>OY856413.1:266160924-266595924 GCA_963693085.1 Alisma plantago-aquatica
TCATCAGGTTCTTGATGTCTTAGGCATCATCGACATACTTCAAGTAAGCATCCAATTTTAGCCTTAGGTGCATTTGGAGTGGTTCTACTAGCTCTGGTCTTTCAAGGACTTCAGAGTTTACACTCACTATTGAGAACACTTCTCAAAGGTCCCAAACCATATTTGAAGTTCTATCCCATCTATGAACTGATCGAAACGATAATGTATTTGTGTTTTTCATTTGGATTCTACAAAAGAATTTTGCAACTTTTCAAAACATTTTTGATTTGTTTGATTTGATAAATTTGATGATATTAATTAGATCTTTAATTAACTATCGCTCCCACTATTTTGATCAAATTTATAGCCCTCACCATCAATTTGGAAGATTGTAGTGTACAACCTTCTAGTGAGCCCAGATCCAAAACAATTGAGTTATTACCCGGCCAACACCAACGTCCATAATCAATTATTAAGGTAGGTAACATTTACCAATTTCATCACATGCAATTCTTGGATAGATGATATTTAAAACTCTTTGACATAGTCATATCCATGCCTCTAAGTGCTTAATATCATTAAGACCACTTAGTTAAGCCTGACCCAAAAGCCAACACGATAGGAGTGCACCCCGCTTGGCGGGCCCACACTACTACCATCAAACTTCCATGAGATAGACAACACACCACCCTTGGGATGCCCACACTTGTCGATCAAGCTTTTCATGTGTGTTGCTTATGGAAGGCATCTCAAACTTAATATTTACATTGAGGGGTTGGGTATTTATATACATATACATATCCAATCACCACATATACAATATGTATCATATATATGCTATATCCCATAAGAAAACATGCGAAGCGATAAAGCGATGATTATGGCCATCCTATTGTAATTCCTTGAGCCACAAGGAATTACAGTCATCTAGGTCTACATCACACGCAACAGCCTATAGTTGATGAATATATGTGCTTGGACCATTCTGGGTTGATTAGCTCATCCTATGACACGATCGGCTTGCCTCCTGGCTGGTTGGTTGGTCGGTCTGGTCTCCGATGTCTGGACACCTCCATCAAGTGGTTGGGCCATCAACTGGTCAATTCAGCTCCTTTGCAATCCTCCTCAGTCCTCTAGGTGGTTGGCTTGTCTTGTGTTGAACGTCTTCTTCTTTGATGTAACAGAAAATAAACTATTATACTTTACATATCTCTTTGGGAAACCTTGAGTTACATTCGGGGGGAGCAAAGGTAGAAGAGAAGTCTCGAGTTATCTCGAGTTACATCGAGATAGAAGAAAGGACTCGGTACACAGAATGAGATGCAAACAAACACAACCAACCAAGCATACACATAGGGTTTTTTAGGCCATAATCATGCTACACATCCACCATCAAAACCACTTTGGGGCGATGCATATCGATTGCATATATATACCATACCATATATGTATATTGGGATCTGTGGTGTTTAATCGGATATGCATATTAGCCAGTTTAATTATTCACATCGCATGTAATAAATAAATGCCAAAAAATAAAAAATTGATCATATTGATTAATCCTAAAACATAGTATGTTGACGTGGCTCTGACACCACTATTGGGTTTTGTGGGACAGAATAGGTAGTGGAAAAAAAAATTTCTCACCACAAACCCATAACCAGCAGATCACATAAACAACTATGCAGTAGGAAAGATGGTTTTAGCAAGATGTACCTGGTCCTGAGGCTTACTTAGTGACAATACCTTGCAGCTAGTGCGGTCTACAACCACCTAGTCTTCAACGATGTTTGTGCATCTTTTGTCCTTGACCCAGACTGCGGTTGATCTTCGTCCTCCTGAGTGGCAAAAACCTCCTGCCTCTATAGATAGTCTACACGGACCATCAGGAACTCTAGTCATCTTGTCCTAAATGACACTAGAAGGAGTCGCCCCCATCAATGTACTAGTCAATGACACACTCTCCCACCACCAGTTGTCGTCCTACAATTGTCTTTCCCTCGTTGTGCCTCCCTAGTTAGGTAACACTTCTTGGGCTCTCTCGATTACCACAACTAGAGAGGACAACAACTTTGCAGAGAAACCGATGTTCTAAGTTCTGTATTATGAGAATCCCCCTATTCCCCTCTATTTATGGTAGAGGGTAGGGTCAGGGTTCCCAGTCTATGTTGGAGTAGAAGGGTCCAAAATTTCCATGAACTGATTGCACTACGGCAGACGAACCGGTCGTTCGGGCAAGTGAGTTGATCGGTTCACATTTGAACCGGTTGGTTCACTTAGTGGGCCACTCATTTCACTTTCTAGAGTTGCCTCCAATTGACTTTCCTTATTCATTTATAATTAATTCAAAGATTACTTCTCGTCCCAATCAAATTGAACAAGTGAAACAAAAATCTTTTCTCACAAATTGGGAAACCCAACACTTGCTCAGTTGGTCCATGTGAACCGGTCGGTTCACTATAGTGAACCGATCGGTTTACTATAGTGAACTGGTCGTCTCACTAACCATGAGCCGATTAGTTCACCCAGTGAATCGGTCAGTTGGTGGCCCAGTTTGTGCAGAACTCAGTCAATACAGTTCTCAATCAATCTGACACTCTAATCAATTGGTTTAACACTTAACTTGATGATTCTAAGTCAAGTCTATTGATTGAATGTTTAATTGAGTACCTAAACACTTTAGTAATCAATCTAAACATAATTTGTGGATAAACTCCTCTTCCAGGTTAATCCTATGTGTGTGTGACCATATAGGTCCCATTTCACGTTGGCAGTGAAAGTCCATAACTCACTTATGACTTCATAAGCAAAGAGTGGTGCCTAGTCGCAAATCAGTGCTACCCAAGTGAAAAGGGAAGTTGGAGAACAACTTTCAACCTACAATGTGACGTCTGTCTCGGAAAATGAGATCAACGAATGTGGAAGTGAATCATTAGCAGCGGAATTACTGAAAATCACTAAAAATTAAAACTTTTTTGTAAAGAAATCCACAAACTTTAAAACTCTTTCATAAAGAAACAAGGTAGGTTATTTACAAGCTGATTCATCAGTACATTTTTGTATTAACTCATCTCGAGCATCATAACATTATCTACTCTGTTAAACTTTACATGAGCAGTATACAAAATCTTGAGGCATTATGCCGAAAATCTCAGATCTATATTAAACCATCTACTGACTCCTAGGACCTGAGAGTATAGAGATGACACATAAGACTCTTTATATACAAGATTTGACAGACAGTGTCTTCACCTGAGGATCACTGATGTCCCTAATGTTACTACTGCTGCTGTTGCTGTTGCTCACCCACTGAAGGGTTTCTCCTTCCTCGGCGTCTACCTAAAAAGTTGAATCCCACGGGGGTGAGACAATTGAAAATTGTCCCAGAGAGAGTTATAACTCTCTGCCAGAAGCATTGTTATTACAGATAATTGAATAACACTGAGCAGTAGAATTATAATTATTCAATAGCAGGCAATTCATTGAATAAGATAAGTAGAGCAGTATTCTCTATGCAATCATTTCAATTATAACTTGATTGCATAGCAAGTCATTTAATCAATAAGGAATATGAAGAACATGTACATTATTTAGCCAACTAGGACATAATAAACAATGTATCATCATTCATTGTTTCTTGTAGTTCAACCTAAGCAATTATGCTACACGGCTGATTACATTTTACAAACATACTTATGCCCTGAGGAGATGAGGTATACCTCTCATACTCCAACCGACCATTACAAAATCGCAATCGGTACCATACATAGGTCATCAGAAGATCCAGGTTCCTATGACCTCATCCTCCTCAGTCAGTGTGAGGAACAACATGCATGACATCTCGTGTCTCTTCCATAATAGCTTTCTAGGGTATTCTGGCAACTTCTCTATTAGAGTTACAGTGGCATGTTGTACTCTCTTCGCCATCAAGGGACTTCTCATTTATCTCACATCGATGCGGCATTAACAACATCATCGGGAGATTAGTGATACATCATCCCGACATATACATATAATGAAGGATTGAGAGATTAGATGTTTATCTCTTATCAATTCTTCCATTAGGACGTAAGGATATTCACGTCCATAACCCCCCACATACTCAAAAGTATGCTCTCCAGGAGTTCCCTTAGGAAAACATGTTTCACCATCATCTAGCTTCTGACGATGATGGATCTATGGTCAGGGCTCTACATGATATCATTATACTTGATTATTTAAGTACATTATGGCATTCTTTTAGCATCAGGCATGTTTTCAAACATAAATCATTAAAACAATTGCTATAAAGAAAAAGTACTATTTGTATCAAATTCATTTCACATCTTATTAACATTGGGATCTCAATCCCTAACCATCTCATCATTGTGATTCAATAATATGGGTGTTCAAACCCTTAGATCATCAACTCACTTGTTACCACTTTAATAAGTAACTTAATGTCATTAAGTCATTTAACAGTGTAAACATAATGATTGCAGTGCATGTATTTCACATGGCTCATACAGACTGACAATTTCCTTTGTTACCTTTCAATAGGCAACTTAGCATGACATTGCTTACATAGTTCATGAAGTGTTTTTAATAAACAATGCATCATAGCTCATACCTAGCTATGATCAATATCTCATAAAACCTACATGATTATTATAGATGATAACAGAATATATTTATCTCATATCAGTATAATACAAAACAATGATAACATCACCTTCCATGGGTTGCACCACTATACCCTTATTAGGGTTAGGGTTTCCCTTTTCAATTCAATTAGGGTTAACCAACCCCTTAGCTCAATTAGGAATAGTGATTACTCATCTCATTATCCAATCTTAGAGCTTCATGCTATAAACCATAACCCAGAATTAGGGTGTCACACTTTCATTTTCCTTAATTGGAATTAGGGTTTACTATTCACATTACATCTCCCTAAGTTAGGGTTTACTATTCACCCCAAGTAGGAGTGATCATCAAAGTACCTTTAATTAAGGTTTACCATGTCATCATTATGAATTAGGATCATACCTTCATCATGTATTAGAATTACTTCCATTATTACCCTTAATTAAGGTTATGATTCATTAACCATCATAATTAGGGTTTTCATGATCTCACTATGGAGGATCATACCCTAATTAGATACTCATTCATATTGGGAGTCCATTACTTGATTAACATTCATATAAGAATTCTTTTCTCTCTCATCCTATATAGGATGATATTAGCTTCAACCTTGATTAGGTTAAGTCAACTCAATCATGAAAGAGAATTGACTTCATGGTTTATATCATTACCATTGTAATCATTAGAGCTTAATTACTTAACGGGTTTCAATTACACTATCCCATTAAGATACAAGTACCATGATCACCTTTGATCACATCATGTATTAATTAACTAATAACTTTTTCTTTTAACCACTTTAAGTACCCATGCGGTTTAGGTTAATCAACCACCAAATGATCTTGTCCACTAAAGCCCCAAACGGTCTTGCACATATCAGACCTCAAATGGTCTTACATACTAAGCCTCCAAACGGTCTAAGACCGTTTGGACCTCCATCCGGTCTTGGAATATCTTTGAGATCGTTTGGTAAAGTTGCACACTCAAGACCGTTTGCTAAATGTGGTGGTGAAGACCGTTTTCCCAAGTTTGACTTTTGAAACCATTTGCTAAAGTTGGTGGTGAAGACCGTTTGCCCAAGTTTGACTTTTGAAACCGTTTGCTAAAGTTGGTCGATTTGGAAACCGCATGAAATCCACTTGAAATCGCATGAACCTAAACGGTTTGGTATCGTTTGATCCCAAATGGTCTTTAGACCGTTTGGACTCAAACGGTCTTGAGACCGTTTGGTCCAAACCCCATCAAAACCGCAAGGACCAAAAAGGGTCTCAACCACTTGAATTGCATTAGGGTTTCCAATGTTGATTCCCTCAACGATTAAGTACATGTAATAAATCGTCAATTGGACCTATCATCATCATTCAATTGAGTTAATTAGGTCGACCTTCAACTGATTAGACTCTCAATTGACCCTCAATTGATCATCAATTAGGGCTTGAATCAATTGGGTTAGGGTTTGGAATCGATGACCCTTCAACATTAATCAATGTGAATATAATTGATTTGAACCCATTGAACCATCATCCAATTTGGTCATGACTTGACCCCAAACGGTCTTGAGATCATTTGGATGACCTGCAAATGGTCTTGAGACCATTTGCCCAAGTCAACATCAAAAACTAAGTCAACTAATTAAGGATTGAATCATTGAGGTTATCACCAAATCAGCAATTGATTGTACTTCAACTTAGTACCTTTGAGTCTTCAAATGGTCAACCATACTTAGACCTAGTCCTCCAAACGGTCTTGGGTGATCACCAAATGGTCTTGAGACCGTTTGGGTGATCCCCAAATGGTTTTGAAACCGTTTGGGTCACTCAACCCAAGTTTCAACCTTATTCAATTATCAAATCAGCAATTGACCCAATTAGGGTTTAGATGGTTGATGGACCTTCAACTAGTGAATCAATTGGAATTAATTGATAATTATTGATAGGTTATTAATCTACATGATTTCCAACAGGCCTCCAAATGGTCAACGCTTGGTCAACACCACCAAATGGTCTTGGACTGTTTGCTTCTATGCGGTTTGGATGAAACCATTTGCAATCAAATGGTTTGAAACTGTTTGCTCCCAAACAGTTTGGGAAACCGTTTGAGCACAAAGGCAAACCGTTTGGTGAAGTTATTTTTAGATATTTGTCTAGGATGATGTCACCTTCATCTAACTCTGTTCAACCAAGAACAGGTGTTGTTCTTCATGGAAGTTAAAGCAAGAACTCGCAAGAGTATCTAAGGAAGAAGAATAACCAACAATTCTTATAGAAAAGAGTGCAATACTAATGCTTAAGGGTTAGAGTTATAAAACCTGCCTCTAGAATTGATCCAGAGCTCCAAGCTCCACATCTTTAATGGTGGATTGAGCTCCAGTAGTTGTCCAAGGTTCGTTCTTCAATCTTTGGGTGAACAAGATAGCTAGAAGGGGAAACCAAGTGAAGAAGACCATGAATCTAGCCTTGTTTTATGGTTTCCATCATGAATTCGAGGTAGATGATGATCAAAACTTACCAAGCTAGTTTGGTCGTCCTTCCTCTGGTCCAGAGCTCTTCCTTGGTCGGCCAAATCAAGTGATGAAGAAAAGAACTAAGGGAAACGATCCTTTGGTGTTTTAGAAAAAAGACACACACACACACAGATATATATATATATATATATATATATATATATATATATATATATATATATATATATATATATATATATATATATATATATATATATATATATATATATATATATATATATATATATATATGGGTTTTCAAGGAAAATGGAAAGAAGAGGATTATTTCCTTTTATTCCAACTAATTTCCACCAAAGCTTCCTCCATTCTTTGGGTACGTGTCCACCTTCTAAAACCTTGCAAGACTTCTCCATTATCCAAGGTTTAAAGGAAAATGAACTAAACATCTTAAAGAGTTATGTGTTAATATCCATCCTTTAATGAATATTGCTTTATATTAAATTAATGTGAATAGCTTCCACTTCAACCAAGATATTTTTGGTGCCCAAGCATGGCACAAGCTCGTCCAAACTATTACAAACACATCCTCCAACTTTTGATTGAAGGGCTCCATAATTAATATATTTCTTTTTGCATTAATGTTATATTAAAGAGCCATTTATGCTTAAATCTTGATTAATTCAATATCAAGATTCACTTTCTTTCATGATAATTCAAATGAGGCGCCCCTCTCATTTTATTTGCTCTACTTGATGCCAAGAAACATGAGAGACCCTCTAGAGGTGATATTTTGCATGTTGAACCCTAGGTTTTGGATAAATTGCACATTACACCAAAACTAGGTTTTAATGCACAAGGATTGCTCTACAAGCTTTATCTTGGTACTCAAGCTTGAGGAAACCATACCACTACATCATATTCATACTCATGATGTCTCAATATCAGAGGAACATCTTATCATGTGCAATTTGCAAGTTAACCCCTCTACTTGGGTAATTTGCACATTAGTCCAAAGTTAACAAAACAATGTTTCAACATTATTCAAAAAGGACTGAAATTGAAATATAAGTTCTTCAAAAGCCTTAATTATTTTTCAAGAAATACACGAAATTATCTAATCACTTTATTAGGCAAAACACCTAGGGTTAGTACATAACCTAGGTCAGGGATGTTACAAATTATCCACCCTTTACAAGGATTTCGTCCCCGAAATCATTACAAAAATATATTAAGAGAAAAGAGCAGGGTATTTCCTCCTCATCTCTTCCTCTAGCTCCCACATAGCTTTTTCAATGCCACGGTGATTCCAGAGGACTTTCACAAGACTTATGTCTTTCTTTTTCAGCTTTTTATTTCTTCTGTCAAGGATTGTCACAGGTCCTTCAACATAAGATATATCATCATTTAATTCTACTTCGATAGGTTGCAGAACTGATTCTGTGTCAGGATGACATTTCCTAAGCATGGAAATGTGGAACACTGGGTGTAACTTTTGTAACTCAGGTGGTAACTTTATCTTATAAGCTACCTTTCCAATCCGTTCAATGATTGGATAAGGCCCTATAAACCTAGGAGCTAACTTTCCTTTCCTTCCAAATCTAAGAACTCCCTTCCAAGGTGAGACCTTGAGGTACACTCTGTCTCCAACCTGGAATTCTAAAGGTCTATGACGTTTATCAACATAATATTTCTACCTATCCTGTGCAGTCTTTAACTATTGTTGTATTATTTTAATCTTCTCGGTGGTCTGCTGTACAAGTTCAGGACCTAAAAGTTGATACTCACCAGTTTCATACCAACATAGGGGAGATCTACAACGTCTACCATACAAAGCTTCATAAGGTGCCATGTCAATGCTATGTTGATAGCTATTGTTGTAGGCAAACTCTATCAAACTTAGGTGCAGATCCCAACTTCCTGTAAACTGAAGGAGACATGCTCTAAGCAAGTCCTCCAAAGTCTGTATAGTCCTTTCTGACTGTCTATCAGTCTGAGGATGAAAGGCTGTACTAAACCTTAACTATGTGCCTAAGTCGTTATGAAATCTCTCCCAAAAATGACTCGTAAACTGGGGACCTCTGTCATAAACAATGGTAACTGGGACCCCATGTAGCCGTACTATCTCATCTACATATAACTGTGCTAGGTTCTCAGCAGAATAGGTTGTTTTGACAGGTAAGAAATGTGCTATCTTTGTCAACCTATCAACTATTACCCAAATGGAATCATGACCTTTGGCTGTTCTGGGTAAACCAACCCCAAAGTCCATAGTTACATGATCCCACTTCCACTGTGGTATGGGTAAAGGTTGTAGTGTTCCTGCAGGATTTTGGTGTTCAGCTTTAACTTGCCGACACACAGGACACCACATAATGAACTCAGCAATGTCTTTCTTCAAACCAGGCCACCAATACATATCTTTCAAGTTACGATACATCTTGGTGCTTCCTGGATGCATAGCATACATTGAAGAATGAGCTTCTTCTAGGATTAACTTCCTCAAGTTATCCAAATCAGACGCTATCATTCTATCATGATAACATACTACCTGATCATCTGAATCATGGAAACCATCTCATTTCTCACTACCATACTCTGATCTAACCTGTTGAACTGCAGCATCAACTTGCTGTGCCTCCTTAATCTGTTGTCTCAGAGTAGGTTTTATGTGCATCTCAGCTAACAATCTAGATAACAATGATACCTTTAACCGTATATTGTCTTGTCTTAAAGAGATAAGCATATCACTCCTAGAGCACACCAAGGAATTCAGTTGTGCTCTGCCTAAGGTTGGTGTTGCTAATTTCCTACTTAAGGCATCAGCAACTACATTGGCCTTCCCTGGATGGTAATCAATTTTACAATCGTAATCCTTGATTAACTCCATCCAGCGGCGTTGCCTCATGTTAATCTCATGCTAAGAAAAGATATACTTAAAGTTTTTATGGTCTGTGAAAATCTGGAATATCTCTCCATAAAGATAATGTCTCCTGATCTTCAAGGCATGAACTACAACAACTAGCTCTAAATCATGTGTCGGATAATTCTCCTCGTGTTTCTTAAGTTGTCGAGAAGCAAAAGAAATCACTTGTTTATCCTGCATCAACACACATCCTAGTCCATTCTTAGAGGCATCACAGAACACTATATACCCTTTCCCTTGCTTAGGTAACACAAGAACATGTGCACTTGTCAGCCTTTCCTTTAACAACTGAAACGATTGCTGACACTTGTCACTCCAGGTAAAAGGAACATCTTTCCTGGTCAACTTAGTCAAGGGTAAAGCTATAAAACTGAAGTTCTTAATGAACCTCCTGTAATAGCCTGTCAACCCTAAGAAACATCGAATCTCCATCGATGTCTTTGGTTGATCCCATTGCAGGACAGATTCTACCTTTTTAGGGTCAACACGAATACCTGAAGCAGATATTACGTGTCCAAGGAAAGAAACTTCTGGTAGCCAGAACTCACACTTGCTAAACTTAGCATATAACTTATGTTCTCTTAGCAAAGTTAGAGTCTGACGAAGATGATGTTCATGCTACTGAGCATCTCTACTATAGATTAAGATGTCATCTATGAAGACGACAACACACTGATCCAGAAAAGGTCGAAAGATTCTATTCATGAGTTCCATAAATGTAGTTGGTGCATTAGTTAGTCCAAATGACATAACTGTGAACTCATAGTGACCATACCTTGTTCTAAAGGCAGACTTAGGTATGCCACCATCCTTAATACGCAGTTGGTGTTATCCTGACCTCAAATCTATTTTTGAGAAAATAGTTGCACCACGCAACTGGTCAAAGAGATCATCAATCCTCGACAAAGGATACTTATTCTTTATTGTTACTTTATTTAATTGTCTGTAGTCAATGCACAACCGCATTGACCCATCTTTCTTTTTAACAAAGAGGATCGGAACACCCCAAGGTGAAGTACTTGGTCGGATGAAACCCTTCTCAAGCAACTCTTACAGTTGTTTCTTGAGTTCTGCCATCTCAGCAGCGCCATCCTATATGGTGTTTGTGCTATAGGTTGCGTGCCTGGGATTAGATTAATCTCAAAATCAATCTCATGGGGCGGTGGTACACCTGGAAGTTCTTCAAGAAATACATCTTCAAATTCCCTAACTACAGGAACTTCAACAGGGTTAAGACTCTCCATGGTGGTATCTACCACATGGGCCAAGAATGTATAACATCCTTGCCTCATCAGCTTCTCAGCAACCATAGCCGACACAAGACATGTTGCTAGAATCTTTCTATCTCCTTGAAAGATCCATGTGTCACTATCATCCGTGAACACAACTTGCTTGGACTCACAATCCAGGACAACCTTATACCTTTCTAAGGTATCCATCCCAAGGATTACATCGAATCCGTGCATCTCAAGTGGTATAAGATCCAGTTGAATACGATGTTCAGAAAAGAAGAGAATGCAGGGAGAACACACCTCCCGCAACACAGTAGATCCCATCAAAGGAGTTTCTAACAACAAACTATCTGCTCTATGACTAGTAGTCATGTCGCAGTCAAGAATCACTCTTTGAGTGATAAAGGAATGCGTAGCACCCGGATCAATTAGAACAGATACGAAGCAAGATATAGACATATCAGAATAAAACAACTCCATCTGACCTGGCACAACATGAGGGTTGATCACTGCATCAGGTGGATTCATCGCATAGAACCTCGCCGTTGCCTGTGGTTGATTCAGTGTTCGATGACTAGGTGCCGAAGATCCAGCTTGGGACGCTTGTCCACGTCCTCTAGCATTACCTGAAAACTATCTCCTTTGAGAACCTTGTTGACTTTGCCTTTGAGGTTGAGTCACACTTGCCTCTCTGGCTCTGTAATCCTTCATCAGATGCCCCGTCTTTCCACATATGAAACAACTTTTGTTCCCTTGCTGTGGTCTGGATGGTCCTATAACCGACATAGATGCTGAGCTGTGAGCTCCTTATAAAGGTAAACTTCGTCCTCTACCCCTATTTGATGTCCACTGCATTTGGGTACTGAATCTAGGTGGTGGTGTAGGCACAGAAAACCTTAGTTTCTTGAAATCTTTGGATGAGGATCCTTGGAACTCGGGGTACATCTTCTTGTTCTTGGTCTGTCTCTTTTCTGACACAGACCTCTCTACCCTTCTGATAAACTCCACAAAAGTAGCAAATCTTTCCCTGTTTTCCAAAGTAGACACAGGGGTGGTCAACTCAGCGTTTAACCCCTTCTCAAAACACCGAATCCTTTCTTCATCCGTAGTTTCCATGTGCGGACAGAACCGCAAAAGCTCCATGAACTTAGCCTCGTATTTTCTCATGTTCATTAGTCCTTGCCTTAACCTCTCAAACTGAGAGATTTTCTCATCCAAGAACGTCTTAGGAAAGTATCTGTTGATAAATTCTCATCGAAATACTTCCCATTCAATCTCCACACCTGGCCTTTTCCCTTCCTCCATGGTCCACCATTGACCAGCACTCCCCTTGAGAAGATACACTGCATGTCTAACCTTTTCTACTTCTGGGATGTTCAGGATTATAAAGGCCTTCTCTAGTTCAGTTAGCCACAAGTCAGCATCTGTTGGGTCAGCTGTTCCCGCATATTATGTGGCTCCAACTCGACTAAGTCGTTCAAACGTCTTGCCGGATCCTTGTCCTTCCGTATGGGTAGGTGCCCTAGGTACAGGTATAGGCATCCTATCAGTCATGTGTGTCATGGCAGTCATGAACTGCCCAAACATGGCTTGGAAGGCTGGGTTCCCCATGTCAACTGGATTGAACTGGGGTGGTTCAGGTATAGGTTCTTCCCTTTCTTGGTTTCTTACACCTTCTCTAGGTGCAGCAACACTACTCTCTGCAACATGTTCCTCATGTGATCTAGACATCTTTAGTTTTCTCTTCTCCTCCTATATGAGAAGAAGACACTATCAGATATACTGGAAGACACTAGAACTGACTCAACAACCCTAGTCTTATGTCTCTGTAGACTCAGCGAACCTAGGGCTCTGATACCACTAATTTGTGACGTCTGTCTTGGAAAATGAGATCAACGAATGCGGAAGCGAATCATTAGCAGCAGAATTACTGAAAATCACTAAAAATTAAAACTATTTTGTAAATAAATCCAAAAATTGTAAAACTCTTTCATAAAGAAACAAGGTAGGTTATTTACAAGCTGATTCATCAGTACATTTCTGTATTAACTCATCTCGAGCATCATAACATTATCTACTCTGTTAAACTTTACATGAGCAGTATACAAAATCTCGATGCATTACGCCAAAAATCTCATATCTATATTAAACCATCTATTGACTCCTAGGACCTGAGAGTATAGAGACGACACATAGGACTCTTTATATATAAGACTTGACAGACAATGTCTCCACCTGAGGATCACTGCTGTCCCTAATGTTGCTGCTACTGCTGTTGTTGCTGCTCACCCACTGAAGGGTTTCTCCTTCCTCGGTGTCTACCTAAAAAGTTGAATCCCACAGGGGTGAGACAATTGAAAATTGTCCTAGCGAGAGTTATAACTCTCCGCCAGAAGCATTGTTATTACAGATAATTGAATAACACTGAGGAGTAGAATTATAATTATTCAACAGTAGGCAATTCATTGAATAAGCTAAGTAGAGCAATTTTCTCTATGCAATCATTTCAATTATAACTTGATTGCATAGCAAGTCATTTAATCAATAAGGAATATGAAGAACATGTATATTATTTAGCCAACTAGGACATAATAAACAATGTATCATCATTCATTGTTTCTCGTATTTCAACCTATGCAATTATGCTACATAGATGATTACATTTTACAAACATACTTATGCCCTGAGGAGATGAGGTATACCTCTCATACTCCAACCGACCATTATAAAATCGCAATCGGTACCATACATAGGTCATCAGAAGATCTAGGTTCCTATGACCTCATCCTCCTCAGTCAGTGTGAGGAACAACATGCAGGACATCTCGTGTCTCTGCCATAATAGCTTTCTAGTGTATTCTGGCAACTTCGCTATTAGAGTTATAGTGGCATGTTGTACTCTCTTTGCCATCGAGGGACTTCTCATTTATCTCACATCGATGCGGCATTAACAACATCATCTGGAGATTAGAGATACATCATCCCGGCATATACATATAATGAAGGATTGAGAGATTAGATGTTTATCTCTTATCAATTCCTCCATTAGGACGTAAGGATATTCACATCCATAACCCCCACATACTCAAAATTATGCTCTCCAGGAGTTCCCTTAGGAAAACATGTTTCACCATCATCTAACTTCTAACGATGATGGATCTACGGAGGGCTCTACATGATATCATTATACTTGATTATTTAAGTACATTATGACATTCTTTTAGCATCATACATGTTTTCAAACATAAATCATTAAAACAATTGCTATAAAGAAAAAGTACTATTTGTATCAAATTCATTTCACATCTTATTAACATTGGGATCTCAATCCCTAACCATCTCATCATTGTGATTCAAGAATATGGGTGTTCAAACCCTTAGATCATCAACTCACTTGTTACCACTTTAATAAGTAACTTAATGTCATTAAGTCATTTAACAGTGTAAACATAATGATTGCAGTGTAGGTATTTCACATGGCTCATACAACCTGACAATTTCCTTTGTTACCTTTCAATAGGAAACTTAGCATGACATTGCTTACACAGTTCATGAAGTGTTTTTAATAAACAATGCATCATAGCTCATACCTGGCTATGATCAATATCTCATAAAACTTGCATGATTAGTATAGATGATAACATAATATATTTATCTCATATCAGTATAATACAAAACAATGATAGCATCACCTTCCATGGGTTGCACCACTATACCCTTATTAGGGTTAGGGTTTCCCTTTTCAATTCAATTAGGGTTAACCAACCCCTTAGCTAAATTAGGAATAGTGATTCCTCATCTCATTATCCAATCTTAGAGCTTCATGCTATAAAGCATAACCCAGAATTAGGGTGTCACACTTTCATTTTCCTTATTGCAATTAGGGTTTACTATTCACATTACATCTCCCTAAGTTAGGGTTTACTATTCACCCCAAGTAGGAGTGATCATCAAAGTACCTTTAATTAAGGTTTACCATGTCATCATTATGAATTAGGATCATACCTTCATCATGTATTAGAATTACTTCCATTATTACCCTTAATTAAGGTTATGATTCATTAACCATCATAATTAGGGTTTTCATGATCTCACTATGGAGGATCATACCCTAATTAGATACTCATTCATATTGGGAGTCCATTACTAAATTAACATTCATATAAGAAGTATTTTCTCTCTCATCCTCTATAGGATGATATTAGCTTCAACCTTGATTAGGTTAAGTCAACTCAATCATGAAAGAGAATTGACTTCATGGTTTATATCATTACCATTGTAATCATTAGAGCTTAATTACTTCATGGGTTTCAATTACACTATCCCATTAAGATACATGTACCATGATCACCTTTGATCACATCATGTATTAATTAACTAATCACTTTGTCTTTTAACCACTTTAAGTATCCATGCGGTTTAGGTTAATCAACCAACAAATGATCTTGTCCACTAAAGCCCCAAACGGTCTTGCACATATCAGACCTCAAACGGTCTTACATACTAAACCTCCAAATGGTCTAAGACCGTTTGGACCTCCATGCGGTCTTGGACTATCTTTGAGATCATTTGGTAAAGTTGCACACTCAAGACCGTTTTCTAAATTTGGTGGTGAAGACCGTTTGCCCAAGTTTGACTTTTGAAACTATTTGCTAAAGTTGGTGGTGAAGACCGTTTGCCCAAGTTTGACTTTTGAAACCGTTTGCTAAAGTTGGTCGATTTGGAAACCGCATGAACTCCACTTGAAACCGCATGAACCTAAACGGTTTGGGATCGTTTGGTCCCAAATGGTCTTTAGACCGTTTGGACTCAAACGGTCTTGAGACCGTTTGGTCCAAACCCCATCAAAACCGCAAGGACCAAAAAGGGTCTCAACCACTTGAATTGCATTAGGGTTTCCAATGTTGATTCCCTCAACAATTAAGTACATGTAACCAATCATCAATTGGACCTATCATCATCATTCAATTGAGTTAATTAGGTAGACCTTCAACTGATTAGACTCTCAATTGACCCTCAATTGATCATCAATTAGGGCTTGAATCAATTGGGTTAGGGTTTGGAATCAATGACCCTTCAACATTAATCAATGTGAATATAATTGATTTGAACCCATTGAACCATCATCCAATTTGGTCATGACTTGACCCCAAATGGTCTTGAGATCGTTTGGATGACCTGCAAATGGTCTTGAGACTGTTTTCCCAAGTCAACATCAAAAACTAAGTCAACTAATTAAGGATTGAATCATTGAGTTGATCACCAAATCAGCAATTGATTGTACTTCAACTTAGTACCTTTGAGTCTTCAAATGGTCAACCATACTTAGCCCTAGTCCTCCAAACGGTCTTGGGTGATCACCAAATGGTCTTTAGACCGTTTGGGTGATCCCCAAATGGTTTTGAAACCGTTTGGGTCACAAGTTTCAACCTTATTCAATTATCAAATCAGCAATTGACCCGATTAGGGTTTAGATGGTTGATGGACCTTCAACTAGTGAATCAATTGGAATTAATTGATAATTATTGATAGGTTATTAATCTACATGATTTCCAACAGACCTCCAAACAGTCAATGCTTGGTCAACACCACCAAACGGTCTTGGACCATTTTCTTCTATGCGGTTTGGATGAAACTGTTTGCAATCAAACAGTTTGAAACCGTTTGCTCCCAAATGGTTTGGGAAACCGTTTGAGCATAAAGGAAAACCGTTTGGTAAAGTTCATTTTAGATATTTGTCTAGGATGATGTCACCTTTGTCTACCTCTGTTCAACCAAGAACATGTGCTGTTCTTCACAGAAGTTAAAGCAAGAACTCGCAAGAGTATCTAAGGAAGAAGAATAACCAACAATTCTTATAGAAAAGAGTGCAATACTAACACTTAAGGGTTAGAGTTATAAAACCAGCCTCTAGAACTGATCTAGAGATCCAAGCTCCGCAGCTTTAATGGTGGATTGAGATCCAGCAGTTGTCCAAGGTTCATTCTTCAATCTTTGGGTGAACAAGATAGCTAGAAGGGGAAACCAAGTGAAGAAGACCATGAATCTATCCTTGTTTTATGGTTTCCATCATGAATTCGAGGTAGATGATGATCAAAACTTACCAAGCTAGTTTGGTCGTCCTTCCTCTGGTCTAGATGTCTTCCTTGGTCGGACAAAGCAAGTGATGAAGAAAAGAACTAAGGGAAACGATCCTTTGGTGTTTTAAAAAAAGGACACACACACACACAAATATATATATATATATATATATATATATATATATATTTATCGGTTTTCAAGGAAAATGGAAAGAAGAGGATTATTTCCTTTTATTCCAACTAATTTCCACCAAAGCTTCCTCCATTCCTTGGGTACGTTTCCACCTTCTAAAACCTTGCAATACTTCTTCATTATCCAAGGTTTAGAGGAAAAGGAACTAAACATCTTAAAGAGTTATGTGTTAATATCCATCCTTTAATGAATTTTGCTTTATATTAAATTAATGTGAATAGCTTCCACTTCAACCAAGATCTTTTTGGTGCCCAAGAATGGAACAAGCTCGTACAAACTATTACAAACACATCCTCCAAATTTTTATTGAAGGGCTCCATAATTAATATATTTCTTTTTGCATTAATGTTATATTAAAGAACCATTTGTGCTTAAATCTTGATTATTTCAATATCAAGATTCACTTTCTTTCATGATAATTCAAATGAGGCACCCCTCTCATTTGATTTTCTCTACTTGATGCCAAGAAACATGAGAGACCCTCTAGAGGTGATATTTTGCATGTTGAACCGTAGGTTTTGGATAAATTGCACATTACACCAAAACTAGGTTTTAATGCACAAGGATTGCTCTACAAGCTTTATCTTGGTACTCAAGCTTGAGGAAACCATACCACTACATCATATTAATACTCATGATGCCTCAATATCAGAGGACCATATTATCATGTGCAATTTGCAAGTTAACCCCTCTACTTGGGTAATTTGCACATTAGTCCAAAGTTAACAAAACAATGTTTCAACATTATTAAAAAAGAACTGAAATTGAAATATAAGTTCTTCAAAAGACTTAATTACTTTTCAAGAAATACAAGCAAGCATCTAATCACTTTATTAGGCAAAACACCTAGGGTTAGTACATAACCCAGGTCAGGGATGTTACATACAATATGTGATTAGTGTTACAATGATCGTATAGTTCCTTTGTCACTGACCATCCAGATTGAAATCGAGGCATGGAACGTCATCCTCTTCAACATTCAATCCATGTTCCTTGACCTCTGAGCAGACTGTCTGAGATGCATGTGAGTTCACATATCATATATTGAATCACATTAGTATGACCATACATTTCTCAGTCTCTCTTATCAAGGGGCCCTGGATGTCATACTCCTTGTAGGAGGGACAAATCCCATATCTATCACTCACAGTCAAAACCCCATGTGTCAAAGTCACCCAATCATCACATTAATAACACCTGTGTTTCAGGAATACGTTTGATGATGTCAAAGTGTACCCAACGACATGTGATAAGTGTAGTGATTTCAGGTCTAAGAACTACTATCACCACTATCACTATGAGACATGATTGTGACTACCATTCCATGGTATCCATGTATCACTCTCATAGTGGGTCTACCTGATATACCGTTCTCTAACATATATCTATGTATTTAACTTGATATCACATATCATGACTAATGAGACTCTGTCATTAGTCAACACACACTCTAGTCTTATGTATTACTGTTTTCTATTTTGCTTCCATAGTAATCTGACTAGGGATATAAAAAGAATTTATGTACTCTTATCATACATATGGACTCATTGTTCAGGTCCTCAACCTAAAGACATATGTCATCGATTCTCATCATTCTTTAGAAATATATCCTGTATGTGTCATCATCTCATGACTGAGACAAACATAATAGATAGAATTACCTTTATTATCAAATCAAGTATCTAATGCCTCATCGCAATCATCACATGATTATCTCTCTGGGCATACTATACCAACAAACCCTTCTTAGGGTTTCAACTCAAACCTTCTAGGCGCTCACCTAGCCCTCACCAAATGACTGTCTTGCTTAGCGAGATGGGCGTTTCACGATGGCCAAACAACACTTTTCAGAAACCATCACTTAGTTTATTCTTCCCCCTCTCAAGGTTTCCACCCCTCCTTACCCTATAAAAGGAGGGGGGAATCCACTAAGAAAAGGGTCCCAATTTTTGTACACAACACGTAGAGAAATTCTGCTATTTTCTTTCTAGTGTAATTTTACTTTCAAGAGTAATAAAGTTGGTTCTATTATTCTACATCTGGATCTTTCTTTCTCTCATTCTCCTTCGTGTGTTTTCTTCTTGGAGCAGGAGAAAAAGTAAATGAGCCATTAATCGTCACCACCTTGGACTCTACGGAGATCCGAAATTGCAGTCTATGGCTCTTTTGCTTTCTTTCCTTGTTTTTCCCATCCTTGCCATTAGTAGCGAGTAGTTTTCTTATCTAGATGAGGGAATATCCCCTTAGCCATGTGTTAATCAGATCGAGCTTTTACATGACTACTTAGATGGATGATTTTCAATTTAAAAATCACAAATTTAAATGAAGTAATTAATCATTTTTATCACTTGTTAATCTTGGCGGATGCGACTGTGGAAACTGGGATTTAGAACACCTAAATAGACTTCATGACGATTTGGATGTGACCGTGAAAAAATCCTATTTAGGATGAATAACAAGGATGCATGAACACTAGGACCAATGGGTTCACGTGGAGTTCCTCTTTTGCATTTTTTTTACGCATAAATTGCATATCTACTTCTTTCTTGTTTGTTGTGTATTGCTCGATTCTAGTTTCACAAGGGATAAGGTGGTGAAACCTCTAAGCCTCGATGTCTTCCTTCTTGATTTCAAACTATTCTTAAATGTTTGCTTTCAATTCACCCTTTAAAATTTCATCACTTTACTTTTGTTTAGATAATCTTATGTGCTTCCTTTTTCTTCTTTTAATCTCTCTTATCTTAGACCTTTTCTTCCCTTGCATCAGTATAATCTTTTATTCTTCTTGCAATTTATTTTCTGGCATTTGATATATAAAACCCCTCAAATTGGACTTTTTTTTGTCAATCTTCCAAAAATACCAAAAAGAAATAATTTCAAAAATCAATCAGGTTTAAAAGAAATGAATCTTAAAAATGTTGTCCCATGGGATCGACCCTTCTATACTAGCCTTAACTGGAAAGTAAAAAAGGACTAAATTCTAGGCTAAAATTTTCTAGTGAATTGGTGTGCAAATGACGCGTATTAATTTTGGCACTGTTGCTGGGGACAACAGATCGTTTTCTCTAACCCCAGATTTTTTTTAAAATTTTTATACCTTCTGAGTAACATTTTGAAAGTTCTATCCCCTCTTTCTACTGAGTTTCCATTCCAACAATACATTTTTTTGCAAGTGAATATATATTTGTATAACTCTGCATGCGCCTCCCATCGAACGATCTTACACCGTCAATTTTTTATCCTGAGCCAGAAAGAACTTTCCATCGCTTAATTCGACAAAACCAATTTAGGATGGACAAAGAGGAGGTTGCCCGTAGGATTGAGCAGGCACTTGCCACTCAAAGAGAGTTGATGATGGGTGAACGTGCAGCTCAAGAAGACAACTTGCACACAACCTACACCACTGAGCAAGAGGCTATAGAAGCTGCTTAGATGGAGGCCGAGAGACAAACAACTAAAAGATTTTTCCACTCCAAAAACCAGATATGCACAACACCCAGTTGTGCCACCCATGATCATTGCCCCTCAATTTGATATCCACACTCAGTGGATCACCATGCTTCAGGCCAATCCCTTTTGCGGGAACAAAGGTGAAAGTTGTTACGATCACCTCCAACATTTCACAGACCTTAGTTCCTTGACCAAGATCCCATACATTTCTGAAGACACCATTAGACTTAGACTTTTCAAATACTCTATTTTAGGGGCACCCAGTAGTTGGTATAATTCCATGGAGAGTCAAAACCCCATCACCACTTGGGAAGCACTTCAAACGAAATTTTTGGTTAAATATTTCCCCCCTTCCCTCACCTATGAGATTAGAGGACAAATCTTGTTGTTTTCAGTGGTCCCTGGAGAAATATTAGGAGAAGCTTGGGTGAGATTTAGGGAACTCCTCCTCCATTGCCCTCGTCATGACATATCAAAATCTCAACTCATTTATATATTTTATCATGGTGTTGACGATGACACCAAGAAATTTCTTGATTCCTTATCTTGAGGAAATTTCATGTTACAAAACCTAAGCAGTGTGTGGGAGGTAGTCAAAAGAGATTCTGAAACCCAGGCTAGACAATGGATTGGTGGGGTCTTAAAAGTGGCTAAGGCTGAGGTAAACCCAGACATTCATACTATTGCCGAAGCTCTTAAATTGATCTCTTTGATATAGGATCGCTTGGAATCCTCATTTAATGCCTATGAAAGACAACCTCAACAAGTGAGGGCGACAAAATCTTTATGTGGGATATGCCAAGGGTATGATCATGCTACCCTTCAATGTCAATAAATCTACAACACCCCTATGTAGCATGATGTTGGTCAACAAGTGGCGGATCTGAACTCTATCCATAGTATCCTGGGCCAGGCTTACTACAATCCAAACCAAGGAAGAAACCAACCCGTGTTTCAATATGGAAACCCCTCAGAAGATGAAAACTCATCTCAAATCCCCGCTCCACAAACACCCCCACAACCCCAAGCCAACTATCGTCCACCACTAGGTTTTCTATACAATAACAACCAAAGGAATTTTGGGAACCAAGGGAATTTTAGGGGAAATTTCCAAAACCGTGGACTCTACCAAGGACAACAATTTCAAAACCTTCATCAACCACCACCACCTCTACAAAATGCACCCACCCCTATGGCAGAGGATAGGATTTCGGCCTTAGAGAAAATCATAACAGCGCAACAAAAATTGATCGACGCTCAGTTTTCTCATCTTTTTGCCCAACAAAAACCCCATGCAGGGACCTTCGTTGGACAACCCGAGAAGAACCCAAAACATCATGAACAACTAAAGGTTGTTTCCACCCATTTGGGGAAGATTCATACTCCTCCCCCAGAGAAACCCATAGTTGTTCCCTTGGACTTTGAGGATGATGATGTGGTGGCCATCAAAACTCCTCCTTCACCCACCCCTACCGTTCCCAATTCTTCCACCCCCTCTCATGTGGTCCCACCTATGGAAATTGATGAGCTAGAAATCCCCATTTACAAACCTCATCCACCTTACCATGTCCGCCTGAAGCAAACTAAGCTTGGCACCCATTTTGTGAAATTTAGGGAAGCCATGAAAAAATTGCTTGTGGATATTCCCTTTCTTGATGCCTTAGAGAATATGTCAACATGGTCTAAATACATAAAATCTCTTTTGACCAGGAAGTACCACACCGACAAGCATGAGACAATCATGCTTTCTAGGACTACCTCTGATATTATCCAAAAGCAAGATGTCTGAAAAGAAAAAAGACCTTGGTTCCTTTGGGATTGGGTCCTACCTAGGTGATGATGCTTGCAGGAAGGGTCTTGCAGATCTAGGTTCTAGTATTTCTATTATGCCCTATAGTCATTGTAGGAGGCTAGGCTTTGTTGACATGCTCCCTACTACTATAACCACCCAATTAGCTGACTCATCCATGAAAAAACCCATGGGTATCAATGAAGACATACCTGTAAGAGTTGGGAAGGATTCCTATGTCCCATGTGACTTTGTCATCATGGACATAAAGGAAGACTTAAGGTACCCCATCATATTTGTCCGTCCCTTTTTTGCTACCGCTCATGCCTTGATGTTGAGGCCAGAACCATTTTCTTGCACCTAGGAAAACAAACCCTAAAGTTTAGGATATTTGAAAGCATGCACGGACCAAGCCTCCAAGAAGAGGTCCATCTCCTTGATTGTATTGAGAAAATGCAACAATTGAGAAAAGAATGGGAATTAGTTGAGGATCCCCTCCGAAATGCCCTTGTGACCCCTATTGATTGCAGATTTGAAGATGAGCAATTGAAGAAATTAACACATCATTTCAAAACCATTGAAGAGATTCATGATGAGGAGTTTGAAGACCTAAAAATGGTCTCTGTTGTAGATACAAAACCTGAACCCCCCAAGGCACCATGAAACCCCTCCGTGAAGGTCTTAAGTATGCCTTCCTTGATGAGAAAAAGCTTTATCCTATTATAATTAACTTCGATCTCACCCATGAATAGGAAACTAAGCTAATGACTGAACTTAGGAAGAGGAAATCCGCCTTAGGATACAAGATGGATAATTTGACAGGAATAGATCAATCCATTTGCATGCATAAAATTCCTATGGTAGAAGAGTACAAACCTTCTAGAGACCCTCAAAGGAAATTGAATTCCAACATGAAAGAGATGGTGCGTCTAGATGTTATCAAGCTTTTGGTTTTAGGGATCATCTACCCCATTTTTGGCTCCCCTTGGGTTAGCCCAGTCTAGGCTATCCCCAAGAAAGGGGTACCACAATTGTGAAAAATGACAATATGAGCTTATTCCCACTCACACCATCACAGGGTGGAGTATGTGTATTGACTATAGGAAACTAAATAAGTCCACTAGGAAAGATCATTTCCCCATTCCCTTCCTGGATCAAGTACTAGAGTGCCTCACCCATCAACAATATGTTTTCTATCTTGATGGCTATTCAAATTTCTATCAAATCCCCATTCACCCGGACGACCAAGAGAAAATGAATTTCATTTTCCCTTTTAGCACTTATGCATTCAAGAGAATTTCATTCGAGTTGTGAAATGCTCCATCCACCATTTAGCGGTGCATGTCTACTATCTTCGCTGGATTGACCAAAATCATCCTGGAGGTTTTTATGGACGATTACTTCGTCTATGGAGATAGTTTTGAATCTTGTCTCCATCATTTATCTCTGATTTGGGAAAAATGTGAGGAAGAACATTTTATCCTAAATTGGGAGAAATGTCACTTTATGGTGATGGAAGAAATTGTTTTAGGCCATTGGGTGAGCAACTGTGGCATTGACGTGGATAGAGACAAGATTGATGTCATCTCAAAACTCCCACCACCTTCTTCTAGTCAAGGACATTCATGCCTTTCTCAGACATGCAAGTTTTTATAGGGCGTTTCATCCGTGTTTTTTCTAAGACCACCAAACACTTAACTAATCTCCTTCAAAAAGACACCCCTTTTGTGTTCGATAAAGCTTGCATGTCCAATTTTCTTTGCTTGAAGGATGCCCTCATTTCTACTCCCATCATTAGGGCCCTAGATTGGTCCCTACCCTCCGAGTTGATGTGTGATGCGAGTGATTATGCCATTGGTTCTATTCTAGGACAACATGTTGATAAAAAGCACCACGTGATCTACTACACATCCAAAACCTTAGATGAAGCCCAACATAATAACACAACTGCTTAAAAGGAAATGCTAGCCATAGTATATGCCTTTGAAAAATTCTGCTCATATTTGGTAGGTTCCAAAGTCATTGTTTACCCAGACCATGTAACCATTAGATATTTGATAACAAAAAAGGATGCCAAACCTCATCTTCTTCGTTGGGTCCTTTTACTTTAGGAATTTGACCTAGAAATCTTAGACAATAAGGGTTGTGAAAATGTTGTTGTCGACCATCTTAGTCGCCTTGGTTTCTTCAGTGATGATGGCATACCCATAAATGATTCTTTGATGATAATGGCATACCTATAAATGACTCTCTTCCCGATGATAAATTGTTAAATATGGAACCCCAATATTTTTGGTTTGCAGATTATGTAAATTTTCTAGCCGCATGTGTATTGCACCCTGAATATAAGGGACATTCTAAGGCTAAATTTTTGCATGATGTGAAACAATATTATTGGGAAGATCCATATCTTTTTAGATTATGTTCAGACTGACTTTATCGCAGGTGTGTTACTAAGGAAGAGGCTCATGACATACTTCAGCAATGCCACGCTGGTCCTACTGGAGGGCATATGAGTTCTAAAAAACCCACTAGGAAGGTCTTACAATCTGAGTTTTTCTGACCTACTCTATTCAAAGATTCATACCATTTTGTCCTTGCTTGTGATGAATGTCAAAGGACCGACAACATATCCAAGAGAGACAAAATGCCCATGACTTGTTGGCAGGAGATTGAATTTTTTGACTTGTGGGGGGTAGATTATATGGGTCCGTCACCTTCTTCTTGCAGGTACAAATATATCTTGGTGGTTGTTGATTAAATTTCCAAATGAGATGAAGCCATCCCCACAAAAACATGTGATTCCAAGCCTGTGAAGAAACTCTTCAAATATATCATTTTTCCTCAATTTGGGGTACCTCGTACCGTAGTTTCAGATGGAGGTTTCCATTTCCTAGAGAAGAGTTTTGAGTCTTTGTTGAAATAGTATGAAGTCCATCATAAGGTTGCCACCCCTTACCACCATCAGACTAGTGGTCAGGTTGAGGTATCAAATAGGCAAACCAAGTCCATTCTAGAGAAAATAGTAAATCACACTAGGACCGATTGGGCTTTAAAACTCAATGATGCCTTGTGGGCATATAGGACCGCCTACAAAACTCCCATAGACACCACTCCCTTCAAATTGATTTATGGGAAATCATGCCATCTACCCATAGAATTAAAGAATAAGGCCAATTGGGCCCTCAAAACTCTCAATTTTGACTTAATTACTGCAAGTGAAAACCACTTTTTGCAAATGCAAGAGTTAGACGAGCTCCAAATGACTGCATAAGAATTGGGACACTTGTCTCTTGAGAGACTAACTCCATGGAACATGGACATGTTTTCTCTCATAATGTTGAACCCTTTCAACATCTTGCCAATGTATGTTCTCTTTCTGAGGTCAAGAAGCCCTTTTTGATCTATCTCTATGGATCTTGATTCCTATCACATAGGATGCTTCTTTTAAAACTTTAGAATGCACTTTGTTGCCAGATTTTAATATTTGCAGTCTAACAATGTTATTCCCCATCAATATGTAGAATATACATATGCTCCCACTAAATTCTTGTAATCACACATTACTTCTTTATTCTGACTCAAGCCAAACTCTGACTATCTTATCAAATAGAAGATCCCAGTTCTGAGGTGCCTGCTTCAATCCAAAGATTGATCTATGCGACTTTATGGACTTTATTTGCATTATTGGATTTATAAAACCTTTAGGGTTGTGTCATGTACACATCATGTACAATATTCCATTTAAGGAATGCAGTTTTATCATCCATATGCCAAATATCATAGTCACATTAAGCTATAATAGTAATCATTATCCTGATGGATTTATCCTTGGTAACTGTTGAAAAGATTTCATCATGTTCAATGCCTTGAACTTATTAGAAACTCTTTGCAGCCAAAACCCTCCATGTTAGTCTTCTTCTAGAAGACCCAAAAGTACCCTATGGGTTTTACCCCCTCAGGTGGATCAACCAAAGTCATACTTTGTTGATGTACAAGGAGTCCATCTTGGATTTCATGGCTTCAGGCCATGTCTCAGTTTCTGGCTCTCACTAGTTTCTAGGTAGACTGTTGACTCATCATATGATCAACTCACCACCTTCTTGTCCATAAGATATCATATATATTTCAAGCACTAGGCGTGTTCTACCAGAACCATGAGTTTTGTGTATTACTTGAGGAACTTTAAGATTCCAAAACATTTTGTGATTCCTAGTGTGCCTCTTTCAGTGTTAATCATGTGTCGAAAAGGAAAGTTGAATTTAGCTAGTAATCACATTCTGATTCATCAAGGTGTGATTCCTTCTTTTTAATACACTTCTCATGATACACTATCATTGTGTTTCAGGTGGTGTCCATCATTATACATTATCATGATCTTCCAGAAGGTTCTCAAACTCTTGGTTCAAAGTATTTCCATATCGATCATATCGAAATTTAATACTTATACCAAGTTTGTTATGTACTTCATTTATGATCCCCTTGAACACTTCAAGAGATTCATGTTTGTATTTCATTAAATACAAACTACCATATCTACTGAGGTCATCATTAAATATTATGAAGTACCATTGATTACCTTTAGCATTTATTCTAAAAGGTCTATATACATTAGTATGCATAATCCTTAATAGAATAATTGTTCTCTCACTACATCTAGTGAAGAACCTTTGTTATATTGCACAATGAATGATATTAGCATGTCTCTATTGGTTCAATAACCAAAATGAGTCTGGATAACCATGATATGGATTTCTAGAAATGCAATTCTCATTTATGCACTGCAAATAACTATGCTATAGGCATTCAAGTTTGAGTTATCATGTCATTCATTACATGTGTCATACACAGTTGTCTCTTTAACTATCAAGTATAGTTGATGAGACATAGGCATTGCCTTCAAATCATTACACTATTGTCCAAATAAGATGTATGATGATTTCATTGACGACATATGTACAATAGCAATTCACTAATTCTATTATATGCCCATGAATGTCATATTGTAACTGTAAAGGTAGCAACTCTTGCTCCGTACAATTTCTAGCTTACTTCTTATCAGGTCCTGAAGTAGAGATCTCTATCTCTTTCATCTTCCCGAGATCCTCTATAAATAGGTTATTTCCCTTTCCTACTTAACCCTCTCCATATCTTGAGTGATGAAGACTTGGTCCCAAGCTTGGCCTCATGACACTTCTTGACCTTGATTTAGTCTATGGACTTTACTCTGTTGATCATTATCACAGGTTTTGTCCTTTCTTCATTCATACTTTGGCATCAACATGCCAAGCACTTTAGATAGTGGTCTGGCCAAGTTTCTCAACATTTGATAAACTGGCTATATGATTCATACAACTATTTGTAGAATCATATGTTTGGTCAACTCTTGACCTATAAGAATTCACACAACTATTTGTAGAATCATATGTTTGGTCAACTCTTGACCTATAAGAAATCACAGTTAATCTATATGCACAATCACATTGAGCATATGAGATTATACTTGATCTCCATTTGTCTATTTATACTCAAACATCTCTTTAAAGACATTATACCTTTCATGCTTTATATGATTCTTAAGATGTATATCCATCTCAAGAATGTCCATGCTTCAATCTATTTATGCAAATCATAGTTTATATAGCTCAGCATAAGGTTCTTGATGTCTTAGGCATCATCGACATACTTCAAGTAAGCATCCAATTTTAGCCTTAGGCGCATTTGGAGTGGTTCTACTAGCTCTGGTCTTTCAAGGATTTCAGAGTTTACACTCACTATTGAGAACACTTCTCAAAGGTCCCAAACCAGATTTGAAGTTTTATCCCATCTATGAACTGATCGAAACGATAATGTATTTGTGTTTTTCATTTGGATTCTACAAAAGAATTTTGCAACTTTTAAAAACATTTTTATTTGTTTGATTTGATAAACTTGATGATATTAATTAGGCCTTTAATTAACTATCACTCCCACTATTTTGATCAAATTTATATCCCTCACCATCAATTTGGAAGATTATAGTGTACAACCTTCTAGTGAGCCAAGATCCAAAACAATTGAGTTATTACCCGACCAACGTCAATGTCCATAATCAATTATTAAGGTAGGTAACATTTACCAATTTCATCACATGCAATTCTTGGATAGATGATATGCAAAACTTTTTGCCATAGTCATATCCATGCCTCTAAGTGCTTAATATCATTAAGACCACTTAGTTAAGCCTGACCCAAAAGCCAACACGATAGGAGTGCACCCCTCTTGGCGGGCCCACACTACTACCATCACACTTCCACGAGATAGACAACACACCACCCTTGGGATGCCCATGCTTGTCGATCAAGCTTTTCATGTATGTTTCTTATGGAAGGCATCTCAAACTTCATATTTACATTGAGGGGTTTGCTATTTATATACATATACATATCCAATCACCACATATACAATATGTATCATATATATGCTATATCCCATAAGAAAACATGTGAAGTGATAAAGCGATGATTATGGCCATCCTATTGTAATTTCTTGAGCCACAAGGAATTACAGTCATCTAGGTCTACATCACATGCAACAACCTATAGTTGATGAATATCTGTGCTTGGACCATTCTGGGTTGATTATCTCATCCTATGACACGATCGGCTTGCCTCTTGGCTGGTTGGTTGGTCGATCTAGTCTCCGATGTCTGGACACCTCCATCAAGTGGTTAGGCCATCAACTGGTCAATTCTGCTCCTTTGCAGTCCTCCTCAGTCCTCTATGCAGTTGGCTTGTCTGGTGTTGAACGTATTCTTCTTTGATGTAATAGAAAATAAACTATTATACTTTACATATCTCTTTAGGAAACCCTGAGTTACATTCGGGGGGAGCAAAGGTAGAAGAGAAGGCTCGAGTTATCTCAAGTTACATCAGGATAGAAGAAAGGACTCGGTACGTAGACCGAGATGCAAACAAACACAACCAACCAAGAACACACATAGGGGTTTTTAGGCCATAATCATTCTACACATCCACCATCAAAACTATTTTGGGGCGAAGCATATCGATTGCATATATATACCATACCATATATGTATATTGGGATCTGTGGTGTTTAATCAGATATGCATATTAGCCAGTTTAAGTATTCACATCGCATGCAATAAATAAATGACAAAAAATAAAAAAACCAATCATATTGATTAATCCTAAAACATAGTATGTTGACGTGGCTCTGACACCACTATTGGGTTTTGTGGGACAGAATAGGTAGTGGAAAAAAAATTCTCACCACAAACCCATAACCAGCAGATCACATCAACAACTATGCAGTAGGAAAGATGGTTTTAGCAAGATTTACCTGGTCCTGAAGCTTACTTAGTGACAATACCTTACAGCTAGTGCGGTCATCAACCACCTAGTCTTCGACAGTGTTTGTGCAACTTTTGTCCTTGACCCAGATATAGTTGATCATCATCCTCCTGAGCGGCAAAAACCTTCTGCCTCTATAGATAGTCTACACGGACCATCAGGAACTCTAGTCATCCTATCCTAAAGGACACTAGAAGGAGTCACCCCCTATCAGTGTATTAGTCACTGACACACTCTCCCACCACCAGTTGTCGTCCTACAATTGTCTTTCCCTCGTTGTGCCTCCCTAGTCGGGTAGCACTTCTTGGGCTCTCTCGATTACCACAATCATAGAGGACAACAACTTTGCAGAGAAACTGATGTTCTAAGTTCTGTATTATGAGAAGCCCCCTATTCCCCTCTATTTATGGTAGAGGGTAGGGTCAGGGTTCCTAGTCTGTGCGGGAGTAGAAGGGTCCAGAATTTCCATAAACTGATTGCACTACGGCAGACGAACCGGTCATTTGGGCAAGTGAGCCAATCGGTTCACACTTGAACCAGTCGGTTCACTTAGTGGGCCAGTCATTTAACTTTCTAGACTTGCCTCCAATTGACTTTCCTTATTCGTTTCTAATTAATTCAAAGATTAATTCTCATCCCAATCAAATTGAACAAGTGAAACGAAAATCTTTTCTTATAAATTGAGAAACCCAACACTTACTCAGTTGGTCCATGTGAACCAATCGGTTCACTATAGTGAACTGGTCGTCTCACTAACCATGAGCCGATTAGTTCACCCAGTGAACCGGTCAGCTGGTGGCCCAGTTTGTGCAGAACTCAATCAATGCAGTTCTTAATCAATCTGACACTCTAATCAATTGGTTCAACACTTGAACTTGATGATTCTGAGTCAAGTCTATTGATTGAATGTTTAATTGAGTACCTAAACACTTTAGTAATCAATCTAAACATCATTCATGGATAAGCTCCTCTTCTAGGTTAATCCTATGTGTGTGACCCTATAGGTCCCATTTCATATTGGCAGTGAAAGTCCATAACTCACTTATGACTTCATAAGCAAAGAGTGGTGCCTAGTTGCAAATCAGTTCTACCCAAGTGAAAAGGGAAGTTGGAGAACAACTTTCAACCAACAATCTATGATTAGTGTTACAGTGATCGTGTAGTTCCTTTGTCACTGACCATCCAGATTGAACTCGAGGCATGGAACATCATCCTCTTCAACATTCAATCCATGTTCCTTGACCTCTGAGCAGACTGTCTGAGATGCATGTGAGTTCACATATCATATATTGAATCACATGAGTATGACCATACATTTCTCAGTCTCTCTTATCAAGGGGCCCTGGATGTCATACTCCTTGTAGGAGGGACAAATCCCATATCTAACACTCACAGTCAAAACCCCATGTGTCAAAGTCACCCAATCATCACCTTTATAACACCTATATTTCAGGAATGCGTTTGATGATGTCAAAGTGTACCCAATGACATGTGATAAGTGCAGTGATTTCAGGTCTAAGAACTACTATCACCACTATCACTATGAGACATGATTGTGACTACCATTCCATGGTATCCATGTATCACTCTCACGGTGGGTCTGCCTGATATACTATTCTCTAACATATATTTGTGTATTTGACTTGATATCACATATCATGACTAATGAGACTCTTTCATTAGTCAACACACACTCTAGTCTTATGTATTACTATTTTCTATTTTGCTTCCACAATAATCTGACTAGGGACATAATAAGAATGTATGTACTCTTATCATACTTACGAACTCATTGTTCAGGTCCTCAACCTAAAGACATATGTCATCGAGTCTCATCATTCTTTAGACATCTATCATGTATGTGTCATCATCTCATGACTGAGACAAACATAATAGATAGAATTACCTTGACTAAGACAAAGATAATAGATAGAATTACCTTTATTATCAAATCAGGTATCTAATGCACCATCGCAATCATCACATGATTGGCTCTTTGGGCATACTATACCAACAAACCCTTCTTAGGGTTTCGACTCAAACCTTCTAGGCGCTCACCTAGCCCTCACCAAATGACTGTCTTGCTTAGCGAGATGGGCGTTTCACGATGGCCAGACAACACTTTTCAGAAACCATCACTTAGTTTATTCTTCCCCCTCTCAGGGTTTCCACCCCTCCTTCCCCTATAAAAGGAGGGGGGACTCCAATAAGAAAAGGGTCCCAATTTTTGTACACAACACGTAGAGAAATTATGCTATTTTCTTTCTAGTGTAATTTTACTTTCAAGAGTAATAAAGTTAGTTCTTTTATTCTACATCTGGATCTTTCTTTGTCTCTTTCTCCTTCACATGTTTTCTTCTTAGAGCAGGAGAAAAAGTAAACGAGCCATTAATCGTCACCGCCTTGGACTCTACGGAGATCCGAAATTGCGGTCTATGGCTCTTTATCCTTGCCATTAGTAGTGAGTAGTTTTCTTATCTAGATGAGGGGAATATCCCCTTAGCCATGTGTTAATCAGATCAAGCTTTTGCATGACTACTTAGATGGATGATTTTCAATTTAGAAATCACAGATTTAAATGAAGTAATTAATCATTTTTATCACTTGTTAATCTTGGCGGATGTGACTGTGGAAACTGAGATTTAGAACACCTAAACAGACTTCATGACGATTTGGATGCGACCGTGGAAAAATCCTATTTAGGATGAAGAACAAGGATGCGTGAACACTAGGACCAATGAGTTCACATGGAGTTCCTCTTTTGTGTTTTGTTTATGAATAAATTGCATACCTACTTCTTTCTTGTTTGTTGTGTATTGCTCGATTCTATTTTCACAAGGGCTAAGGTGGTGAAACCTCTAAGCCTCGATGTCTTCCTTCTTGATATTAAACTATTCTTAAATGTTTGCTTTCAATTCACCCTTTAAAATTTCATCACTTTACTTTTGTTTAGATAATCTTATGTGCTAACTTTTTCTTCTTTTAATCTCTCTTATCTTAGAACTTTTCTTGCCTTGCATCAGTATAATCTTTTATTCTTCTTGCAATTTATTTTCTTGCATTAGATATATAAAACCCCTCAAATTGGACTTTTTTTTGTCAATCTTCCAAAAATACCAAAAAGAAATAATTTCAAAAATTAATCAGGTTTAAAAGAAATGAATCTTAGAAACGTTGTCCCGTGGAATCGGCCCTTCTATACTAGCCTTAACTGGAAAGTAAAAAAGGACTAAATTCTAGGATAAAATTTTCTAGTGAATTGGTGTGCAAATGACGCGTATTAATTTTGGCACCATTGCTGGGGACAATAGATCGTTTTCTCGAACCCAGAATTTTTTTTAAATTTTTATGCCTTCTGAGTAACATTTTGAAAGATCTATCCCCTCCTTCTACTGAGTTTCCATTCCAACAATACATTTTTTTTGCAAATGAATATATATCTGTATAATTGTGCATGGACCTCCCATCAAACGATCTTACACCATCAATTTTTTTATCCTAAGCCAGAAAGGACTTTCCATCGCTTAATTTGACAAAACCAATTTAGGATGGACAAAGAGGAGGTTGCCCGTAGGATTGAACAGGCACTTGCCACTCAAAGAGAGTTGATGATGGCTGAACATGCAGCTCAAGAAGACAACTTGCACACAACCTACATCGTTGAGCAAGAGGCTATAGAAGCTGCTTAGAGGGAGGCCGAGAGACAAACAACTAAAAGATTTGTCCACTCCAAAAATTGGATATGCACAACACCCAGTTGTGCCACCCATGATCATCACCCCTCAATTTGATATCCACACTCAGTGGATCACCATGCTTCAGGCCAATCCCTTTTGTGGGAACAAATGTGAAAGTTGTCAAGATCACCTCCAACATTTCACATACCTTAGTTCCTTGACCAAGATCCCAGACATTTCTGAAGACACCATTAGACTTAGACTTTTCAAATTCTCTGCTTTAGGGGCACCCAGTAGTTGGTATAATTCCATGGAGAGTCAAAACCCCATCACCACTTGGGAAGCACTTCAAACAAAATTTTTGGTTAAATATTTCCCCCCTTCCCTCACCTATGAGATTAGAGGACAAATCTTGTTGTTTTTAGTGGTCCCTGGAGAAACCTTAGGAGAAGCTTGGGAGATATTTAGGGAACTCCTCCTCCATTGCCCTCATCATGACATATCACAATCTCAACTCATTTATATATTTTATCGTGGTGTTGACGACGACACCAAGAAATTTCTTGATTCCTCATCTAGAAGAAATTTCATGTTCCAAAACTTAAGTAGTGCATGGGTGGTAGTCAAAAGAGATTCTGAAACCCATGCTAGATAAGGGATTGGTGGGGTCTTAAAAGTGGCTAAGGCTGAGGTAAACCCAGTCATTCATACTATGGTCGAAGCTCTTAAATTGATCTCTTTGAAATAGGATCGCTTGGAATCCTCATTTAATGCCTATGAAAGACAACCTCAACAAGTGAGGGTGACATAATCTTTATGTGGGATATGCCAAGGGTATGATCATGCTACCCTTCAATGTCAATATCTCTACAACACCCTTGTGTAGCATGATGTTGGTCAATAAGTGGCGGATCTGAACTCTATCCATAGTATCCTGGGCCATGCTTACTACAATCCAAATCAAGGAAGAAACCAACCCGGGTTTCAATATGGAAACCCCTCAAAAGATGAAAACTCATCTCAAATCCCCCCTCCACAAAGACCCCCACAACCCCAAGCCAACTATCATCCACCACCAGGTTTTCCATACAATAACAACCAAAGGAATTTTGGGAACCAAGGGAATTTTAGGGGAAATTTCTAAAACCATGGACTCTACCAAGGACAACAATATCAAAACCTTCATCAACCACCACCACCTCTACAAAATGCACCCACCCCTATGGCAGAGGATAGGATTTTGGCCTTAGAGAAAATCATAATAGCACAACAGAAATTGATCGACGCTCAGTTTTCTCATCTTTTTGCCCGAAAAAAACCCCATGCAGGGACCTTCGTTGGACAACCCGAGAACAACCCAAAACATCATGAACAACTAAAGGTTGTTTCCACCCATTTGGGGAAGATTCATACTCCTCCCCCAGAGAAACCCATAGTTGTTCCCTTGGACTTTGAGGATGATGATGCAGTGGCCATCAAAACTCCTCCCTCACCCACCCCTACCATTCCCACTTCTTCCACCCCCTCTCATGTGGTCCCACCTATGGAAATTGACGAGCCAAAAACCCCCATTTACAAACCTCATCCACCTTACCATGCCCGCCTGAAGCAGACTAAGCTTGGCACCCATTTTGTGAAATTTAGGGAAGCCATGAAAAAATTGCATGTGGATATTCCTTTTCTTGATGCCTTAGAGAATATGTTGACCTGGTCTAAATACATAAAATCTCTTTTGACCAGGAAGTACCACACCGACAAGCATGAGACAGTCATGCTTGCTAGGACTACCTCTGATATTATCCAAAGTAAGATTCCTAAAAAGAAGAAAGACCTTGGTCCCTTTGGGATTGGGTGCTACCTAGGTGATGATGCTTGTTGGAAGGGTCTTGCCGATCTAGGCTCTAGTATTTATATTATGCCCTATAGTCATTGCATGAGGCTAGGCTTTGTTGACATGCTCCCTACTACCATAACCACCCAATTAGCTGACTCATCCATGAAAAAACCCATGGGTATCATTGAAGACATACCTGTAAGAATTGAGAAGGATGCCTATGTCCCATGTGACTTTGTCGTCATGGACATAAAAGAAGACTTAAGGTACCCCATCATCTTTGGCCATCCCTTTTTGGCTATCGCTCGTGCCTTGATTGATGTTGAGGCCGGAACCATTTTCTTGCACCTAGGAAAACAAACCCTAAAGTTTAGGGTATTTGAAAGCATGCACATACCAAGCCTCTAAGAAGAGGTCCATCTCCTTGATTGTATTGAGAAAATGCAACAATTGAGACAAGAATGGGAATTAGTTGAGGATACCCTCCAAAATGCCCTTGTGACCCCTATTGATTGTAGATTTGAAGATGAGAAATTGGAGCAATTAAGACATCATTTCAAAACCTTTGAAGAGATCCATGATGATGAGTTTGAAGACCTACAAATGGTCTCTGTTGTAGATACAAAACCTGAACCCCCCCAAGGCACCATGAAACCCCTCCCTGAATGTCTTAAGTATGCCTTCCTTGATGAGCAAAAGCTTTATCCTATTATCATTAACTCTGATCTCACCCATGAATAGGAAACTAAGCTAATGACTGAACTTAGGAAGATGAAATCCGCCTTAGGATACAAGATGGATAATTTGATAGGAATAAATAAATCCATTTGCATGCATAAAATTCCTATGGTAGAAGAGTACAAACCTTCTAGAGACCCTCAAAGGAAACTGAATTCCAACATGAAAGATATGGTGCATCTAGAGGTTATCAATCTTTTGGTTTCAGGGATCATCTACCCCATTTTCAGCTCCCCTTGGGTTAGCCCAGTCTAGGCTGTCCCCAAGAAAGGGGTACCACAATTGTGAAAAATGACAATAATGAGCTTATTCCCACTTGCACCATCACATGGTGGAGGATGTGTATTGACTATAGGAAACTTAATAAGGCCACTAGGAAAGATCATTTCCCCATTCCCTTCCTAGATCAAGTACTGGAGTGCCTCACCCATCAACAATATTTTTTCTATCTTGATGGCTATTCAGATTTCTATCAAATCCCCATTCACCTGGACGACCAAGAGAAAATGAATTTCATTTGACCTTTTAGCACTTATGCATTCAAGAGAATGTCATTCGAGTTGTGTAATGCTCCATCCACCTTTTAGCGGTGCATGTCCACTATCTTCATTGGATTGACCGAAACCATCCTGGTGGTTTTTATGGATGATTGCTTCTTCTATGGAGATAGTTTTGAATCTTGTCTCCATCATTTATCTCTAATTTTGGAAAAATGTGAGGAAGCACATTTGATCCAAAATTGGGAGAAATGTCACTTTATGGTGATGGGAGAAATTGTTTTAGGCCATTAGGTGAGCAACTATGGCATTGAAGTGGATAGAGACAAGATTGAGGTCATATCAAAACTCCCACCACCTTCTTCTAGTCAAGGACGTTCATGCCTTTCTCAGACATGAAAGTTTTTATAGGGCATTTCATCTGTGTTTTTTCTAAGACCACCAAACACTTAACTAATCTCCTTCAAAAAGACACCCCTTTTGTGTTCGATAAATTTTGCATGTCCAATTTTCTTTGCTTGAAGGATGCCCTCATTTGTACTCCCATCATTAGGGCCCTAGATTGGTCCCTACCCTTCGAGTTGATGTGTGATGCGAGTGATTATGCCATTGGTTCTATTCTAGGACACCATGTTGATAAAAAGCACCATGTGATCTACTACACATCCAAAACCTTAGATGAAGCCCAACGGAATAACACAACTACTTAAAAGGAAATGCTAGCCATAGTATATGCCTTTGAAAAATTATGCTCATATTTGGTAGGTTCCAAAGTCATTGTTTACCCAAACCATGTAGCCATTAGATATTTGATGACCAAAAAGGATGCCAAACCTCACCTTCTTCGTTGGGTCCTTTTACTTTAGGAATTTGACCTAGAAATCTTAGACAAAAAGGGTTGTGAAAATGTTGTTGTCGACCATCTTAGTCGCGTTGGTTTCTTCAGTGATGATGGCATACCCATAAATGATTATTCGATGATGATGGAATACCCATAAATGACTCTCTTCCCGATGATAAATTGTTAAAGATGGAACCCCAATATTTTTGGTTTTCAGATTATGTAAATTTTCTAGGCGCATGTGTATTGCACCTGAATATAAGGGACATTCTTAGGCTAAATTTTTGCATGATGTGAAACAATATTATTGGGATGATCCATATCTTTTTAGATTATGTTCAGACAGACTTTATCGCAGGTGTGTTACTAAGGAAGAGGCTCATGACATACTTGAGCAATGCCACGCTGGTCCCACTGGAGGGCATATGAGTTCTAAAAAAACTGCTAGGAAGGTCTTACAATCTGAGTTTTTATGACCTACTCTATTCAAAGATTCATACCGAAAACATATCTAAGAGAGACCAAATGCCCATGACTTCTTGGTAGGAGATTGAAATTTTTGACTTGTAGGGGGTAGATTATATGGTCCTGTCACCTTCTTCTTGCAGGTACAAATATATCTTGGTGGTTGTTGATTACATTTCCAAATGAGTTGAAGCCATCCCCACAAAAACATGTGATTCCAAGCTTGTGAAGAAATTCTTCAAATATATCATTTTTCCTCAATTGGGGTACCACGTACCGTAGTTTCAGATGGAGGTTTCCATTTCCTAGAGAAGCGTTTTGAGTCTTTATTGAAATGGTATGAAGTCCATCACAAGGTTGCCACCCCTTACCACCATCAGACTAGTGGTCATGTTGAGGTATCAAATAGGCAAATCAAGTCCATTCTAGAGAAAATAGTAAATCACACTAGGACCGATTGGGCTTTAAAACTCAATGATGCCTTGTGGGCATATAGGACCGCCTAAAAAACTCCCATAGACACCACTCCCTTCAAATTGATTTATGGGAAATCATGCCATCTACCCATAGAATTAGAGAATAAGGCCAATTGGGTCATCAAAACTCTCAATTTTGACTTAATTACTGCAAGTGAAAACCACTTTTTGCAAATGCAAGAGTTAGACGAGCTCCGAATGACTGCCTATGAAATGATAGGATTTACAAAGATAAAACCAAATTATGGCATGATGGTCATATTGGACAAAAGAAAATTAGGGAGGGCGATCAAGTCCTAATGTACAACTCTATATTAATACTTTTTCTTGGAAAACTTAAATCTAGATGGTATGGGCACTACCTCGTCAAGGTTTTAGGGGAATTCAAGGTCAATGGACATTGGCTTAAACGGTACATCACCGTTGATGATTTTCTAGCTTTTAAGGCACATCAACTCTCCTTACTCGAAGACCTCGACTTGCATGAACCCCCACCTCCCCCTCCCGAGCATGAAACGGCTCCCTGATCTAGCATTGTCGGGTCTTCGAAATTAAATAAGGCTCTTATTGGGAGGCAACCAATCTTTTAATTTCTTTTGCAAAATTTTATATTTGTCATAGATAACGCTTTTTGTTTATTTTTCAGACACTTAGTCCTTTTATTTAAAAAAATGAAAGGTTGGTAATCCAACATGTAGTTTGTTGATAATAGCCATCCTTCTTCCATCTGCTAGATGACCGTCTGGTAAAGGGGAGATGCTCATCTTGGCCTTTCAGACAGCCACTCCAACAAAGGCGGCCGTTTGAAACTTAAAATTTGGAAAGGCGGCCCAACACTCCAGCTGATCATTTCAGATGGGCGAGTCAGCCATTTCACCCATTTCGATGTGCATTAATACCCGCTGCCATCTCTCCACTTGCAGTGCATTAAACTCATCGTTTGACCACCAAAAAACCCCAATTGATTGTCTGGGATGCTCCGAAAGGTCGTATCGCATGCCTGAGGGTCTATTTAATGAATGATTGGGGAGGAGACATCTCACAACCAAAACAACTCATCTCCTCCCTGAGCCCTAGCTTTTCTGCAGCATCGAACGATCCCCTCAACGATGCGACAGATCGTTCGTTGCCTCATCCCTCGCGTCCAGACACCCACGCTAAAGTAGACAACCACCGTCTTGGGCCCAGACGACCGCCTCACCCTCTCCCCAATGACCACCTTGCTTCCCCTTGACGGGTGGCATGACGTCTCTTGTGGTCCTTCCCACCAGTTCATTCTCCATGACGACTGGCACTCTAGCGCCAGCCATCTATCTCACCTACAGAGTGGTTGTCTCGTGTGCGCAACCCCTTTTCTTCTCCACCACTACCATCGCTGCCACCCCTTTCTCTTTGGTTTTCTTCCATCCCTAATACCAGACGAGCATCTTATTTGTGAGACGACCGGCTCGTGACAGGGCGCCTCCTAGTAGCAGCTCGCATCGCCCAAGCACTTGCCGCTAGACAATCTTCTGACTGTTCCAACTGATTGTTTCAGCTACCCAGTCGAGCGTCTCAATTTCTTAAATGCCCATTTTGCTTCCTATAGCCTACAAACATGTTCAACCATTCCAGGAAAAACAAACGAAAATCCCCCACTTCATCCTCGCATGAGCTACCTCGCCGATCGCACTCTGCACCAAGTGTTCAAATTCAATAGCCTACTGATGAATCTTCTCCTAAGATGGCCAAGGAGATGCTCCAAGGTATCCATGATGTGGACCGGCTCATCAATGAGGTCGTAGGAGAATGGTCCCAATCACACCATGATCCCGATTCCACTGCCCCTCGCCTTGCATTGCTCTACATCCTAGCACCTATGTATAGTTTGTTAGCGATGATCACGCTGAGAGATTCATCTAATTATCTTCGGTTGGCATTTTCCTCCCAAGATGGGCATGTGGCCCTACTTTGACTTCACTGGGCTTCAAAATGACAGTTGACAAGATTCTACAATGCAACCACATTGGAACCTTTGTCTGCCGCGTTCTTCCAGTCTATAGTGATCTCAACCTTGAGTTCATGTCCAATTTTCTCCGTTACCACTAATCCCAAAGGAATTCTAGCTGTAACATCTGGATTTTCAGGAAACTCTTGGAGATTTCTATTTACTAGTTTACCTCCCTCATCATAGATGAAGGCATGTTTGATTATCTTTCTCACTACATGATTCGCTGCCATGACGACTATCATAAATCCTACAACATGGAAAAGTTTTGGGCAAACATCACGGGCCTCCCGCCCAAGATACCCAATGGAACAAGAGCATCCAACATCAACAACCCTATAGTGCGCTACCTTCATCGTATCCTAGAATGCACTATCTTTAGTAGGGAGGGCACCCAAGGGGCAATTACCCACCCCGATCTATATACCTTATGGTTTTTGATGAACGAGGAGCCTTTCAATTGGGGGAATGCTATGATTTTACATCTCAACTATCAAGCTACCCACAACACTTCCTCCTCAATCTGCATTGGCCATGTTGTTACTATGGTGGCCAAGTTCTTAGGCTTTACTCTCATTCCTTTTCCACCACTAGAGAATGTACATCATCTGCTCGACCTCATGCATCTGAATGATTGCAAGTTCATCCATTATGGGGCAACTAGGGATGTCTTTTACTTGACATGCAAAGGCATCACCCTTGTTCTAGAGCTTCCTCGACATGCCAGTTTGTGAATGCAAATTTGGTGTTTGACTCGACAGACCTTCCAGGCCACATTTAGAGTTTCCTACAGGAGCATCCCGATCCAGATAATGTCCCCCAGCCTAATGCCAATAGGAGGAGTGTCTCTGTGGAGGGACATGGTGAAAAAACTAATTCACCACCGCCATCTTCACGACACTACACAAGGAGACAACGAGGCAATTAGGAAGGCCCTGAGGAGCCTTATGGCTTCTAAAAAATCCTCTACTAGTTGGAGGAGATTCAGTGAGAGCAGGAATGTCAAGATAATCAACTCAACCACATGTATCTGATATAGTTCTCCCACGAGTCATGGCATGTGCATCATGGCCACTACGATGCCATCAAACCTCAGTACGAGGAGTATGGAGCCCATCAGGATTACTCTGACCCCAACTCGCCCTATTGGGGAAACTAGTACTACAACCCTCCATCATCTTCACATTTTCCACCACCTCAGTGATTCTCTTCCCTCCATCTCTGATTTAGGTTTTGTGCGGGATGAGCAAATATAAGTCTAGGATGGGGGTGGATGGTACGATTCAATTCCACCCTCCTATCTTTTCCCTTTTTCTTTATTTTGCTTTATTTTTCTGCATGAATTTGCTTTAATTTATGGCCTTTATCTAGTCGGCCATCATTTTCTATTTTATTTAGTTATAAAGGCCACTATCTAATCGGCCACTATCTATAAAAAATGCCATGTCTAAAACTTTTATGTCACCTAGGATCCCTAAATAACGTCATTCCTTAGAATAGTTGGAAAGTCATAAGGAATTGATAATAACCAAGCATAATATTTCCCTATATTTTAAAAAAGTATTATCTTGTTATAAAACTTGTATGACGCAAATTATAGGTTTATTCTAACTTGAGAAATGACACTCTCTGGAAAAAATGTGATTTTTTTAAGTTAAAGCACAAGAACATATTTTCCTTTCGTCTACTTTTCTTTTAAAAAAGATAAGCAAAGAATCACCACCAAACAAAAATCAAGTCTGGGGTGGCACACTTCCCAAAAATAAATTCGATACCCCACAAAGGGGCATACCATAAAAAAGATGCCAAAGCGCACAAAACAAATCGTGACCAATGTAGCCACAACTCTACAAAATCCAAGTCCCGAGTCAAATAGAGGAGGGATCAATTTTTTTATGACTTTCTTCTTTGTTCACACCCCTCCTTCTTGTTCTTGTGCAAATAACTTACAAAACATTTAGAAATTGAGAGTGTCAAAGCAATAGTAAGAGGAAGCCTATTCTTCTACAAATTTTCATTTTGAGAAGTAAGATTTGACATTTGTTTTGATAGGGAATATATAACTGTATGCTATGTGGTTCTAGGAGATCAGGTCACTTGGCAAAAATTTGGAGGTGAGGACTATAGTGATGTTACTAAGGTGAGGATGTCATTTTGGAAGTACAAATTGGAGTTAATTTGTAATTTTATGTGTTCAGGACGAGTAAAGATTCAAGTCCATGATATTTTGATGAATGCATATTCATCCATATTTTTGCACATTTTTTGTAGTTATTTTCATTAGATTTTCTCCTTTTTTATAATTTCTGGACTAAATTGTAATTTACCCACTTATTGATTGATTTATGCAAACACTTAACCAATTTTTTCCAATATTGCATGGATTTTCTCCAAATTTTGTTTTAACCTTCTGAGTCAGTGAGACAATCGTCTCACTGGTCCCATGTATTCGACTCACACCTATGAAGACCCTCGTCTCAGTACCATACAACCACCTTGTCCTTGGTTCAATCATCTACTTAGCAAGTCAAATGTTCAGTCACCTTAGTGATATTGTCGTCTCATGGAGCTAGCCCCACCTCTCAAAGAAAGCATCTAGCCATGTAATTAGGGTTTCAATGTCTTGTTTACACGCATTGCGGCACGAGACGAGCGCCTCACTAGGACAAACGTTCATTTCAAAGCCTTACTTCAAGACTAAGAAACACGAGATGTGCGCCGCCACCAAGGTTCAGTCACCACTCTAAGATCTCACCATGTGACACCTGGAATGAGAGTTCCACTGGTCTAGACAATTGTCTGAGTCATTACTTCGGGCCCAAGACTTCAGCCGCCACAACCCTTCTTAGGGTTTCGACTCGAACCTTCTAGGCACTCGCCCAGCCCTCACCAAACGACCATCTCTCTTAGTAAGATGGGCATTTCACAGTGCACATACAACACTTTTCAGCAATCGTCACTTAATTTATTCTTTCCCCCTCTCAGGGTTTCCACCCCTCCTTCCCCTATAAAAGGAGGGGGGGACTCCACAAAGAAAACGGTCCCAATTTTTGTACAGAACTCGTAGAGAAATTTTATTATTTTCTTTCTAGTGTCATTTTACTTTCAAAAGCAATAAAGTTGGTTCTTTTATTCTACATATGGTTCTTTCTTTCTCTCATTCTCATTCGTGCATTTTCTTCTTGGAGTAGGAGAAAAAGTAAATGAGCCATTAATCGTCACCGCCTTGGACTCTACGGAGATCCAAAATTGCGGTCTATGGCTCTTTTTCTTTCTTTTCTTGTTTCTCCCATCCTCATCATGAGTAGTGAGTAGTTTTCTTATCGAGGCAAGGGGAATAGCCCCTTATCCATGTGTTAATCAGATCGAGCTTTTACACGACTACTTAGACCGATGGTTTTCAGTTTAAAAATCAAATATTTAAATGAAGTAATTAATCATTTTTATCGCTTGTTAATCCCGACAGATGCAACCGTGGAAATTGGGATTTAGAATGCCTAAACTGACTTCACGGGGGTTTGGATGTGACTGTGGAAAAATTCTCTTTAGGATAAAGAACAAGGATACGTGAACACCAGGACCAATGGGTTCATGTGGACTTCATCTTTTGCATTTTGTTTACAAATAAATCACATACCCACTTCTTTCTTATTTTTCGTGTATTGGTCGATTCTATTTTTACAAGGACTAAGGTGGTGAAACCTCTAAGCCATGATGTCTTCCTTCTTGATTTCAAACCATTCTTAAACGTTGGCTTTCAATTCACCCTTTAAATTTTAGCAATTTACTTTTATTTAGATAATCATGTGTGCTAACAATTTTCTTCTTTTACTCTCTCTTGTCTTAGAATAATCCTTTTCTTCCTTTACATTAGTATAATCTTTTATTCTTCTTGCAATTTACTTTCTTGCATTAGATAAATCAAACCCCTCAAATTGGACTTTGTTTTCTACCAATCTTTCAAAAATACCAAAAAGAAATAATTTCAAAAATCAACCGGTTTTAAAAGAAACAAATCTTAAAAACATTGTCCTATGGGATCGACCCTTCTATACTATCCTTAACTAGAAAGTAAAAATGGTTTAAACTCTAGGATATAATTCTCTAGTGAATTGGTGTGCAAACGACACGTATCAGGGTGGTTAGTGGATCATGTTTGCTTAGGCAACTTTTGTGGGTGTTTTTTTGATGGTATTCATGGGCTTAGTTATAAAGGGGATGGTTGGTAGTTTCCTCAAAGGTTAAATTTCCATGTACAAGAGAGTCTAGGTTCATTTGAGGGTGTAAAGGGCACACAATCACCTCAAGTTTGGGATTGGGTGAACCGTAATGAGGAATTAAACATGAAGAGGGTTTCTATTTCTAGTGGGGTTTAGAGGATAGAGGGATCAAATATTTAAGAGTTGTTGTGTACTATTGAAGTCCTAGTGAGATTGTGATGGGTAGGAAATACATTTTGAGGTCTGTTAGATGCATATGTGGATATTTAGAACTGATTACTACCGTCTGATCAGTGTCTGTGGCATTGGGGAAACAATTAGCTTGATTTTTATGGATATTTTGTTGTTTTGGGTGATATCTCTATCAAATCAATTAGGGGGGGGTCTAATATTGTCTAATTAACACTAAAATTTTCATCTTACCTAATTGCACTACAAGGATTAAAAAATAGTATTACCTTTTGTTTTGAGAGTCAAACCATATAGGTCTACCTTTTAGGACATTCATTTATTTAAATATCTAGGAATATCCAAAATAAATTAGAGAGTAATATATTGAAGGGAGAAACTTATTGTTGTATTTAAGTTTTATTAAGCCTACTATAGACAATATTATGGTAAATTCCATTTAAAACCCCTATTCATCACTATTAATCTATTAGGGTATAGTTTTTGTAAATAAATTACAAATGACTTAGTTATATTTCAAACCTTGTTATTTTTGTGTACTGACAATAGTGATGTAATTGAGCTAAATAGTAATTTATTAGAGTTGCATATTAGCCAATTCATACATTTGGGGTTGACTTAGGGTAATTTAGGGTTTATTATGTACAATTATGCTCAAAGAGTGTATCTAAGTCAAATTATGTTTGAAGATTCTAATAAACATTTAACAAGCTATTAGATTTTTATTGCATGACTACATTTAAATTTTAAGGTCGTGACACCAACAAGGCCCACAATAATTTTTTGTTGTGGACCACTCCTTATAATCCTTCCTCATAGCATTCCATTTATTTTTGAATTATCTCTAATTATTGGAAATTGTGTTTGTTGGTGAAAGGCTTAACGCATGTATTCCCATACCTTTGGAGATGAATTATGTCTTAAGCATTTCCCTAGTTGAAATTGTTCAACACACAAATTTTGGAAAACACCAAAAAATTTGTTGGTCCATTCAACTTTATCATAGTAAACCATCTAGATATGTAACAAGAGAACTTATCTAATCAGATAAAATTTACAATATGTCTACAACTTAAACGCAAGTACAAAGTGTTATAAACTTAGTGTATGCATATTTGTCCCATTGTATCACATAAACATATGCATATCCTTTATAAACCATACACACACAACATGCAAATTTGAATAGACTTTAAATCTTTATGACCAAAACATTTTTCAAGTATTAAATAATAAAATATGAAATCTAAGTATCATATTAGTTGTACCATTGACTATCGAATAATCAAATAGCAAGAAATTCAAATCAAATTCTTATAGTTTGAACATGTAGAAATGAAAGACATTTTAGATTCTTAAATAATATGACATTAAACATAAAGTATAAAGTTCCAGGTTTGATTTTAGACAGTTTATACATATAGAAATTGGTGTATTTGTTATTATCATGAAAGAAGTATACCTTCTCGTTCTGAAGAAGTATGTGTGATGCTTCCTTATTCCCTGGTCGATATTCTTTTAGGCACCCTGTGTGGCCTCAAAAAGAAGTTCTTTTCTATCACTCATTTCGGTCATGGTGGCATACCTTGCTCTGATTGTGGTTCTATTGTAGGAAACAAACCATGCTCTGGTTGAATTTCAAATCATAGTTGGTGATTATGCTTCTTCTTCTAGGTTAGAAAGTAAAAGAATTAAGAAAATATAATATCATAAAACATAAGGAGGTATATAAATGGATGAAGAGTGAGATGAAATAGGAAAATAGGTGGGGGAGGGAGAATCACATGCCATCTTTTAGACGACAGTCGCTGAACACAAGACAAATCTCCCTTGGGAATCAATGTAGTCTCCTCACTTCACTACACTGCTAGTCACTTGGATTTTTTTTTACGCTTTGCCAAATAGGTACTAGAGCATCTACAACAAGTCATCCATCATTGTGACAGATGGGAATTTCCTACACAATGCATAAAATATGGGAGGAAAAAAAGTAATAATGATTCATTGACTACATCATCACACAATTTTGTTTTCTTCGTGACACTACCTCTAAAGGTTTTGTAAGGGAACTGGAATATCATGGAATAATATTGTACTATCAAAGATCTAGTAGACTCTCCACTTTGGACTACTTTGTGAAGCACATGTTTGATTATGCTGGGAAATAATGACAAAATGTACTCAATGCATTGTGTTAAAACCACCCTAAAATCTGACTTTAAGATATCAAGAATCAATCATATACATCCAAAATCTATTCTATTATCATATTGTACCCATAGAACCCCCTACCTAAACCTGATTTCAAGCCAAGAAAACTTGAAACCACCCTAAAAGCTGACTTTAAGATATCAAGAATCATCCATATACATCCAAAACCTATTCTGTTATCATATTATACCCATAGAACCCTCTACATGAACCTGATTTCAAGCCAAGAAAACTTTCTATGATGCCTAAGATATGATTTGACTTTTTTGGTGCAAATCATTACACTTTTATACAATATGACTATGAAATCATACAAAATTTCATATATTGAACATCTTGAAAGACGTAATCTCCAAAAAATTCTTTGTACAAACACATAACACATGTGTCTATATGAACCTTTTCAAGTTGTTTGATGAGATAGACTTGAAGAGGCCATGATGGTTTTTTTTAACCAAACATAGAATATATTGTGTATTATGGATAGGTTAGCTAGCCTTTATATAGGACTATGGGTAGCTACCAATACCCATTTATACAAAGTGGGACTAATCCCAATATACAATGATATAGATAGACTTATACACTTAGCACTCCCCCTTAAATTGGTGTGTAGATATTGTAGGCACCCAATTTGTTACATAAGATTTTAACTCGATATCCATTTAAATATTTAGTTATATAGACTTGCAAGTTGATCTAATGAACAGAATGGTATGAATTTGATCAACTTGTTTTGAATCTTCTCTCTGAGGAAGTGACAAATGAATTTGACTTGTATTGTATGCTCATCAAAGACAAGGTTTGGAAGCTATGTTTACTGTAGCTTGATTTCCGCAATGCAATTCCTTGGCTTCAGATTATGGAAATCTCAAATCTTCCATGAGGTTCTTTACCCATGTAAGTTCACAGGCGATATCATCTACAACTTGGTATTCAGACTCGACGCTTGTGTGAGAAATGACATTCAACTTCTTGCTCTTCTAAGAGACCAAGTTTGTAAAGCCCCTCACCTTGTTTTAGACATAAACATGCATGTTTGTCTTAATTGTATGCTTATTTTTAATTAAATTTTAGATTTTAATATCAATTGACATAGACATGTTTAAAATTTGAGACAATTCCGGCTTCGTTTGCTCAAGCTATGTAATTTTATGTACTTTGTGGACTTATGTGAAATTTACCCATTGGGGGTCTAGTTATAATTTTAACACATGCTTATTTTGTTACACGGTATTTCTAACAATCTTATAAATTTTTATTTCATTTGGATGCTTCCTTTATAAATAGTAAACTAGTTGGTACTGAAATGTCTTATGTTTTGGCCAACCTATAACTTGATGGAGCTTTCAACTAGTTTTTTCATTGATGATCTTTTGTTAAATTATCTGGCAGAATTTTAATCCCTAGTTTGGTTGAGTGTAGTAGGGTGCAGTTGTGTGAGTTCGCAATGTAAAAATGTATATTAAACACACTCTTGTCATTCGACTACACCATACCAAACAAACCCTAAGCTCTCGAAGAAGTGTTTTCGTCGTAGTACAACCAACGAGAAATGGAAAAATGTTGGTCACATACACATGTTGTAGCGCTTGCCACACACGTGGTGGGTCGGGTGGTTTTCTGGGGAAAAACCTGATTTGATAGTGTGATGTGGCAGACATTAATTGGATGGTAGGTGGAGGTTGTGTAATGGATAAATAAATTTTCTTTGCTTATAACTTTGAACCTTGAAGAATTTTTTGAAAAACAAAAATCATTGGATTCTTTATAAAAGATGCATTCCAACAAGACTAATGTTGATACATTTTTGAGAAAAAAAATACAAAAGTGGTATATAGAGGTGATGTGATGAGAGACAAAATTGTGTTTTTTTAATTTCTAAATCGTGATGAATTTTTGAACAAAATAAAACCATTAAATTTGTGATAAAAAATACATTCAAACAAGAATAATGTTGATATACTTTTGATGAAAGAGGTAAAAAGAGAGAAAGGAAGTGGTGATGGAAGATTAAAGAAGTGAGGAGAAAAGTGGTGGGGGAAGATGAGGGAAGTGAGAGAAGTAATGAGAGTTTTCAAAAAGGGTCCAAATTTTGATAAATACGTGCCAACAAATTAAGTGCTTGAAAGTAGTGAATATGCAACCAAAAATAGCTAAAGGCGCTTAAACATGACTATATAGCACTCAAAAATGACTCTAAGGCCTAAAAATGATGACATGCACACAGATGACTAAAAAGCCTAAAAAGGGCTAAATAGAGCCAAAAAATGACTAAAATTGCCCTAAAATCTCTAAAAGCGCCATTTTTTTATACTTTTGGCTGTCAAAAAACTATTTTTGGGCATCAAACAAGTCTATTTGGACATCATTACCTTGTTATTGGTTGTCAATTACCCTAAGCCGTGATTCAACACATATAATATTTATTTAGGAGCCATTTTTATGATTCTGGGTGTCAATAAACTATTTTTAGGCGTCAATTAAGCATCTCTGGATGTCGATTAGCCATTTCTGAGTGCCATTAAGTTGTTGGGAGTGAAGTACCCTTACACCTTATTTAATGTGTACAACCATATTTGGGCGTCATTAAGTTGTTCTTGGGTGTCAAACAAATCTACTTGGGTGCCATTATGTTGGCTTTGGTTGTTAATTACCTTAGTTGTGATTGAACATGTACGATATTTACTTGGGCGCCATTTTTATACTTCTGGGTGTCAATGAACCATTTCTGGGTGTCAATGAACCATCTATGGGTGTCAATTATCCATTTCTAGGCACCATTAAGTTGTTGTTGGGAGTGAAGTACCCTTACACCTTATTTAGTGTGTACAACCATATTTGGGTGCCATTAAGTTATTATTGGGTGTCAAATAAACCTATTTGGGCACCATTATGTTGTTTTTGGCTGTCAATTATGTTAGCCGTGATTTAACATGCACATTATTTACTTGGGCGCCATTTTTATATTTTTTGGTGTTAATGAATTATTTTTGGGCGTCAACAAACTATCTATGGGTGTCAATTAACCATTGGGTGCCAATTCATCTGTGTATTTGTTAACTATTTGAGCATCAAACAATCATTTGTGGCTGCCATTAAGTTGTTGTTGGGTGTCAAACAAATCTATTATTTGGACGCCATTACGTTATTTTTAGTTGCCAATTACCTTAGCCATAATTTAACATGTATAATATTTTCTCGGCCTCTATTTTTATACTTATGAGTGTCATTAAATCTTTTAGGGTGTCAATGAACCATATCTAGGTATCAATTAACCATTGAGCACCAATTCATCAGTGGATTTGTTAACTGGTCATTTTTTTTATATTTAGCCAACATCTTATCTTTTCTCTAAACCTTAGTCTTGTTTGAATGTATTTTTCATCACAAATCTAATAGTTTTTATTTCTTTAAAAAATACATGATTAAAAATTATAAAAAATAGATTTTTTCTCGCATCACAAGTTTCTCAAAACTATATCAATATAAGTCTTGTTGGAATGTATTTTTCATAACGAATCCAATGGTTTTTGTTTGATCAAAAAATTTCTCACGGTTGAAAAGTTATAAGAGAAATAAATTTATTTGTCTATTACATAACCTCTACCAACAACCAATTAGTATCCGTCACATCATCCTTTCAGACCAACATTCCCCAACCTTTTGTGCGGATCTATTTGGACAGTGTTGCTGCAGACTGTCACATGTTGGTTGTTGATTGGAGCAGGACGGAAAGTGGGAGAAGAGGGGACAACAACAACCAAATGTTACCGAAGAAAAACTTAAATTTGAGATGATGGTTGTGCCTTTTATTTGTTGGACCAGTGGAATCGCTAGACGGGTAGGTTGATGCAAATAAACAGCTCCATCAAAACCCCCCTCCTAATGTAAGCGGGTGTGAGCTTGTCCAAATTTTAGCCCAACAAGAAACTTACTTTCCATGAGAGTGAGACTGGATGATCTAAGACCTTTTTTTTTAGGGAGGATGGAGGGTCCTATGATTGGGACCCCCTATCAACTATAATATTAGGCTAAATCAGCCAAAGCAAGGTTTACAAAACATGAAGGAAAAGACTGGAAAAAAGAAAACCTATCTACTTGTCCCCTTCGTGCCATGGTGGCAGCTTCATGGGCAAGATTGTTACAAGAACGACTAACGTAAGAAATGCTACAAAAAGAGAAGAGATGTTACAGGTTCCTAATGTCATCAGAAAGGATCCCCACGTAGTCCCTCCTTATAGAGGGAGCACTGCAATCTTAGACAACTTCAAGTGAGTCCGTCTCCATCTCCACCTGTCTGGCACCATGGTTGTTCGCCCACTGAAGTGCTTCCCTCATGGATGTAGCTTTTGTCGTTGTTATCCCTGTGTCACAGCTAATCTTCTTGCCAGCTATCCCGATCAAAGCCCCTTCACTGTCCCGCATCACCATCCCAATGGCCGTCACTCCATCTTCCCCACATGTAGCATCGATGTTGATCTTTAGTCTTCCATGCACTGCCTTGACCCACCGTGATGTCACTTCTCTATCCCGTTGTGTGTTGCTATTTCTCCTTGGGCGCTGCTCTCCCTTAACATGATTGACCCATGTCATCGCCGAGCGAAAGAGGTAGCCGTTATGCACTTCGCCATCTTGGAAGACTCACATGTTGCGCCCCCTCCAAATAGCCCACATGGCTGCAACAATCACCTCTTTGTCTGCCCTGTCCAAAACCACCCCCATGGTGATGATAATATCTTCATCCTTGTAGTCTTCCACCCACTCTTGGATCCCTCGCTCCAAGAGGTTCTAGACCTCGGTAGCGTTTGGACAACGGAATAACATATGTAGAATAGATTCCTTTTCCGACATGCACAACTGACATGTGCCGATGTAATTGGAATGCTGGTCAAACAGCCTCCCCTTGGTTCCTAGCCCCCCAGTGCACACTCTCCAGATGAAGTGCACAGCTTTGGGTGCCCACCCCCTCTCCAAATGCTCTGCCATAACCTCTCGCCTTGCTACATTGCTTGCTTCTGGGCTTCCTCCTTTCCCAGCATGCCTAGCCAGTATGCTGACTGCACCATGAATATACCTTTCTTTGCTGACCACCAAGACCATACATCATCCCGTTCACATAGACTGAGCGGGATAGCTCTTATCCTTTCTATGTAAGCTGATGGGAAACAAACCTCAAGCCTTTCAATATCCCACTTTAGGCCATCCGGTGTCATAAGTTCATGTACCTTCACGTAGGGTATATCGTCCGAGATCTTAAAGCGTGCAAGGGTGTCATCCTCTCCCGGCAGCCATGAATCCTCCCAAATATCAACGTCTTTCCCATTTCCTATTCTCCACTCCATCCCTTCCTTCAGTAGTGCCTTTGCTCCCCATAAGCTCCTCCATGTGTAGCTGGGGTTATAGCCTCTCCTTGCTTCCCAAATAGATGTTCTAGGAAAATATTCGGCCTTCAACACCTTGTGCACAAGTGAGTGCGGGTTCACTTGTAACCACCATAATTGTTTGGATAGAAGGTCTAGGTTAAAGATGTGAAAATTCCTAAAGCCGAGCCCTCCCACCTTTTTTGGTTTACACATATTTTCCCAGCTTGTCCCAGCTAACTTCCTTTCATTTCCTTTTGTGCCCCACTAAAACCTTGCTATAATGCTTTGAATCTCATCAAGAGTGCCCGCTGGTATTTGGAAAATGCTCATCACATATGTCAGAATAGCCTGTACTACTGCCTTAATAAGGACCTCCTTGCCGGGTTTGGACAACAACTTCTCAAACCAACCTTGAAGTTTTTTTCCAAATCCTTTCCTTTACGAAACTGAAAATCTATTTCTTTGATCTCCCTATTGCTTTTAGAAGACCTAGATACTTTGCGTTCCGGTCTACCTCCTTTACTTGCATCAATCCTTTGAGTTCTTCCCATTTTGTGGCCATCACCCCTTTGCTAAAGACTACCTCCATCTTGGATAAATTAATTTGTTGACCGGATGCCTGTTCATATTGGCTGATAATTTCAGCTATCTTCAAGCATTCTGACGACGTTGCTCTAGCAAAAAGGATGATGTAATATGCAAAGAAAAGGTGAGATATGTGTGGCGCCCCTCTACACAGAGTGATACCGTATATAAGGTTGTCACGTATATCAATACTTAACATGGTAGAAAAAGCTTCTGTACATATGATGAAAAGATAGGGGGAGAGAGGGTCATCCTGGCGAAGTCCCTATGAAGGTTTGGTTCTCCTGGTCCGGTCCCCGTTGATGGAAAACATGTGTTGGATAGATGTGATGCAGTCTTGAATCTTCTCCCTCCATACCACCCCAAATCCCATTCACTCCATCACATAATTTATGAACCTCCATTCTACTCTATCATAAGCTTTGGACATGTCCAAGTTCAGAGCAAGGCTGCCTTTCTTCTTTCCTTTATCCCTTTTCATGGCATGGAAGAGTTCATAAGCAATGAGAACATTATTGGTAATCAAGTGCCCCGGGATATAAGCACTTTGATTCTCTGTTATAATGTTGTTCATGAGAGGCTTTAATCTATTAGTCATCACTTTAGAAGCTAGCTTGTATAGAACATTGCAAAGGCTGATCGAGTGAAACTCCACTACTATTTTGGGTTTGTCAGTCTTTGGGATCATCACCACCAGTGTATCATTTACCTCCTCCAAGCTCCTTTCCCCTTTCCACCACCCCTTAATGTAGTTAGCCACATCTTGACCCACAATGTTCCAGTATTTTTGATAGAACATCACTTTCATTCCATCCAGACCTAACGCCTTATTAGGATGCATCTGTCTAAGGGCTTCCCATACCTCCTCATTTGTGATATCTCTTTCAAGATCTTCTTTCTGTTCCTCGTTGATCATCCTCCTAATGCCTCTTGCTGCTTGTTCAAATCTCGTGGGATTGCTAGTTTGGAAAAGTTGGGAGAAGAATTTGGTGATGATATCTGAAAATTCTTTTTCATGTGTTTTGAAATTTTCTTGTTCATCCTCAAGATCCTCGATCCAGTTTCTTCTTTTCCTAATAGATGCCTTTTGATGAAAATAAGTTGTGTTGCTGTCTCCCTCCTTGAGTTCTTTGACCCGTGCCCTTATTGCCCATTACTCCTCATCCTTCTGGAGCCAATATTGGAGATCTCTAGATATCTCCTCTGCCCTTTGAAAATATACTTGGTCCGGAGGTTGTGCCTGAATTTTCTTTAGCTCGCCTTCAAGTTCATGAATCTTTTTTTTCTGATTCCCAAACTTATTTGCAGCCCACATGTTAAGGTGACTTTACAAGTATTTATCTTTGTCTTCAGATACCCACCACTTGTCCAATCTTTTCCAATAATGTTTTCACGATCCTCCTCTCCTGCCCACATGGGCTCAAAAGTAAAGTATTTTCTTCTCCTTCTTCCTTTTCTTTCTCTATTGTCAGTCGTCAAGATAATAGGGGCATGATATGACTCATAGATAGGAAGGTTGATGATCTTACAGTAGCTAAAGAGATTTCACCAACTGAGCTTCGGAAGATATCTATCAAGCCTTTCCTGCACAAGGGTTCTCTTTGACAACCCTCTTCTCCAAGTGTAAACATTTCCTTCAAAGCCAAGATCCACCAGTTCACAGTCATCAATGGTGTCCCAGAAGATTTGCATGACCTTTTCCTCTTTGGGTGGGCCACATGGCGTGCCATTGGAATACATGGGCCTTGATGAGGAGTCTAAAGGCAGAGGCTGAGGAGCCGGTTCTCTTATTTGGTGATTTTAACGAGATAGTATCTAATTTTGAAAACAACCACATCTGCATCTTTCCACCAGAAGCCAATACCCCCTGCCCAGCATGTGCTAGAGATGCACAAGCCATCTTTGTAACCACAACTTCTTTGGACCCCTTCCAGATTCCTTCCAACAATCATAGTTTCCAAAATGAAAACTATATTTGGGCGCTCTCTCCAAAACCATGACCGGAGAGCCGTACACGTGTCAGGATCGCCCAATCCCTGACAGTTCCAGCTAAATAGTTTCATTATCCTTCACGGGATTGGACATTGCCAATCTCCGCTACTTGGGTCTCACAGACCCTGGTTGAGGTAGATCCACCTATTGAAGTTTGCCTTGCCTTCTTCTCACCAGTACCATTCATTGGTAGTTCATCAAGCTCCATGTCACACCAGTCCGAGTTCCTTGCCTGCTTCCCTGCCCTTTTTTCCCACACCACCTCCTCCTCTGGGATGCCAAGTCAGGCACCTCTACTCATCTTGTACACCCAAGGTTGGTGTTTCTTCTTTGCTCGGGTTGTACTCACACCATGCTTCAACTTTAGACCAACCGCCTTCCTTCTTTGTGCTCTTGTGATTGCACAATGATCCCCCTTTGCCTTGGCTGTGTTGCATCCCTCTTCTTGCTGGCATTGCAAGGATGGTGTCACTGTCTGAGAAACGTCTTCTTTATTGCTCTTCCCCTCACCCCAGTGTTGCATTGTTATCAGTCCTACAACATCCCCATCTACCGCTTCTTCCTGCTCTGCCGGTGCAACTTCTTCTATTCTGACTCGCACATGACGATCAACCTCTTCTCCCATGCATCGTTCCTCTTGTTGCGCTCTGAGGTTCTTTCCCACCCCAACATTCCCCAAGTTTAACATCTGTCTGTTTCGCGATGCTAGCCCCTCAACCCCCGTCAGGTCCCCCGCCTCATGCTCACTCGGTGGCACTCTCCCTCCACTCTTCTTTCCCCCTGTCGATTGCTTCGTACCCCATGGCGCCTCCCCGACGTTGCGCCTTCCCTGACGCTGTGTTACTCCTTCATCCCCATCCAGCCCCGTTCAACCCCCTTCTTCCTCCGGTCTGTCATCACACACCACACTCCCCCTCTCACCCCCAACGCTGCACCCACCGCCCCGACGTATACCTCCTTTTGGTTGATCCTTGCCCCCTGACGCCTCCCCGTCAAAGGATCCCGAGTGACGCTGCATTACACCATCGATCCCGTCCCGCTTCGTTTGACCCTCGACCACCTCAAGCCCGTCATCACGCCCCACACCCCTCCCCTCACTGCCAATGTTGCGCCCGTAACTGCAACGTGTAACACCGACTCCCTCGCCCAATATCAATCTCCCACCATCATCCTCGACCCCCATAGTATATTCTGTGCCGCTCGATGCGTCCCTGACGCTGCGCCAAGGTGAAAGTCGAGTAGCACCCTCTATTCCGCTATTAATTTGATTCTCATGCTGCCTCTCAACAGATCCGCTGTGCTCAATACTTCCCTGTTGGGACGATGTCCCTTGCTTCAAATTCTCAACGTGAGTTTGTGCCTTGCTGTCCCATTATTTCCTTCACTGTCATGGTCTGATCGCCACTGCTTCCATGGTGACGCCCGCAGCCAGTTTCCCCACCGCTGCACATGGTCTTGCTCGGCGCTGGCGCCCTGGCAATCCTTGTCGATGTGCCCAAGAATTCCACACACAAAGCAAAAGTTGGATAGGTGTTCGTATTTCACCTCAATCTCCATAATGTTGCCCCCTTTCACCCTGATCTTCAATGCCCGTTTCAAGGGTTTAGTGACATCCAGCAGTATCCTGACACAGGTGGACGCATCCCATCCCGAGCCATTGACATCCACTTTGGTCAAGTCTCCGACCCGTCCAACAATTTCACGAACCGTGCCTTCACCTCTATAACCTAGAGGGAGGCCATACAATCGAAAATAGAAAGGACTCCTGTTGATAGTAACCTGCTCTGACTGCTCCTCCTTACATATCTCTTTAAACATCAATAGACGTCCGTCAAAGTGCCAAGGAGCGCCGTCAATGACACGTTGTCTGTCGCGCCAATGAGTGAATTGGATGGCAAAGATTTCTCGTTCCAGTTGCTTGAACTCAACCTTCTCTTTGAGGCTCCATGCCTGCGATAACGTGCGTTCCATGGCTCGGAAGTTGTATGTGCGATCTGTCAACAATTTTCCTATCAACGCTAACTCCGTATGATCCTCCTCGTCGCCGCTGCCCACTGGTTGAACGTCGATGAGTTCCTCTTCCTCATCCGACAAATGAAGCCCTGCATATCTGTCTATTAGCTCTGCCGCCATCCTGGGGGCGAGACCAGAAGACAACCAAAGGAAATTTTAAATTTAAGACCTTGCCTTCAGTCAGCCGTCCTTTTACCGAAGGAAATTTTAAATTTGAGATGATGGCCGTGCCTTTTATTTGCTGGACCAGCGGAATCTGTAGACGGGTAGGTTGATACAAATAAACAGCTCCATCGGAACAACCCGGCTAGGTACCAAGCAAAAGGGAGTAAACGAGACCCTTAATCGTGCTTCGCGATACTGCTGAAGCAGCGATAAGCACAAGGGGTACTGATGGTCAAAGCAACAGTTTGACCGGCGCTAACGTGAATATCAGGAACCGATGATCGATGCTTTTGCAAGCAGATGGCCGAGCTCATCTTCATCGGACTAACGTGAATCCTAAAGCCAAAGGGTTGATGGTGTTTAGGCTATACTATTGTACTGATGGTTTCTCTAGCTAGTGATCGATGGAGCTGTAGGATCAATTCTTGATTGAAAAAATGGAAAGGATGCACAAAACCCTTCCTACCGACGACAAGAGATACTCTGATGGGTTTTCTGGACTTTAGATCGATGAGTTTTCTGGTCCGTTTGACTGACGAATGTTTGATTTTAAACACTTTGACTACCAACCTACCTGTAATTACCCACCCGCATTCTCTTCTAATAATCTTCTACCGAGATCCCCGTTGCGTCTAGAGGCCGGCGGAGGGCCATCAGAGGTCGATGAAGAAGTTGTAGTTCGTGGATTCATGCTTCAAGTCAACCTCTCTAAGGACGGATCTAAGGCTTCTGATCTTATTTCTTGCTCCCTATACGTGAGATCTCTTATTCTAAACATTTATATTGATACTACTTTATTTTCTCTTCTACCATGACCAAGATCCATGGGGTCACAAGTTGGAAACTTGTGCCTATGGCTAAGCAACCATCTTTTCTTCTCTTTTTGCTCTATATACACCATGTTCTTAGAGAAAAAGAGCGTTCTTGCAGCTTTTAGAGGACAAAACTAGGACACTTGCTACACTTTTTTGAGCTTTTTGTTTTGGATTTTATTTTTCTTTACTCCTAAGGTGAGTGATATAATTTTTGATGCATTTCTTGCCTACTTATGATATGCATAATGTGAATCTTGCTCTAAAAATCCGTACTAGGTTAAAAGGTAGTCCTTCATGCACTATTTTGCATGAGTAAGGTAGTAATACAAATTATGAAGTCTATTTGGACTCTAAGTATAGTTTTTGTTGTACTATAAGTATTTTCTTTAAGCATGCAATAATTATCATTTGAATACAAGTACCAAAGCTCTTGAAAATGTCATTTTTATGGCATTTTTATACCCAACGATGAAAATTTTGATCCACATATTAAAGCTTATTGTATGTTGTTGTCTTATGGAAATAATAAGGCTTTTATTTACTATTATCGTGACGTGACATTATTGGACAATGTTCTAGTATTGAAGGTTACTCATCTATGCTAGGTTTTGAACATATGTTTATCTAATTCTTAGAATTAACATAACTTTCACAACCATTGGATTTTTAAGCTGAAATTTTGAGTGATACCTTTTTTATGCCTTGTTAAGCACTATGTAAAATTTGGAGTGCTAATGAGATTCCTACAAGTAGGGATGGCAATTTGGCCCATTTTACCCATGCCCATCACAACGGAACCCATTTCAACCCAATATTGTCGGGTCTAATGGGTGTCGCCCACTAGTTGGGTCATAACTGATTTGTAACTAATGGGAGCCCTGCACACCGAGACCCATCAAACCCAGCCCGATGTTGCTCTCTCGTATCTCTCTATCTCTCATCTGACTCCCAATGGCAAATACTCCAAAACCCTAGATAGCATTCGTGGTGTCCCCTTCAAGGTTGAGACACTCACAGTGAGACGATTGAGAAGGCGCAATGACAAGCCATGATCCTGCTTTAGAATCCAGCTATGAGAAGTTACTAGGCCCACGGCCCTACTTCAGAAGTCAACAAAAGAAACAACGACCTCGCTTCACAAACAAGTTGGAGGTCGAGGTCTCTTGTTGTTTAGGACCATCCAATCATGCTTACACCAACAACAAGGTAATCCTTCGGTTAAACTCTATTACCACTTCTCACTTCCATTTTCATTTCTTCCAGTCAAACTCTCCTTTCACATGCATTTCTTACTCGTTTCTCATCGACTGCTCATTCCTTGGTGATGTAGGGTACCGAATCTATTCCTTGTTGGGTGATTCCTCTCTAGTGGGTTGATCGACAACTTACATATTTGCTCATTGTTAGTCCTAGCTTTCTCATAGCTCCTATAATGATTTATCAGTTATGTTGTCTTTGTCATTTAACTTTTGCATCAATAGAACTGCTTCTTCATTAGATTGTCAGTCGTGGGTGTTGCTTTGCTTCTGATTGATGGCTTTATGTCTTAGGTGAGAGTACTATTGGAGGGTATTGCTACTTGCGTTCTCTTATGCTCTATATTGGCCAGATCAAGATATTGTTTTCTAGAATCCATCACAATGTTGAGTCTATCTATCTATCTCCTTTAAACAATCAAACATGTCACTTCCATGAACTTACTATGTATGTACATGGTCCCATCTTCAATCTTCACTAACATTTGTAATGATAAATCCTATCTCAAACATGCCAGTACAATCTCCAAATGGTTTCCCATTCACAATCTTGGTAAAGATGTAGCAAATCGAAGAATAACACCTAACTTACCCATTTCTATTTTATTTAACACAACTAACAGAAAAAGAAATTGCATTTGTAGATTTTCAAATCAACAACAACAATTAAGTCCTTCATTTCCATGATTTGCGATGCCAATAAGCACTTCTCTCTGTGTGTGGAATGGGTTTTTGTTTTCTTAAAATAGATCAATCCAACTCACACTGTGAGATCACACACGTTATGATCCAATTAAAATCTAGTGGATGTGTATCACACAATCCAAAACTTGTGAATGCGTCAAATAATGAATTTTTAATAGTTTTGGTATTACAATAGTTTGTCAATATCAACAATCATAATTGCCTAAATTTAAATTATTAAGTATTTAGAAATAAATGTCAAATATCCTATTTTGTCACTGCTTGAGCTTAGGTCATCAAAATCTTAAACCTATTCATAAGAAAATGAGTTAAAGAGATACCCACTCATAAGAAAATTAACTTAGATACCCATTTAAGATTTACTCGATAGGAGTAAATTTTGAATAGTCCTCAGTTTTTGGACTGTACATAAGTGTGTGATATGTGTTTTGATCTTGAGAAAAAATTGGTAGGTCATTTCCCTTTTGTGTATGTAGGTAAATAGCGTTGCCTTATTCTAGATTTGTGTACTTGGAGAACTAAGGGAAATGTTGCCAACTTTTCTTGGGATCAAAACACATATCTCACACTCATTAGTGAGATTAAGTGTTCAAGAATGGGTTAGATTGGAGAGATAAGTACCCAATTGGATAGTTTGACATGAAAATGTATATAATAACCAAGTACTATCAATGTGTAAAGAAAATGTAATAGTACAAATATTTTCACTTGCTAGATATGGATGCCCATGGTCAAGAATGTGAAATTCATGATTCTTGTTCATCTCTAGTGGCTACTACTTACCCAACTGAAAGTCAATCAAATGAGCTAGATGTGAACAGGTCGTCAATGACCAAAAGACGTTTTACAAATAAGGTCTGGAAGCATTATGATAGAAAAGTAATTGATGGTGTTTGGAAAGCAATATGCTACTATTGTCATTGTCATTTGAGTGGTATTACCACACATGGGATAACTCATCTGAACTATCATCATGATAAATGTCGTGCATTCGAGGGTATTGGAGGGAATGTCAGGAAACTAATAATGACTAGAGAGGCACTAAAAGTTGCATTCAGTCAAGTTGATGCAAGAAAGTCTCTTGCAAGCTTGATCATTATGCATGAATAACCCCTAGCTATTGCTGAACATCATGACTTTTGAAACTTTCTGAATGTTCTGCAACCTTCTTTTAACTTTCCATCTTTGATCACTATAAAAATGATATCCTACATGTTTATGGCATAGAAAAGAAGAAAATGATGGAGGGCTTTGAGAGGTGTGGAAGCAGAGTAGCGCTCACAAGTGATATGTGAACATAAAACTACCAACGATGAGGTTACATGGCAATCACATATCATTACATAGACTCTTCTTGGATCTAGTAAAGTCAAATCATTTGATATATTTATGTTCCTTGTCCTCATACAAAAGAGGTTCCCTCTGAGGTTTTAATGCATTTTTTACATGAATGGATCTTGACACAAAATTATTATCTATCACATTGGATAATTGTAACACAAATGGCGCGATGATAAATATAGTAAAAGGTCAAATTCAATCTAATGAAGAACAATTGATTGATTTTGTAAAGGTTAAGATTCCATCTCACTCTATGATCTGATCTGGGAAATTTCTTCAAATGTTGTATTTTACTCATATTTTGAATTTGATAGTAAAGGATGGATTGATCTATTGTCAAGAATGGAGTAAAAAATGTTCGGGCTAGTGTGGCTTACTAGGTTGCAACCCCAGAAAAACAAGAGAAATTTGAGGATGCAACTAAGCTTATGAATATTGACTTCTCTAGAAAGTTGTGTTTGGATTGTGAGATAAGATTGAATTTGAAATTTCTAATGATACAAATAGACCTTACGTATAAAGGTGTCTTCTTCAACCTATGTTTTTGTGAATCTAATCATACACGTACCCAAGGGAAGATGATTGGATATCTTGTGGTGATATCTATGGAAACTTGAACATATTCTTTGTCATTACATAACTATTTTCTAGAATAAGCACCCTTATTGTTAATATGTACTTCCTTAATATGTGTCGTATAAGACAAAATTTAGTTGCATGGCCTGCTCCATCTTATGTTGTGATATCCAAAATGGCAAATATTATGGTAGAAAAGTTTAATAAGTACTATAAAGATATATATGTGTTGATGGGCGTTACGACCATTTTAGACCCTAGATGCAAGACACAAATTCTTAAATATGGTTTTGATGCTATTTTTGGAGAGAAATCTTTAGAACATGTTCAGAAGGAAAAAATGTCACATATGCTATGTATGATGGTTACATATACTGAAGCATAAGTCCAGAGGAAAGTGATGTTGATAGTGTATCATCTAGTCTCGTCGTTCCATCACAATTGATTGATAAGAACTTGGTTGGATATGATGTCCATATGAGGAAGAAGAAAAGAACAAAAAATAATATTTCCAAAACTGATCTTGATAATTATTTGGAGGTGGATTTGTTCCCACTAAAACCTAACTTTTATATACTGGCATGGTGGAAGCAGAATGGACAGAAAATCCTATTCTTCAATCAATTGTGATGGATATTCTTGCAATCCCTATTCTTACTATAGCTTCTGAATTTGCCTTCAACACAAGTGGGAGAGTCATTGATCCACACCACAATAGGCTTCATTCAAAAACAATATAAGCTTTATTGTGCACACATAGTTGGTCAAAAGTTTGTGAAAAACAAGGTATATATAAAATTTGTTAAGGAATTATATATTAGTTCAGACTTTATATAATATTTTGATTGAGAAATCATGTTATATATTAAACAAATGGAGATACTCCACTAGAAATTGCTTTAGGTACTGTGTTAAGTGATGATGAAAGTGAAAATGAAGGTAATATAGGTACTTCTCTATTTCCATTAAATTCTTCTATTTGAAAAATAACTTTAGTACAATATTTAGTTGAAACAGCAGGAATAGAGTAAGAGGCTCAATGTTTATTGGGATTTTCATGTTTCTTAGGAGCTTGATTGCAAACATTTCAGTAAGTTCAACTTTGAACTTTTTCCTAATGTTATGTAGGATAAGAGTATATGGACTTTTTCCATGGTAATACATAAAAGTGATCTCAATAGTGTGCGTGGTTGAACTTAGATTTTATCATGAATAATTTGTCAATTCTAACACATGAAAGAAATATGCATACATCAGAGCATAATTTCTATGCACATATTCAACTACCTAACCGTTGATCTACATAACTAGGTATATATTTAAGGTTTCTTCCTCCATGTTTAATTGTGGAATTTATTTTTCATATAAAACTATTTATATAATTAGGTAGTTATTTAACTGCTCAGCTATGTAACTGCTCAACTATGTAACTAGTCAACTCTTTGATAGGACAGTTGATCTAGCCAACATCAACAATTGCTGGCTAGGCAGTCATGACAATGCACATACTGATATGAAAGGGGGATACATCATAACATCAAACTTATTATTTTATCTGGTTGTTGAACTGCTATCTAGCTGCATGAGATTAATGCAACATAGATTCTTGGATGAACCATGGAGTTGCATGAGATGAATGGAGTAGGGATTCTGATACTGGATGAACTCTCCAGTTGCATCAAATGTACGGAGCATGGATTTTAGTTTTGGATGAACTCTTGTATTAGCCTTTTTGTCTCTTTGTTTAGTTCAATTGTAAACTACAAATTTGAGAGCAGATTGTGATTGCATTCAAACTAAATTAACAAGCTTGAAAAAAATTGTTGCATTTTAATTAGTAATGAAGATATTCTAGTTGCATTTGAGTGGGTGACAAGTTTGTTATAAATGTTTATTACTTTTTTTCTTATTTCTCTATGATTTTTGTGTGATTACAAACTGTTGTTTTACATTTTTTGTTGTTATGTCTATGTGTACGAACTATTGTATTACTTTTTTAATTATTTCTATTTGATTTATCTGTTATTATTAATTTTTTTTGTTATTTATGTTTAATTATGAACTTTTGTATTAGTTTCTTTCTAGTTATTTTTGTGTGGGTGTGAACTGTATTATTTTCGTATGTTATTAAAAACTGTATTATCACTTCTTTTTTTGTTCATTTGTGATTTCCATGCAATAATTTTTTTAACATGCACATATTGTTGGGTCCATGTGGGGGGTATTGGGTACCTTTGACTCAACCCATTTGACCCACAATTATTTTTTTAGTACAATTTCCAATATGGGTTATATTGGGTGCCCATGATCCATTGGGGTAGGCATGGTACCCATTTATACTATTTTTTCTTAATGGGGTGGGTATGGGTCAGGTTTCAAGTTGAGTGGGTACGATAAGTGTGGGTATGGGTTTTCCATACTTGTTCAATTGACATCCCTACCTATAAGAAGTTATCACCAATTTGATCTTAATGGAAATTTGGACTTTTATCTACCTTTCTTTGAGGTTTGGTCCTCTTTATGGTCATGAATGGATAAATAGACCATGAAGGAGTAACATGGAACTGTTTTTTACATTTTGTATCTTATAAAGTTGCAATATATGTTCATCTTGTAAGATTTATTTAGGAGCTTGTATGTAACTTGATTGATGCTGTAAAAAATACTCAATTGGCTTAATTAATCAAGTGTAACCTAATTATGTAGTATTTCTAACTATACAACTATCACAGTGTTAGAACTTGTTAGATAGTGAAACAAGTAATCCAAAAGGATCTTATAGGTGTATACTCTTGAGTATATGTGGGTGCATATATGGTTTATCTCTACCATCTAGATGTCAAGGTCATAGAGAGTGTTTGAGGCTGACTCAAAATTTATGTGATGGATAATGATTGTTGTCGTAACTTAGATTTGAGGATTTATATGCTAAGATTGGTGTTGTGGCCTGTTTACCCAAGAGGGACCAGTTTTGGGTTTTCATAGGTTGGGCCGTAGTGCCACTATAGTTTGTCATTAGTACTGTTTGAGGGGGAGAGATCTTTAGGATTTCGGTCATCATAGATTTTATACGAGGCTGATTGTGACGTTGTAGTGGTCGAATAGTAGTTTGATTGGTACACCTCAAGCTAACCAAGGCTTAATAAAAATATGTAATTCAACCATGTAGTAAATTTGGTAGATTTAATTGGCGAATCAAACTAGATGATAACTATTGTATTTCTCTTCCTACTAGTATCATATGTGATTCATATCCATACATGATCATTTATCTATACATGTATGCTATAATTAATTTAATGTCATAACCTGCTTGTAAGCAACAAACTTTATTATAGCTTATATCATATCGTTGGGGCTTAGGGCATCACCTTGTGGGTTCTCACATCATTCATAGGTTATCAACAACACAATTAGACTTGTGTCGGTGAGGAGCTTAGTTTTGAAACCAGTGAAGTTGATAGGTTGATGTACTTTTGTGTAGAGTCCTAGATTCATCCCTATACTCTGAGGTCTGGTCAGGGGGTTTTGTATATCATGTATATCAACTTGAGTTTTTGGTTGTATGTCATGTATAATGTAAATATTATAATTATCTAGAAAACACCTTTTGTACATAGAATGTGGATGAGGACATGACCACTCATGTAAAGTTACATGATATATATATATATATATATATATATATATATATATAACACCTTTTATACATAGAATGTGGATGAGGACATGACCACTCATGTAAAGTTACATTATATATATATAATGGACATATGTGTAAATGTCTCTTTGGAAATGTTTGGAATTTTTATTTGGTTTTGTTTTTGTACCTTTCTGGTAATACAATTAATTAATGTGTGATTGACATTTTGGTTTTGAGTAATCTTGTTATGTGCGGTGGGTTGACGCATTTAGTGGTATCAGACCTTTAGGTTTGCTGAGTCTATAGGGACATCTGACTTAGGTTGTTGTTTCTATTCTTATGTATCTAACATATCTAAAAATGGCTTATGCCTATGCAATATATGTCCAAATAATGTGAAGAACGTGATTATAGTAGTTATGTGGTGCCTAGAGGTGCAGTAGGAGATGTGTACCAGAGGGAAGAGTACCCGATACGCGGCCAGAACAGACAATCCCACATTCTTTCTTGGTCCATCCGTCCAATTAGTTATGGGTAGCTAATGGAGACCATACCACATTTTTTTGACAAGACACATGTACCTCCGCCTAGGGCATCTGCTACAAAGCTTAGTCAATGGTCCAAGGAAGACCTTTGAGAGGCTGAAGCACATTGTTTCAACTGAGTATGTAGGCAGAACAAATCCGACAGATGTAGATATGTGACTGACGGAGTTAGAGAGGACATCTTTGATTCTAAATATCACCAAGGAGAAAGAGGTTAAGAAAGCAATCCACTTTATAAAGGGTAGTGATGGATATTGGTGGGCCACTGAAGAAGTAAAGATGCAGGGTGAAGTGATCAAATGGGAAGAATTTTGGTAAGACTTTGTTAGCCGTTACTTTCCCGAGATGTATCTAGAGGAGAAGATGGCTCAGTTTGAGCAGTTGTGTCAAGGATCGTGGTATGTGAATGACTATGAGGTGATATTTATGGAGTTGTTGAGGTCCTATTCTCACATGGTGTTTATGAAGAAGGATATGATTATAAGGTTCGAGAAGGGCTTGAATGCTAAGTTGGCACGGACGAGTCAGCTTTGGAGTCACATGAGAAGTTTTCCACCTTTGTGGAGTCTATTAGAAAAATGAAGTGGAAAACTGTGGACCTACAAGATGCTAGTGCAAGGAAGAGGCAAACTCAGTTCTAGGAGCAAAAGCCAGATATTTTCAACAAGTAGTGGTTTTTTGCACTGCAATATTAATTATCACACCCAAGGTCAGCAATTTCCCTAGTAAGGGGAGATGTTGTAGTTTTTTGCCATCTGGGGAAAATAGTTTGTGCTCAATGCATGTGACATGGCAATCCAAGATGCAGTATGATACGAGGACGTATCCAAGTTGGGCATGTGAAATTGTATTTCCCCATGAAGAACTAGGAATTTACACAACAACTAAGGCACAACCAACATGGCTAACAACAACAATATTGCATTAGTAATGGTGGAAGAGGATGTAGATAGACATCTCATGCAAGGTGTTCAGGACCATCAAATAGAGATCAATGATGACAACATGAAACAACTAGATTCTATGCCATGAGTCAACCAAAAGGAGTTGTTAAACAACAAGTCGTGAGAGGTCAGTTGGAACTTTTTAATTCTAACTTATCTGCATCTACCTATGTATTTTTTGGTTCACCCTGGTGTGATGCACTCAATTTTTCACTAGAGAGGTGATAAATTAGCTTGCATGTTTGTAGTAGAGTTGATAGAGACTTAAATGAAACCCATTTAGTTGGTTCTACCGTGTTGTGGGAAGTGTGTCCATTTTGCTTTGTTTCTTTTTCAGGATACAGATTTGAGTGGATCTTATCCACTTTATATACATGGATTCAGTATGATCTTAGGTATGGATACCTTGGAGAAGTACAAGGTTGTTTAGAAATGTGGTTCCAAGGTTGTAAATTTTTGTGTTGAGGGTGTCTCTTGGATCTTCTAAGAAGAGCGGAAGATTGTGTGGTGTCAGCTATGATAGCAGATATGTTGATAAGACAATAATGTGAAGCTTTATTAGTGTAGATACCAATGTGAGGAGCCCTACTATCTACTATGTGTTGACTCAAGGTCTAAATTGATTAAACCCTTGTTTTTATGATGACTAAACCATTCCACTTATTTGCGTCTAATGCTTCTACTTGAGTGATTTCAGATTAGGTATAGACACACTCCAAATGCCCTAACTTGCCCATCTCAACTTGGAGAAAAGACAAGTCAAAGTCAATACAAGTGCATGTTTTTGTAATATGATGTAAATCCATTAGAATCATGTTGTAAATCACTTGTAATCATTGTATGACTTGTAATTAAGCTTAGAAAAAATTAGGAGCACTTAGATCGAATGATTAAGCACTCAAAAGCCATTTTCCAAAATTCACATCAGGTTGTTAATCGGTCGAGTTGCAAACTCGACCGATCCTGATTGGATCTTGAAAATGACTTTTGATCAGTCGAGTTCACACTTCACAGAACTCGACCGATCCCTCTACTGAATAAAACGGATTTAAGTGAATCAGTCAAGTTACCCCAGGACAAACTCGACCGATGGCCTAAATTGGTCTTGTCTTTTAGTGGGATCGGTTGAGTTACCTTTATAGAAACTCAACCGATTGCACTATACAGAAAAGTGTTTCTAGCCATTGTGGAATTGCAACAAGTGAAAATATATCCATTGCAAGCTCCACAAAATGGCTCGTTTTCATTCTTAAGTGTTCCCAAAGGCTAAGAGGCATCCCCAGATATAAATAGGACCCCTTGGGCTTCATTCCAAGGTTGAGCATTCAATGCAAAACTCTATGTGAGGTGCCTATTCTATAGTTGAGTTCTTCCTACAGCCTCCTCTCTCTCTCTCTAAGCTTAATCACTCGCTACATTCATTAGAGTGCGTAGGAAATCTATAAGAGAGCTAGTCCTACATGTATATTTTGTGAGGATCTCACTTCCACCACCTCCCTATCTCTCATTTCAACCATGAAGATGAAAGTTTTCTCTCTTGGGTAAGAGATGTGAAGAAGAACAAGGTAAGGCATCCCTTGGTGAAGATCAAGGACGAAGACTTAGAGCAAGAGTGGGTAAGCCCTTGGTGAAGATAGAAGACTCCTTGATCAAGTGGGTAAGTCATTGGTGGAAGCTTGTCTGAGTGAAGGTGAAGTCAAAGGTTGAAGATCCAAGAAGAGTGGGTAATCCCTGCAAGGTCGAAGACTTGTGCACGAGTAGGTAAGTCCTTGGAAGAAGGCGGAAGACTCTTACAAAGTGGGTAAGTCCTTTGTAAGGTTGAAGACTCTTTGTATTGGATAGGTAAGTCCTTTGGTTGGTCATGTATTGTAAGTATTATGAATGAATATAAGAGTGCAATGGTTAAGAAATCCTAAAGGTTGACCTCTCTAGGTAGTGGACTGATTCACTTCTAGTTTGAAGTGTGGAACCACTCTAAATAGCTTGTCAATTGGTGTATATTCTATCTCTCTCTCCCTTGCTATGCATGTTTTAGTTGCACTAAAATTTCCTATTTAGCAACCTTATCTTTTGATATATCTTAAAGGTCTAATGAATTTTATTTAAGTGCATTCAGCTCTATTCACCCCCCCTCTAGAGTATCCAATCACTCATTTAGGATCCAACAATTGGTATCAGAGCGGGTTTCTCTAAGCATACTTCAATAAGTAGGAGAAATGGGTGACTACTAAGGAGGGAGATACTTGATCAACCTTCCAATATTTGATGGGAGCAATTTCCTCTATTGGAGAAGAAGGCTTCAATTATACATCCAAGGATCAAGTCTTGAGATGTGGCAAATGGTGAACAAACCATACAAGCTACCTAAGGCAAGGATTAAAGAATGGGATGAAGCTACCTTGAAGAAAGCAACCTTGAATGCTAGAGCCATGCACATCCTCTATGCCTCCATGACCCACACCGAGTTCAACCAGATTTCTTCATGTAAAGCAGCCTATGAGGTATGGAGAAAGCTATGCATCACTTATGAGGGGACAACTCAAGTGAAGGAAAGCAAAGTTTACATGATCAACGGGCTGTTTGAGAACTTCAATATGGGAAAGGAGGAGAAGATAGCTCATATGTACCATAGGCTCAATACCATTGTGAATGGTCTTGCGCTTCTAGGCCATCCTATGTCTAGAGGAAAGATCAACTCAAAGATCCTTAGAACTGTTCCCAAGAGGTGGGAACCCAAGGTGACTTCGATTGAAGAAGCAAGGACTCTAAGGATATTCATATTGAAGATCTCATTGAAAATTTACAAGCCCATGAAGTCACACTTGACAAAAGAGAAGAAGTTGAAAGACAAGGGGAGAAACAGCACAAGATATTGAAGAAGGCTGAAATGAAGGCTCAAATTGAAGCTATTATTGGACAAGCCTCTCCATCCTCTCATGCTGAAGAAGATGCCATGTACTCCAAGGGTGGATTCTATAAAGGCAAGAATTCCTCCTCCATCTGGTGCCTCAAGTGTGGAAAGAAGGGCCACTTCAAGATAGATTGTCTACAAGTTATGAAGACCCATCATTACAAGGAAAGAAAACAGAAGTACAAGAAGAAGGAGAAATGACACTCAAGCTCAAGTGACTCCTCCAACTCAAGCTCAAGTGAAGATTCAAGTGAAGGATCTAGCTCGAGCTCTAGTGAAGAAGGAGAATGCCATTTTGATCTTATGGCTTCTATAAGAAAAGACCCAAATGATGTAAATCTAAACTCTTTATATAAAGAACCTTTAATTGCTATCATTAATGCTACCCGTGCCTCTCTTAGGTCTTCTAAAAAGAAAAGGAAAAAGCTTGCTAGAATTGTTGATAATATGCATATATGATTAGATGTTCTTGAAAATGCTAATTCTTGCTTGCTTGATGACAAAAATGCTTGTCTTAGGCAAGTAGACTTTCTTAAACTTGAAAATGCTAGTTTGCTTGATAAGATTAAATTTCTAGAAGCTCAGCCTCATATTCCTAGTTCAAATGAAGATCATACTTTAATTGTTGATTCTCTCATGCATGATATTGATGTTATTAAATCTGAAAATAAGGACAAAGATTTTTGTTTTGCAAGGATTAGAATATGAAAATGGTGTTTATCTTTCTAAGATTGCTTTGCTTGTAACAGAAAATGCCTCCTTGCTTGCTAAAATCAATGTGCTTGAATCTTGTTCTAGTTCTACTAGTAGAGAGAATAATGTTGTTGCTCTTCATATTGATAGAGATTCTTATTTAACTAAAGCTCTTTGCTTAGAAAATGATCTTTTGCATGCTAGAGATAATATCAATCATTTGTCTTATACTATTACTTCTCTTATGCATTATAATGATAGTTTGAGATCTTCTTTGCAAATATTCTTAGTTGGTAAAAGGAATCTTAATGATATCCTACACCATACTACTAAATAAATTGATTGACATGGTTTGGGGTATGATAGTAGTCAAAGGAACAACAAAGGTAAATAACCTTCAATCTTCCATGGAGAATCCTCTAGTTCCAAGACTATGGGCACATGCAACTATTGCAATGATATTGGGCATTATTCTACTTGTTGTCCTTTTAGGAAAGCACCCAAGAGAAATAGGATTTGGGATGCTAAGCTAACCCCTCCGGACCCAAAAACATGATTGGGGACCATTTCATCTTTCTTCTTGTAGGTACTTGCAAATGGATTGACTTGAGCGATTGAATTACAAATTGACTTCTTAATCCACATGAAAGAAGAAAGGTGAGATGTGTATGAGGTGAAAACAAGTGGAAAAGTAATGGTAAGCACAACGGTAATGTTTTTCTTGCTTATAAACAATCCTAACTTGTTTTTGTCAAGATAGTGTGCACTATACATATGGTTTTTGAGTCAAAAGTGGTATTTTGTGTTTCTTTTTACACTCTTGCTAAAAAATTATTTCAAATTCTTTTAGTGCATTACTAACTTCCTTACAAATGTTTGGATATGGTTTGTGTATTTAGCATGCCTTTAAATATGTTTTTATGAAATATATGTGCTTTTTGACAGCAACTTTGTCAGTCGAGTTTGTCCTGTTTGAAACTCGACCGATAGGCACCAATGGGTGTTGCCACCAACTGTCCTCGGTTGAGTTGTCAATACACATAACTCGACCGACAAGACTATGCATAGAATATACATTTGGCTTATTGAATGTGAATTTCCCTCTCAACTAGATTTTCTCAACCAATAGCCTTGTTCTTTGGCACTCTCTTTTGGTACCTTTATATATGCATATTGCCATGCTTTAAAATGCCTATCCTGCTTACAACTCTATCTTTCAAATTGCTCTAAATTAGTATATATGTATCTTAAAATTACTTGATTTGAGTTGCTTTGCAGGTTTTGATGATGATCTCTTTGGGTCTCTTGGTTGTGTCTTAAATTTCTTCCGTTGTACTCTAACTTGCTACATATATCTAGTTGTATATCTTGTTTGGATACAACCTTGAGGTTCTTAGTGGTGATCATCTTTTGGTAATGATGCATACTTGTTAGTGAGTTATATTCTTTCATGCTTCTAAAATTGCATATCTCTTTGTTTGAATATATCTCTACATCTACTCATAGCTTGCTTTATCTTGTGTATCTTTTGGTATCTCTTGCTATGATCTAGATCCTACTAGTAGTCCTAACTTGTGATAACATCTACTAGTAGTTCACATACATGTAGTTCTAACCTTGTTTATAATTGGTATCTTTGCTCATCTAGTGGTATTTCACTATATTCTATGCTTGTATCTTGTTTCAAATTTGCTCAGGCATGTTCCTTGAATTGCATATCTACTATCTTTAATTGATTGCATAATATTGCGATGCAGGATACATAGATCTACATTATATGTAGAAACTGGAGCACTTTTGGATTTCATGTAGCTTTTGCTCCAGTTTTAGTTTTTGGTGCAAAACTAGTGTTTTTTATGCAAAAAATACCTTCTGAGCAAGGCTCATCGCTTTTCCATGAGCCCTGACACTTTTTGGGAAAATTCTATCATGGGGTCAAAATTGTGATTTATTGTTTTTCTACAACACTTTATCTTTCTTTTTGGGTTGTTCAAGTGCATACTTTAACTTATTTTTCTTTCTATGCTTGGACAAGCCCCTATCTGTGCTCTTCTACTCTCCTTTTATAACTTTTGTTATCTCCTTTCTATTAACAAGTGGTGTTTCTAATTTCTTCATACCCCCACTTTTTGAAATGACAAAGGGGGAGAAAGGTATGTATTCTTTTGACAAAAGAGGTAGAAGGCATTTCTTATATGAAGAAGAGAAGTATGTCCATGTAAAGGAGAAGGTAAAGGGGAGAAGACATATATGTGTAGAACATATATGAGTAGAAGACATAGTATTCTATAAATGTTATGAAAGCTAACCATGTAGGTGAAATAACATCAATTGAGGCGGAGTATGAGAACTCCACAAGCATCAATTGAAGGGGAGCATATGAACTCAATTTTATTGAAACCCCTAGGTTTCTCCTAAGGTATGACTTTACTTAAATTCTTTCAATACATTTATGGAATGGTTTGTCATCTTCAAAAAGGGGGAGAATGTTGACTCAAGGTCTAAATTGACTAAACCCTTGTTTTGATGATGACTAAACCATTCCACTTATTTGTGTCTAATGCTTCTACTTGAGTGATTTCAGATTAGGTATAGACACACTCCAAATGCCCTAACATGCGCATCTCAACTTGGAGAAAAGACAAATCAAAGTCAATACAAGTGCACGTTTTTGTAATATGATGTAAATCCATTAGAATCATGTTGTAAATCACTTGTAATGATTGTATAACTTGTAATTAAACTTAGAAAAAAAATAGGAGCACTTAGATCAAATGATTAAGCACTCAAAAGCCATTTTCTAAAATTCACATCAGGCTATTCATCGGTCGAGTTGCAAACTCGACTGATCTTGATTGGATCCTGAAAATAATTTTTGATCAGTTGATTTTACACTTCATAGAACTCGGTCGATCCCTCTACTAACCAAAACTAATTTAAGTGAATCGGTCGAGTTACCCCAGGACAAACTCAATCGATGGCCTAAATTGGTCTTATCTTTTAGTGGGATCAGTCGAGTAACCTTTATAGAAACTCGACCGATTGCACTGTATAGAAAAGTGCAGAAAAGTGTTTCTAGATGTTTTAAAGTTGCAACAAGTGAAAATATATCCATTGCAATCCACAAAATGGCTAGTTTTTGCTCTTAAGTGTTCTCAAAGGCTAAGAGGCATCCCCATCTATAAATAGGACCCCTTGGGCTTCATTCCAAGGTTAAGCATTCAATGCAAACTCTATGTGAGGTTCCTATTCTGTAGTTGAGTTCTTCCTACAGCCTCCTCTATATCTCTAAGCTTAATCATTTGCTCCATTCATTAGAGTGAGTAGGAAATCTGTAAGAGAGCTAGTCCTACATGTATATCTTGTGAGTCTCTCACTTTCACCACCTCCCTATCTCTCATTTCAACCATGAAGATGAAGGTTCTCTCTCTTGGCTAAGAGAGGTGAAGAAGAACAAGGGAAGGCGTCCCTTGGTCAAGATCAAGGCTAAAGACTTGGAGCAAGAGTGGGTAAGCTCTTAGTGAAGGCAGAAGACTCCTTGATCAAGTGGGTAAGTCCTTGGTGGAAACTTCTCCGAGTGAAGGTGAAGTCAAAGGTTGAAGATCCAAGAAGAGTGGGTAATCCCTACAAGGCTGAAGACTTGTGCAAGAATAGGTAAGTCTTTGGAAGAAGGCAGAAGACTCTTGCAAAGTGGGTAAGTCATTGGTAAGGTTGAAGACTCTTTGTATTGGATAGGTAAGTCCTTTGATTGGTCATGTATTGTAAGTCTTATGAATGAATATAAGAGTGCAATGGTTAATAAATCCTAGATGTTGACCTCTCTAGGTAGTGGACTGACTCACTTCTAGTTTGAAGTGTGGAACCACTCTAAATAGCTTGTCAATTGGTGTATGTTCAATCTATCTCTCCCTTGCCATGCATGTTTTAGTTTCACTCAAACTTCCTATTTAACAACCTTATCTTTTGATATATCTTGAAGGTCTAATAATGAATTTTATTTAAGTGCATTCAACTCTATTCACCCCTCTCTAGAGCATCCAATCACCATCTAGGATCCAACAATTAGTATCAGAGTGGGTTTCTCCAAGCATACTTCAACAAGTAGGAGAAATGGGTGACTACCAAGGAGGGAGATACTTGATCAACCTTCCAATCTTTGATGGGAGAAATTTCCTCTATTAGAGAAGAAGGCTTCAATTCTACATCCAAGGATCAAGTCTTGAGATGTGGCAAATGGTGAAAAACCCATACAAGCTACCTAAGGCAAGGATTGAAGAATGGGATGAAGCTACCTTGAAGAAAGCAACCTTAAATGATAGAGCCATGCAAATCCTCTATGCCTCCATGACCCCCACCGAGTTCAATCGGATTTCTTCATGGGAATCATCCTATGAGGTATGGAGAAAGCTATGCATCACTTATGAGGGGACAACTCAAGTGAAGGAAAGCAAAGTCTAATGCTCAATGGGCTGTTTGAGAACTTCAAGATGGGAAAGGAGGAGAAGATAGCTCATATGTACCATAGGCTCAACACCATTGTGAATTGTCTTGCGGTTCTAGGCCATCCTATGTCTAGAGGAGAGATCAACTCAAAGATTCTTAGAACTCTTCCGCAAGAGGTGGGAACCCAAGGTGACTTCGATTGAAGAAGCAATTTCTCTTAAGGATATTCCTATTGAAGAGCTCATTAGAAATCTACAAGCCCATGAAGTCACACTTGACAAAACATAAGAAGTTGAAAGACAAGAGGAGAAAGAGCTCAATAGAATGAAGAATGTTGAAATGAAGGCTCAAATTGAAGCTATTATGGGACAAGCCTCTCCATCCTCTCATGTTGAAGAAGATGCCATGTACTCCAAGGGTAGATTCTACAAAGGCAAGAATTCTTCCTCCATTCGGTGCCTCAAGTGTGGAAAGAAGGGTCACTTCAAGATAGATTGTATACAAGGCAAGAAGACCCATCATCACAAGGAAAGAAAACAGAAGTACAATAAGAAGGAGAAATGGCACTCAAGCTCAAGTGACTCCTCGAGCTCAAGCTCAAGTGAAGATTTAAGTGAAGGATCTAGATCAAGCGCTAGTGAAGAAGGAGAATGCCATTTGCTCTTATGGCATCTACAACAAAAGACTCAAATGAGGTAAATCTAAACTCTTTAGATAAAGAACCTTTAATTGCTATCATTAATGCTACTCGTGCCTCTCTTAAGTATTCTAAAAAGAAAAGGAAAAAGCTTTCTAGAAATGTTGATAATATGCATATAGAATTAGATGATCTTGAAAATGTGAATTCTTGCTTGCTTGATGACAAAATTGCTTGTCTCAGCCAAGTAGACTATCTTAAACTTGAAAATGCTAGTTTGCTTGATAAGATTAAATTTCTAGAAGCTCGACCTCTTATTCCTAGTTCAAATGAAGAGCATAATTTAATTGTTGATTCTCTCATGCATGATATTGATGTTCTTAAATCTGAAAACAAGGACAAAGAATTTTGTTTTGCAAGGATTAGAATCTGAAAATGGTGTTTATCTTTCTAAGATTGCTTTGCTTGAAACAGAAAATGCCTCCTTGCTTGTTAAAATCAACGTGTTCGAATCTTGTTCTAGTTCTACTAGTAGAGAGAATAATTTTGTTGCTCTTTATATTGATAGAGACTCTTATTTAACTAAATCTATTTGTTTAGAAAATGATCTTTTACAGGCTAGAGATGATATGAATCATTTATATTCTATTATTACTTCTCTTATGCATGGTCATGATAGTTTGAGATCTTATTTGCAAATATTCTTAGTTGGTAAAAGGAATCTTAATGATATCCTACACTATACTACTAAACAAATTGGTAGACATGGTTTGGGGTATGATAGTAGTCAAAGGAAAAACAAAGGTAAAGGACCTCCAATCTTCCATGGAGAATCCTCTAATTCTAAGACTATGGGCACATGAAACTATTGCAATGATATTGGGCATTATTCTACTTGTTGTCCTTTTAGGAAAGCACCCTAGAGAAATAGGAATTGGGTTTCTAAGATAACCCCTCCGAACCCAAAAACATGATTGGGGACCATTTCATCTTTCTTCTTGTAGGTACTTGCAAATGAATTGACTTGAGCTATTGAATTGCAAATTGACTTCTCAATCCACATGAAAGAAGAAAGGTGAGATGTGTATTGAAAACAAGTGGAAAAGTAATGGTAAGCACAAACGTAATATTTTTCTTGCTTATAACCAATCCTAACTTGTTTTTGTCAAGATAGTGTGCACTATACATATAGTTTTTGAGTAAAAAGTGGTATTTTGTGTTTCGCTTCACACTCTTGCTCAAAAATTATTTCAAATGCTTTTATAGTGTATTACTAACTTGCTTACACATGTTTAGATATGGTTTGTATATTTAGCATGCCTTTAAATATGGTTTTATGAAATATATGTGGTTTTTGACAACAACTTTATCGGTCGAGTTTGTCCTGTTTGAAACTCGACCAATAGGCACCAATGGGTGTTGCCAACAATTGTCATCGATCGAGTTCTCAATACACAAAACTCGACCGACAACACTGTGCACAGAATATACATTTAGCTTATTGAATGAGAATTTCCCTCTCAACTAGATTTTCTCAACCAATAGCCTTATTCTTTAGCACTTTCTTTTGGTACCTTTATATATGCATATTGCCATGCTTTAAATTTCCTATCTTGATTACAACTCTATCTTTCAAAAGACTCTAAATTGGTATATATATATCTTGAAATTACTTGATTTGAGTTGCTTTGCATGTTTTGATGATGATCACTTTGGATCTCTTGGTTGTGTCTTAAATTGCTTCCGTTGTGATCTAACTTGATACATATATCTAGTTGTATATCTTTTTGGATACAACCTTGAGGTTCTTAGTGGTGATCATCTTTTGGTAATGATGCATATCCTTTCATTCTTGTAAAATTCCATATCTCTTTGTTTGGATATATCTCTACATCTACTCATAGCTTGCTTTATCTTGTGTATCTTTTAGTATCTCTTGCTATGATCTAGATCGTACTAGTAGTCCTAACTTGTGATAACATCTACTAGTAGTTCACATACATGTAGTTCTAACCTTATTTATAATTGGTATCTTTGCTCATCTAGTGGTATTTCACTATATGCTATGCTTATACCCTATTTCAAACTTGCTCAAGCCTATTCCTTAAATTGTATATCTACTATCTTCAGTTGATTGCATTACATTGTGATGCAGGATACATAGATCTACATTATATGTAGAAATTGGAGCACTTTTTGATTTCATGCAACTTTTGCTCCAGTTTCAGTTTTTGGTGCAAAACTAGTATTTTTATGTAGAAACTACCTTCTAAACAAGGCTCATCGCTTTGCCATGAGCCCTAACACTTTTTGGGCAAATTCTGTCAACTTGAGGGTCAAAATTGTGATTTTTTTTTTCTGTAGCACATTATCTTGCTTTTTGGGTTGTTCAAGTGCATGCTTTAACTTATGTTCCATTCTATGCTTGGATAAGCCCCTATCTGTGCTCTTCTACTCTCCTTTTATAACTTGTGTTATCTCCTTTCTCTTAACAAGTGGTCTTTCTTATTTCTTCATACCCCCAATTTTTGAAATGACAAAGGGGGAGAAAGGTATGTCTTCTTTTGATAAAAGAGGGAGAAGGCATGTCTTACATGAAGAAGAGAAGTATGTCCATGTAAAGGAGAAGGTAAAGGGGAGAAGACATATATGTGTAGAACATATATGAGTAGAAGACATAATATTCTATAAATGTTATGAAAGTTAACCATACAGGAGAAATATCTTCAATTGAGGGGGATTATGAGAACTCCACTAGAATCAATTGAGGGGAATCATATGAACTCAATTCTATTGAAACCCCTAGGTTTCTCCTAGGGTATGACTTTACTTAAATGCTTTCAATACATTCATGGAATGGTTTGTCATCTTCAAAAAGGGGGAGAATGCTGACTCAAGGTCAAAATTGACTAAACCCTTGTTTTGATGATGACTAAACCATTGCACTTATTTGTGTCTAATGCTTCTACTTGAGTGATTTCAGATTAGGTATAGACACACTCCAAATGCCCTAACTTGCACATCTCAACTTGGAGAAAAGACAAGTCAAAGTCAATACAAGTGCACATTTTTGTAATATGATGTAAATTCATTAGAATCATGTTGTAAGTCACTTGTAATGATTATATGACTTGTAATTAAACTTAGAAAAAAATTAGGAGCACTTAGATCGAATGATTAAGCACTCAAAAGCCATTTTCCAAAATTCACATCAGACTGTTCATCGGTCGAGTTGCAAACTCGACCGATCCTGATTGGATCTTGAAAATGACTTTTGATCGGTCGAGTTTACACTTCACAAAGCTTGACTGATCCCTCTACCGACCAAAACTGATTTAAGTGAATCGATCGAGTTACCCCAGGAAAAACTCGGTCGATGCCCTAAATTGGTCATCTTTTAGTGGGATCGGTCGAGTTACCTTTATCAAAACTCGACCGATTGCATTGTACAGAAAAGTGTTAGAAAGTGTTTCTAGCCGTTGTGGAGTTGTAACAAGTGAAAATACATCCATTGTAAGCCACAAAACGGCTAGTTTTCATTCTTAAGTGTTCCCAAAGGATAAGAGGCATCCCCATCTATAAATAGGACCCCTTGGGCTTCATTCTAAGGTTGATCATTCAATGCAAAACTCTATGTGAGGTTCCTATTCTATAGTTGAGTGCTTCCTACAACCTCCTCTCTCTCTAAGCTTAATCACTTGCTACATTCATTAGAGTGAGTAGGAAATATGTAAGAGAGCTAGTCCTACATGTATATCTTGTGAGGCTCTCACTTCCACCACCTCCCTATCTCTCATTTCAACCATGAAGATGAAGGTTCTCTCTATTGGCTAAGAGAGGTGAAGAAGAATAAGGGAAGGCGTATGTTGGTGAAGATCAAGGCTAAAGTCTTGGAGCAAGAGTGGGCAAGCCCTTGGTGAAGGCAGAAGACTCCTTGCTCAAGTGGGTCAGTCCTTGATGGAAGATTCTCTGAGTGAAGGTGAAGTCAAAGGCTGAAGATCCAAGAAGAGTGGGTAATCCCTACAAGACTGAAGACTTGTGCAAGAGTAGGTAAGTCCTTGGAAGAAGGCAGAAGACTCTTGCAAACTGGGTAAGTCCTTGGTAAAGTTGAAGACTCTTTGTATTGGATAGGTAAGTCATTTGGTTGGTCATGTATTGTAAGTCTTATGAATGAATATAAGAGTGTAATGGTTAAGAAATCCTAGAGGTTGACCTCTCTAGGTAGTGGACTGACTCACTTTTAGTTTGAAGTTTGGAACCACTCTAAATAGCTCGTCAATTGGTGTATGTTCAATCTCTCTCTCCCTTGTTATGCATGTTTTAGTTTCACTCAAACTTCCTATTTAGCAACCTTATCTTTTGATATATCTTGAAGGTCTAATGAATTTTGTTTAAGTGCATTCAGCTCTATTCACCCCCTCTAGAGCATCCAATCACCCATCTAGGATCCAACAGTATGTACCTATGGTGCATGGTTCTCCAAAAGATCTTCCTGGTGTTCCACCCCCTATAGAGATTGATTTTGAGATCAATTTAGTTCCTGCTACACAACCCATAGCACATGCACCTTATAGGATGGCTCAAATTGAGATGAAGGAGTTGAAGAATTAGTAGAATGAGTTTTTGGGGAAGGGTTTCATATGACTAAGCACATCCTGTTGGGGTGCTCCAGTGTTGCTTGTGAAGAAGAAGAAGGATTGGTCTATGAGTCTTTTCATGGATTACAGGTAATTGAACAAGGTCATGGTAAATGAAAAATATCCCTATTCAAGGATAGATGAATTGTTTGATCAGTTGTGAGGTGCTAAAGTGTTTTCTATGATAGATATGAGGTTAGGGTATCATTAGTTGAAGATCAGGGCATATGACATAACTAAGACTACTCTTAGGACTAGGTATGGTCATTATGAGTTTGTGGTTATACATTTGGGTTAACCAATGCACCAACAACATTTGTGGATCTGATTAATAGAGTCTTCACATCGTACCTTGATCAGTTCATGGTGGTGTTCATAGATGACATCTTGATATACTCTAGAGATAGACAACAACCTAAAAGACATATTTGTCATGGGATGGAGTTACTAAGCAACATAGGTTGTATGCTAAGTTTAGTAAGTGCTAGTTTTGGCTGATATAGGTGTTTTTTTCTTAGTCATGTCATCTCTAAAGAGAGTGTTTGTGTAGACCTCAAGAAGGTGGAGTCCATGTTGGAGTTATAGAATCCCATGACACCGACTAAGACTTGAAGTTTCCTAGGTTTGGACAGTTATTACATGAGGTTTATCAAGAACTTTAGTGTAGTATCCTTACCTTTGACCACATTAACTGTGAAGGGTGTTCCCTTTATTTGGGATGAGAAGTGTCAAAGTTCTTTTCAATTACTGAAGGAGAAGTTCACACATTCCCCAATGTTGATTTTACCAGAGCATGGGAAAGGCTACATCATTTTATATGATATTTTGAAGAATGAGTTCGAATGTGGGATGATGCAAGACAAGATCACAAATTATTTTAATTTCATAACAACTTAAGAAACATGAGGAGAACTACCTTAATTCATGATCTGGAGTTATTTTTCATGGTACTTGCTTTGAAAATTAGAGGCACTATCTATATGGAGGGAAGTGTCAAATTTTACATATCACAAGAATCTTTAGTTTATATTTTCAAGGCAAACATGGGATAGAGAAGATGGATGAAGCCGATCAAGGACTACAACTATACAATAGATTATCATCCAAGAAAGACAAATATAGTGGTTGATGTGTTGAGTATAAAGTCATCTTCATCTCTGTCTACAAATAAAGTACAGTTGTATTCCATGGCATTTCACAAGAGGGACATGTTGGTGTCACTTCGAGAGATGAATGTATATTTGGAGGTCTCCTTGTTGGAAAGTTTGTTGACACAGTTATAGGTGAAGCTGATGTTGATTCAACATATCATATATGCATAGAAGGATGATACAATGATACAAAACATCAAGTCATAGTTTGCTAATGGAAAGAATAATGGGTTCCATGAGCCATATGATGGAAGAGTGTAACACCACACTTATTCATACATATAAAAACTGACCAGAAGCATTTAAATTTTGAATGGGGATGTCACATCATGATACTCATTGCAAATATATAAATAAATCATCATACATTGTCTTAAAAAGATTCATACATTATTCTTTCAATATGAAAACTACAACTAACTTCTTTATCAACTCTAAGATCTAACATTCTACACATGGAATAACTAAAACATGAAGGAGAACATTATAAATAATAGGATCCTCTAAGGTAGATGGCACCCACCTGGTGGCTCTTGAAGGTCTTCTAATCCTTAGCTTTCTCTTCTTTAGTTCTTATTTGAACCAATACATGTGTGCATCGCACCCCCAACCATGCATGCAATAAACCATGTTAGAGTAAGTGACATTGAGTATTGTTATATCTTTTTCTTCTTCTTATGGATAACGTGGGAACCACCCCTGAAGAAGCAACACGATTGTGACCCCCTGGCGGTGTAAACCCCCGGCTTCCCCAACTACCCGCACATCGGGGTCAACAAGGTAAACTCACGCAGAGGCTGAGGTGTGTGACGGGACCAAGGATCAGTGAAGCTGCACAACTAGGGATTCAAACCTGGGTCCCTACTCTGGGGAGCCCATGCCTTCTCCACCGAGCTACAACCCCCTCGGATGAGTATTGTTATATCAAAATAATAACTTAGCAATAAGAAAACATGAAATCAATTGAGAAACAGACTTGGATTCACATATTATGATCTTATTGGTTGATTATAGTGTCCTATACTCTTATGAACCAATTGTGCTCATAGGATCATAGGCTCAACTGATGTCCCACTTGAACTCATTATTTGAACCCAAGTGCATTATCTATGATCAATTGAGCTCATAAGGCCAGATGGCTCAACATGAACATGACAAGAACAAAATAAGACAACCAATTATATGATTAATCATTAACTTGATAATTATTTACTTTATTTTAATTTCATATGATCATGATGTAAATCTTGAAATAAAACTTGAAATCATAATAATTATATAAACACTGATGTAAGAGATATTAAACTTGGAGTAAATGAATATGCATATAATTTAGTTTGATCATCGCATTAATCATAAGGCAGTGAAAACCAATACTAAATACTGAAAGTGCATGGACCCACTTACCTTTCTCCTAGAGATGATCATAGTTATTTTTCTTAGGTTGATGCAACCCTAGTCACGTTCATGGGTTGATAGAAACCCTAATTATCATGTTGTAACAATTACAATCAATTAATAATTAATGTCATCTTGATTTCTAAGATTTTAGGGTTTATTAAGGATTTGTAGGAATTCAATATGAAAATAGGATTCAAAACCACCATATAGGTGTTCCTTATTTCATTATCTTTCTAATGAGTATTTTTATGAAATTTTTGAAACAATATAAATTAGTTATAGATTTTACAAAATCCATCCAACTAAACCACATTTGCAATTATCCAGGAATATGGCTACTTGGCCTAGATGGACCAACCACATGAGGCCATGTTGTTCAAGGACCCCACCCCAATAATTAGCGATGATCAACATAATAAAAAGGCTGGAGATTCCAAAAATGACATAAATGAAATTTTGAAAAGGGGTAAAGTTGACAATATAGCACCCATCATCTTCTTCATTAGTTGATAGTTAAGAACAACAGATGAGTACTTGAAACCACAATCTAAATAGAAGTCTCCATATTTAATAGGATGAAAACTCATCAACATTGAGTTCTTTGCAAGCAACCGAACCCAACGCGCTACAGGGTAAGGGCTGAGGTGGCCTATTGCCCTGAAATCGCTTATGCTTTTATAGTAGGAGAATAAGAGGTCAAGAAACAACCTGAATCCAAAAAACATGGATCAAATTATAGTGCCTCTGATCTGTTATGGTCACTTAAGGAAAACCCATCGAAGCAGGAGAAAGAGAGGTCACAACTCAAAAACTGGGCTCAGGTTGACAAACATCATCCTTGGAAAATAAAAGGGGTATTTAGTGCATTACCAGGTTGACTTGCCAAATTGGAATATCAAGTAGCTTCCAGTAGAGGTAGGATTCAATTTTGGATCTTCTCATCTTTTCAGGGTCGACCCAAGCTTCAGGAAGACCTTGGGGTTGTTATTGACAAAGATGGAGTAGGGTGTTTGTGTGGGGGAGATCAAGGGTGCAAGAGTGATAGGGTTGTATTCTTGGGTGATCATTAATTATTTGAAGAGTTCCTTTTATAGATGGATGATCCATGAGACCAAGGGAAAGAGACCGGGATGGGTGAGGAGAGCATAGACAATGTAGGGTAAATAACATCCTTAGACAGTTACTTTCCAAATTTGATTATTAAAAGATGATTTATTTATATATTGTAATTAGTATTAATTACATACATTTAATGAACTATGCTTGATCCCCAATTGGTGTACCTTTTCTTTTATGGCCACTTAGGGTTGATTTTTATTATATTGAGTCCATTGAACCAAATTAGGCCAATTTGGGTTAATATGTACATTAATGATGATGAGACTCCCTTAAGGAGAGAGTAAATGCATTGAATTGGAATTTTGACTTACTTGATCATATTTTGATATAAAATAATGTTGAATTAACTATCATCATAAAAAGGGAAAGAGAGAGAGAGAGAAAATATGTTACTCATTTTTTATATTATCTAAGGAAAAAGTTATTTACTTGGTTCATTTGCATTGAAGTCCAACATTTGAATTTAATTAGTGAGGAATTTCTATTAAACCCAAATCTTACTTCAAAATAAATTTTGGGATGTTACAATTGTACCCACCTTAAATAAAAATTTTCCCTAAAATTTCCTTTAAATTACTACCCACCTTATGGTTTTACTCATTATATGTATGCCATCTCTCTAATATTATCCCAAACGCTCATTAGCACAATCAAGGTGTGACCTTCTCATGGTAAACCATCTATCTCTAACCTGATAACTAAAACTAACTTTTGGGTGTACTACTAATCAATCTTAAATTTAAACACATAACATCATTATCTAACATGAAAAGGAACCTAGATTGCCCCTCTCTAGAGGGAGATAAATTAGGGTTTTGGTTCCAATAGCCATGGTACTGAATAGTTATACCTAAAAATAGATTATACTTGAAATCAACATGAAAATAACTTGAAATGTATTTACTTAGCATGATTATTTGGAGACTTAAGTAAGTTGACATAATTACATGAAAACATATATCTTATCTTGACTTAATATAGTCACTCTCTTGAATGCACACACAATGATCATAAGGTCAGTTAAGGCTCACATAAGGTCAGTTAAGGCTCACATAATGCTCCCAAGAAGCTCATAAGGCTCACATAATTCTCCCACCAAGCTCATAAAGCCAGTTAAGGCTCACATAAGACCGATTAAGGCTCACATAATGCTCCTACAGAGCTCGTAAGGCCAATTAATTAGTCTCACATAAGGCTAGTTAAGGTTCACATAATGCTCCCACAGAGCTCATAAGGATAGTTAAGGCTCACATAAGGCCGGTTAAGGCTCACATAATATCATTCACAAGAATATATTACCATAACATGATTTCTTATACTTAAACATAGTTATCACTAGGTCTTCTGCTCCGTCTTCTCTCTAGGTCTTCCCCGGCGGCTGTTGTTGGGGGGAGGATGTGTCATCAGTGCCATCCTCCCCCTAGCCCCAACTACCATGGCATGCTCCCCTTGATTGAAGATACCAGCGAGCCTTAGGAGGAGGGTTTTGGGTTGCAGTGCTCCACGGTGCTAGCGGTCGGGTGAATCTCGGTGGTTGGGTGGTTCAGGAGATGATCTTGGCCGTGCGGCGTCCAAATCTGCCATGTGGTTTGGCATATTGACCTCGTCGACTCCATCACGTTCAAGCGTGACGGAATGAGAGGATCGTTCCAACGGATCTGGCTCTTTGTGCTGCCAAATCGTCGATGTAGGTTAAGGAAGGGTGTTCTTGCCATTCTTTCACAGGCACCTGATCTGCCTCTTCTCGAGATGGGTCCTGGGTATCCAGGGCTTCGATAGCCCCTCGTCATCAACTTCGACCTACTGTGGCGGGAAGGTGTGGTTGGGTGCATTGTTTGGCGGTCTGGGCTTCTTCTTCCCTGGGTTCACTGACTATGCTACCTTCACCACCAATAGTTGTATGTCGGCAGTGAGCTTCCTGCTGGTTCGTGTTTCTCGTCACATAGTACATCCTCTGCAGGGGAACGTCCGAACGCCCTCTAGGTGTTCGACGGAGAGCTTCTGTGCAAACAGGAGTCTCGGGTACCGCTTGCTTCCTGGATGGCTATAGATTGCTGCTAAAGGCTCCTAAGATGGGTGTGATGACGACCGATGAAGATGATTGGAAGTGTTCTTGAAATCCATTCTTTCAGATATATGAGCATATTGCATATGGAGGACATGGGGCTTCCCTTTCATGGACATAAGTTGTTTGTCATGACCATTGGATGTGCTTCTTGGTTCTGTCTCTAGTTTTCTTGGTTGCTTTCCTGGTTGTAGAATTGAGTCTATCGATGGCTGACCCTTGGATGATGCTATCTTCCCTTGTAGTCTAAGGTTGTTTTGAGCGGTTTGATGCCACACTTTGAAGGTGGACATATTGTTAGTAGTTTTGAGTCATTTGTAGGCAACTCTACAACTGTGTGGTAGTTGCTAGCATAGGACATGTGGTTTTCATCTTTTCTCCTTCTACTTATTGGGAGGTCTTCTTTAGGCCTCTAGTGATTGTTTGGATTATATCCTGGGTTGTAAGGGGTGCTCTTTTGTACCCAAAGTTTTGGGTTTCATTTAATAGTAACACGAGTATTTTACCGACCAAAAAAACATAGTTATCACGATTTACTTATTAAATAGAATGGCAATGATTCATAGTGTTCCCGTAGAAATCATAATCATCAAAATAGTATAAACACCAATTCATAGCATGTGCATGATCCACTCACTTATCTATGTCAAATTGTCTACCCTTCTTATGCATCTGATTAGGTTTAGTTAACTATATGTCTCAAAATTTTAAAATCAACTCATGTTTTTCTATCACCTTTGTATGCATTCTAGTCGGTCATATATTCAAAGGTGACATGTCTTGTCACACGTACCATAAAACCTCCCTAGTGTACATGTACCATACCACATGCATTAAAAAGGGAAAGACAAGTGTGATGATTTATTTATATACACAACATTCTCTATACAAAACCCCATAAGCTTGTGTCCCATGCCACAAATGTGTGAGAAAGAGAGAGAGAGAGAGAGCATGCAATATGCACTTCTAGAGTTAACATAAAGGTCCAATACATCTAGGCACATAACCCTAGTCCTTATTCAAAAATTATATCTCATGAATATCCATGTACTTTGGTTTCCAAAATCTTTCACTTTCTCTTACTGCTTCTATACCTAGGGATAGCACATATGAATCAGATTTTTGCCCAATGACCGTCTACTTATTTTCTTTGATACCATTAATGTAACACCTCACTTTTTGTACATATAATAACTGATCCAAATCATTTAACTTTTAAAGGGGATGTCACATCACGGTACTCATTGCAAATAAATAAATAAAATAACATACATTGTCTTGAAAAGATTCATACATTGTTCATTGAATATGAAAACTACAACTAACTTCTTTATCAAGTCTAAGATCTAACATTCTAAACATGAAATAAATAAAATATGAAGGAGAAAATATAAATATTAGGATTCTCTAAGGTAGGTGTAACCCCACCAAGTTGCACTTGAAGGTCTTCTAATCCTTAGCTTGATCTTCTTTAGTTCTTATTTGCTCCAATACCTGTAGTCATCGTGCCCCCACCCATGGATGCAATAAACCATGGTAGAGTAAGCGACATTGAATATTGTTATATCAAAATAATAACTTGACAATAAGCAAACATGAAACTATTTAAGTAACAGACTTGGATTCACATATCATGATTTTAGTGATTGAATATATGTCCTTTACACTTATGCACCAATTGTGCTCATAAGGCTTGTAGGCTCAACAAGAGTTCCACTTTGACTTATGATTTGTACCTAAGTGCCATTAGTTATGATCCAATTGATCTCATAAGTCCCGAGTGCTCAACATCAACATGTCGAGGAGAAAATAAGACAACCAATTACATAATTAATCATTAACTTGACATTCTTTACCTTAACTGAATTCCATATGATCATGGCATGAATCTTGAAATAGAGCTTGAAAGCATAAGAATTATATAATAACATTGATGGAAGAAATATTCAAATTGACATAGATGTCTATTCATATAGTTTAACTTGATCATCATACTAATCATAAGGTGATGAAAACCAATACTAAATACTAAAAGTTCATGGATCCTCTTACCTTTCTCTCAGAGATGATCCTAGGTATTCTTCTTAGTTGATGTAACCCTAATCACGTTTTTGGGTTGATAGAAATACTAATTATCCTGGCATAACAATTACACTTAATTAACAATTAATGTCAACTTGATTTCTAGGGTTTCAAGGTCATTAAGGATTTATGGAAATTTTGTACCAAAACAAGCTTCAAAACCACCATATTATCTTTCACATGAGTATCTTTATGAAATTTTCCAAGATAGCATAAATTAGTTATGGATTTTAGAAAATTCATCCAATTAAAAACTCAGATAAAACCATGTCGGAAATTATCCAAGAACATGGCTACTTGGCCTAGCTGGACCAACCATAGGAGGCCATGCTATTCAAGGACTCCACCCTAGAAATTAGCGATGGTCAAAAAAAGAAAAAGGTCAGATATTCCAAAATAGCCCATGGTCGCAAGACATAAATGAAATTTGTCAAAAGGGGAAAAGTTGACAATATAGCACCTGTCATCTTTATCCTTAGTTGATAATGAAGAATAACAGATGAGTCCTTGAAATTGCAACCTAAATAGAAGTCTCCATGTTTATTAGGACAAAAACTCATTAACATTGGGTTCTTTACAAGAAACCAGACCCAACGACCTAAAGGGGAAGGGTCGAGGTGGTTTACTACCCTAGAACCTGCTTACACTTGTAAAATAGGAGAAACAGAGGTCAAGGAACAACCAAAATACAAAAACATGGATCAAAGTATAGAGGATCTCATACGTTACAAACAAACAAAGGAAAACCCACTGAAAGTGGGAGAACTAGAGTCAGAACTCAAAGACTAGACTTGGGTTGGCAGAGCATCATCCATGGAAAAGAAATGGGGATTTAGTGTGCTACCAGTTTGACTTGATAATTTGGAAGATCAAGGAGCCTCCACTAGAGGTAGGGATCAATTCTGGATCTTCTCGTCTTGATAGGGTTGACCCAAGCTTTAGGACGACCTCCGCTGTAAGGCCCCTAACCTTGCTTAATTCATAAACATAATTTCTTGGCCTAATTGGATGATTAATTTCAAGGTTAAACTTTGGCTTATGATTTAATATCTTTTGATAAATCTATGCTTAAAATTTCAATCAATTCAGACTTTGTTTGCTCCAATTCTACAATTTCATGTGACTTTTGGACCTTCATGTAAATTACCTATTTTTTGGGGTGTATATATAATTTTAAAGCTTACATGAATATAATTATAATGTTCTTATTTTTTTTATTTTACATTTCCTTTGGATTCTTTTGAACATTGTATTCTTGGGGGTTATATGAGCTTTAATATGTGGTAGTGTAGTGTTTCCATCAGTGCTCAATGAGATTCTCAGTGCCTGCTTGAATTTTTGGTGCTCGCTTGGATTTTCAGTGCCCACTTAGATTTCTAAACAACAATAAACCTCATCCCATCTATAAATACCCCTCTCTTTGTCTCTCTCTCCTTCTCTCTTCTCATCTTTGACGATCTTGGTGTTGCTTTTCGGAGGTTGACGAGAACCCATTGGGGTCAATGATGCAAGTTCTTTATGTATGCATGCTCGAGTTTGAGTTCTTCTTGGATTGATCTAGGGTTTCCATTTGTATTTCTTGCTCCATTCGTGTAAGATCCATACTTTTATACCCATTATCCTTGTTGTTCTACACCCTCCTTCCTCCTATGTTCGAGTTTCTTAGTGTTCTTGCTAGAAACCTATGCATAAGGATTGAGATATCTCCTTCTTTATCCCTTGCTCTAGAACCACCCTATTTGTGGAAAGAGGAGGCGTTCTTGGAGCTTTGGTGGATCGAGCCCGAAGTTTTGTTGCTGATTTTGAAGTTTTCCAACTTGGATTTTAGTTTTTCTCTCTTCCAGATGAGTGTTATAACTTTTAATACGTTTCTTGCCTACTCATAATCTGCTTCATGCAAACCTATTCTGGAAAACAAGTAATATGAGAAAAGATGGCCCATTTGTGTACTATTTGACATGAAAATGATGATAATACAAGTTTTAAGCATTTATTAAACCTTATGAATGTTTTCTTCTATAAAATAATCCCTTCTTTGAACATGCAAGGTCTAAAATTTGATATATTGGTCTAATGACTCCTATAAATGTCTTATAGGTGCTATTTTGGTACCCAATAGTTAGAAATCCGACCCACCCATTAAACTTTGCTCTATAGTTATTATAATGGTTTTATATACTATTATGTTTCTTATACGATAATCAGATGAAAACATAGTACTAAAAATAGTTTATCCAAGTTAGGTGTAATTTCCTCAATTTTGTAAATTGAATAATATAAATGTAAAGCTATTTTTTTGATAAATAAATGGTATTATTGGTGAAATAATAATGTTAGTCATCCATGTGGCATGCGTGTTTGTGACACAAGTTAAAGAAATAGAACGAATTAGCACATTAGTAAAAGTTAATGGCATTATGAGAGGTTGGTTGAAATATATGTGAGGAAATTGTCTCATACCATCTTTCTGGGTGACTAGTCGAACTTTGAGGATAAAATTCATATAAGAGGGAAAGGATGTTACGACCTGGTTTTTACCATGTTTTAATATATTTATTTGTAAATAATATAACATGAAGGGCACATTAGAACAATGTTTTCTTTAGGCTCCTATTGGTTTGGTGTAAGTCATGAGTTCCATGGAATTCCTTTTCTGGGAACTCTAGTTTAGTTTCTAGAACTTAAGTTCCATTCACTTCCATGTGATTGGTTTGTTGTAAGTGTAAATACGAAAATCATTAAAAATTTTGTTAATTTTTATTGTATAATACAAATAGTGAGGAGGTCAAAGACATGAAAATAGGAATCATATCCATAAAAAATCATAATATTCTTAAATCATAATAACCACACAAGTGGTTATGGTGCATATGTTGCTCTTTTAAAAATATTTTATTATAATACAATTATAATCTTAATTAAAATATTATGATTAAAATCACATCACAATATTTATATTTCACTTTGTGTATACAAAGTATTTTTATAATAATTACATTTCATGTGCTGGTAAATATAAATTTTGATTCATCATTATTTAACGCAATGCAGAATATTAATTTTTACATTATTTTTATAGGAAATTTTTACTATATTATTCATGCATGGTTACAATTAATTATCATTTTTCACATCATATTTTTTAAACATGAAGAAAGAAGAATAAAAATATGTTACGTAAATCACATTGTTTTTATATGGTGCGCTTTTTTTTCATGATGTTTGTATTTTTTATTTTGTAGATTGTACTGATAATGGTAGTTATAGTGATAAATATTTTACTTATGCGATTATAGTGTATGATATTTTGTCATATTATGTTGTGGTTTTATCAACGAATTATATCCTCACCATTAATATTTCTAGTCATAAATAGTTTACATGTGTCACTTATAACAAATGAAGAATATAATTGTATAAAAAATGTTGTTAGTTGTCTCGGAACTCATTTTTTACTATTTTTAAGAGGGAACTCAGAAACTGTGTTTTGTATGTAAGTCTATAACTCCCCGAAAGTCACAAAAGTCAACTTCCAACACTTACAATAAACCAATCATGAAAAACTGCACAAAGAACTCCAGTTCATGTGTTTTCCAGACCAATTACGACAAACCGATCTGAGCCTTATAGAAACTATGGATTGAAAGTGTGAATACTCCATATGGGAGAGATTTCATGTAATTCATTGTTTTCAATAAACCATTAATAGATTTTGGAGAAAGAAAAAGAGAAAAATCCAATAATAAAGAAATTGCTAAAGGCAATTCACCATGGACATTTTAAATATGGAACTATGTGGAATACTCTAGAAAAAGAGAGTTTTCATATATAAATAAAGAATGGTGATTGTGTTAATTAGTGGATAAATGAAATATTACAAGTTGTCAAGAGAAAATAAGATGCTTCCAATTTCGATAATTAAAAAGGTAATTATCTAGCTAGTTTGGCAACACAATATTTGGGACATCAAATAAACATTATTTTGGATTTAACATTTGTATACTTGAAAATAATAATGAAAAGAAGAGAATCCTAGAAATTTCGAAAAAAAAGGATATTCCATGAAATAATGATATGTGTTTTAATGAGATGTCTTAAAGAGTAAGTCTTGCATATAAAAGACACCAATAAATCCCAATTAATAAATATGACTTGAGAAAAGTTTTAATAAATTTTCATGGAATGAGAATAATTGGTTTAAAGGATATACCATTAAGAGTGATAAAAGAATAATCTAGAAAAGTACAATGTATTTATATACTTTCCGTTATAACTTTTTGAGAGACAAATACGTAATGTTGGTAATATTTATTAAAAAAATACTATAAGAACAAGTGGTGAACATATATATATATATATATATATATATATATATATATATATATATATATATATATATATATATATATATATATCCAAGATGGAAACCTATTAAATGATTTTCCGCCTTGCAAAGATACGTTCTCTTCATAACCCATGAGGGAGAGAGAGATTTTTGGCAAGAAAGTAAGAACAACGTCTTTGCACTCATGTATGGAATGTGATTAATTATTTCCCAAAGGTATTGCTAAACCAACTGATCCATATACCTAGGGCTACGTATATAAAAGATGGAGACTACCTCTGGCCCTTCTGTCCTGGATGTGCCTATTCCATCATAGTAAGGTAGCGAGGCTTCCTCCTCGTAACAATCCGTCTGTAACAATCCATCCCCCTTAAGGTCCGACGCCCATGGCAGACTCATAGTAATTGACCTTGGCTTACACACCAGGCTCATGTGAAGCGGCTTTAACATTTGACCAAGACCAACTTATACACCATGGGCCCTCTCCGGAGTGGCTTGAAATCACTCACTCGGACCTTAAGTGGGCTGAAAGGCTATGAATACCAATTGATAGAAGCCCTAAAGGATCTACCCAAAAGACATGTCCAATGAGGGGAGTGCCCTTGGAGTATATCAACCCTCTCTAGCTGCCCATACAGTCGAGGTGGGACTATTGGGTCTGTAACACCAGGCGGCAGCGCATGGACTCTATTTCCCCTGCCATAATAGAGCGTCTGTGCGGGTGCCTATGAGAGCGAAAGAGGAAGGCCCGATCCGGGGATCCGGGTAATCGGGTAGCGAGCGCGAGCCGAAATCCACAAACCAGAGGAGAAAAGTGATGAATATAAAAGGTAATATTCTGATGACGTGGCACTCTTTCGATGGTCAACTTGCAAAAAATTATAGAAATTGTTAAGGTTCTCGAAAGAAGACAAGTTATATATGAAAATTGATAAGAAGAACACGTAGAATCTAAATAAAATATGTTTGAGACCTAAATATCATTACAATTCTGAAAGTAGTGTTATACATGATTAAGTGGTGATTCAAGCACATAAAAACCTAAATTTTTGTATTAAGATGGTTGAATATGCTAAAAGTATTTAATTAGTTATATTTATTGATATTGTTGAATAAGATGAGAAGTTAGGATGATCGTGATAATAATGATGAGAAATTATGATTTCTAGAGTAGATGATCATTAACATGTGTAATTAGGATCTTAAACATCAAAGATGTAACATGCTCTGACCTTAATGGGCCTAATTTGAGCCAAGTGATCATAATAAAGGGATATAATAGATTTGATGATCATGGTTACATCTATTATGAATTATGCTTCTTAACTTATTAAATTAATCAGAATATAAAACATAACCCTAATGATAAGTTGATAACAAGTGAGCCCTAAAATCTAGAACAAGGCCGAGTAAGGTTTAATCTGTTTAACATAATTATTATGTGATGTTGACACCTTAGGATTTATATGCCCGCAAATATACTATGATTTTCTAGATTTGTCTTGGTTGATTGGATTGCTTGAACATAATTGAAGTGTAATCTACATGGCTCACCATCAAGGTACGTGGTTACGATTATGACTACTCAGAATATAGTTTGGCGATATTTTCTGAATGATTTTAGAGGACTGATTCGATGAAAAAACTGTTGGTTGTTTATTTAATTCATGTTCAACTATAATGCCAATATGAGTATCACATAAGTAAAAAATAATATTCAAAATCCTAGGCTGACGTATATCAAGGGGTGATGCGCATGAGCCTTGGAAGGGACAGTGATCATGCCCAAGATAATATATCCATTAAGGGTTAGAATATATAAAGAAAATTCCAGTTATTATGTGCAATACTTGATGCTTGTATGTAATTATCTTAGTTGCACACATTATGGTTGCACTCCACATACACAGTATAACTTGTTATGCTGATCCAAATTTTGTTTGTTGGTGTTTTAGGTACATGCTAATTATGAAGATGTCAACATGTGAAAAACTGGATGGAAATTACTTGAGAGCAGTTAAAGGAGGATTAAATAGTAGTTACTTCTTCTCAACATGTATTAGTTTCATGAGGAATATATTGCATAATTTGTAAACAATATTTGGAATAAATGAAATTATTTTTCTATTATTTATTATTTGCTAAGTCTGGATCCTTGGGAATATAGGTAATGGCTCTCAACTTGAAGGTTTTTCCTTAATTGAGGGACGCTGATCGTGAGTTCGTTACAATAGGTTTCAGACATATAAATGCGTACTTCTTAGAAATGTCATTACTTTTATGTGTAAAGGTCATTTATGAAAAAAATTGTAAGTGACATCTTGCCTGTGTCTTGTTAGACTCCTTGTAAAATTTCTGAGGATAATGATGTTCATATAGGAAGTTATTACTATTTTTGTATGAATGACCTTTTGGGCTATTCTGTGCCCTAGTTGGAGGTTTAGTCGATTTCATGGATAATGATGGATTAGTATAAAATAGCAAAGTAACAAGAAACATGTTTCATACATTATATATCTTCAAAAATTTCATTATACAATTTATTTTACAAAGATTATTTAAGAAATTGTATGTAACTTGTTGATGATGCCAAAAATGTTTAAACTGATCAAAGTAATCAAGTGTAACCTTAATCATGTAGTGTCATGTGACCGTAGAACTATTCTAGTGTCAGAAATTGCTAAATAGTGAAATAAGTAATCTGAAAGGAGCTCATAGTCATATATTGTTGAATATACATAGGTATAGGGAGGGTATATTCCTGTCATCTTGATTCTAAGGTTTTAGAGAACCGTCAAGGCCGTGTCTCAGATGTTATTGAGAGCGACTATGGTCATAGCTCATATTTGAGGCTTTATACCCCTGGTTTCTAGTATGGTGGCATGTGTACCCAAGGTGGACTAGGCTGTTTTAGTAGTTGGACTGACATACCACTACAGTTATTACTCATACAGACCAAGGGGAAGATATATTAGGAATCCGATCATCCTAGATCTTATACGGGGCTAATTTCAACTTTGCAATGGTCAACTTGTAGTTCGAGTGGTATGCCTCAAACTGCCCAACAGTTAATAAAATACATAATTTAGTTGTATAGAATAACATTTAGGGTTACTTGGCAAATCACATTGGATGATGATCCTTGCTATGATTCTTTTAATGTATATGTATTTTATAATGTGATAAGAGAAATCAACTGTACTTATTACTCTAGCTATGCTTGATCTTTGTGTAAGATACATAGTCTTTCAACGCTGTAATATTATCTGCTTTGATTGCTTAAATAGAAAATATGGGTAACCAATAAATGTTTTTCAAGTTATATCTCTCACTGGGATATGGGTATCACCTCGTGGGCCACCACATCTTTTTAGGGAATCTTCTGTGTGGTCAGGACCTTGAAAGTGAGGAGGTACAGTTTGGAGACCAGTAGAGATAGAAGGTTAGATGGTTGTATAGAGTTCTAGAGTCATCCCTGTACTATTAGGTCCAAACATGGAGTTTTGTATATCATGTATATCGACTCGAGTTTTTGGTTATAAGATTGATTCATGTATAATGTAAATGGCGTAATTATCCAGACAACATCCCTCTTGTATATAGGTTGTGGCTGAGGACACTAAAATCTTATAAAGTTACATGGTATGGATATATATTGCAGCTGGACTATGAACCAAATAAAATAATTTCTATTAAAACCCAAATTTCACTTCAAATAAATTTTGGGATGTTACAATTCTACCCACCTTATATAAATGTTGTCAACGAAATTTCCTTCACATAACTACCCAACATAGGGTTTTACTTATTCTCTATATGCTATCTCTATAATATTATCCCAAAACCTCATTAGCACACTCAAGGTGTGATCTTCTCACGACAAACCATCTATCTCTAACCTCAACTTTTAAACTAACTTGTGAGTACACTACTAATGAATATTTAAATCTACTCATAATATCATCACCTAACATGGAAAGGAACCTAGTTTGACCCTCTCTAGAGGGAGCTAAATTAGGGTTTTGGTTCCAGTATGAGTGGCACTGAGTAGTTATACCTGAAAATCGCTTATAGTTGAAATTAGCATGAAAATAACTTGAAATGTATTTACTTAGCATGATTACTTGGAGACTTAAGTAATTTGACATGATTACATTAAAATGTATATATTGTATCGATTTAATATAGTCACTCTCTTGAATGCATCCACAATGCTCATAACGATGATTAAGGCTCACATAATGCTCCCCCAGAGCTCATAAGGCTAGTTAAGGCTCACATAATTCTCCCAGAGAGCTCATAAGGCCAGTTAAGGCTCACATAAGGTCAATTAAGGCTCACATAAGGCTGGTTAAAGCTCACATAATCCTCCCACATAGCTCGCAAGGTCGGTAAAGGATGACATAATGCTGCCATAGAGCTCATAAGGATGATTAAGGCTCACATACGACTGGTTAAGGCTCACATAATATGATTTAGAGGACAATATTAACATAGCATGATTTCTTATACTTAAACATGTTTATCATGATTTCTTGATTACTTAGAGTGGCAATGATTCATAGTGTTCCAATTGAAAGCATAATCATCAAGTCAGTATAAACATCAATTCATAGCATTAGCATGATCCACTCACTTATCTGTGTCAATTTTTCTACCCTTCATATGTATCTGATTAGGTTTAGCTGACTATGTCTCAAACGCTTAATGCCAACTCCTATTTTTTTGTCGCCTTTGTATACATTCCAGTCGGTCATATATTCAGACTTGACATGTCTTATCACACTTATGTTAGCACCTCCCTAGTGAAAATGTCCCATACCACATGTATTCAAAGGGGCAAACAAGCATGATAATATATATATATATATAACATTCTCTCTACAAAACCCCATAAGCTTGTGTCTCATGCCATAAATGTGTGGGAAAGAGAGAGAACATGCTATATAATCCTCTAGAGTTAACAGATAGGTCCAAAACATCTAGGCACATAACCATATTCCTTATCTAAACTTATGTCTCATGACTAGCCTTATACTTTGATTTCCAAAATCTTTCATTTACCAGAACATATGAATCATATTTTTTCCTGGTGTCCATCTACTTATTTTCATTGATACCATTAATGTAACAACTCACTTTTTCATATATATAATAAATGAGCAAAAACATTTAACTTTTGAAGGGGGATGTCACATCATGATACTCATTGCAAATAAATAAATAAATCACCATGCATTGTCTTGAAAAGATTCATACATTATTATTTTAATGTGAAAACTATAACAGACTTCTTTGTCTAGTCTAAGATCTAACATTCTAAACATAGAATAACTAAAACATGAAGGAGAACATTCTAAATAATAGGATCCACTAAGGTATATGACACTCCTCCAGGTTCCACTTGAAGGTTTTCAAATCCTTGGCTTGCTCTTCTTTAGTTCTTATTTGCTCCAATACATGCACGCATCTTGTCCGCAACCATGCATGCAATAAACCAGGTTAGAGTAATCCACATTGAGTATTTTTATATCAAAATAATAACTTGGCAATAAGAAAATATGAAATTAAGTAAGCAATAGACTTGGATTCACGTATTATGATCTTAGTGGTTGATTATAGTGTCCTATAATCTTATGCACCAATTGTTCTCATAAGGCTCATAGGATCAATTGATGTTCCACTTGAACTCATGATTTTGACCCAAGGGCCATTAGTTATGCTCCAATTGAGCTCGTAAGCTCTATTGGCTCAACATCAACATGATGAGGACAAAACAAGACAAACATATACATGATTAATCATCAACTTGACAATTATTTACTCAATTGAATTTCATATGATCATGGCATGAATCTTGAAATAGAACTTGAAAGCATAAAAGTTATATAATAATACTGATGCAACAAATATTAAAATTGAAGTAGATGACTATGCATACACTTTAACTTGTTCATCATACTAATCATAAGGCGATGAAAACCAATACTAAATACTCAAAGTGCACGGACCCACTTACCTTTCTCTTAGAGATGATCCTAGTTATTCTTCTTAGGTTGATGCAACCCTAGTCACGTTCATGGGTTGATAGAAACCATAATTATCAAGTTGTAACAATTACAACCAATTAATAATTAATGTAAACTTGAATTCTAGGGTTTTAGGGCTCATTAAAGATTTATAGGAATTTCATATAAAAATAGGCATCAAAACCACCATATTATTCTTCCTTGTTTCATTATGTTAACAAAGCATATTTTTGTTAAATTATCTGAGATAGTATAAATTTGTTATGGATTTTATAAATCTATCTAATTAGAAACTTCGATAAAATAGTGTTTGCAATTATCCAAGAACATGGCTACTTGCCCTAGTTGGACCAACCACAGGATGACACGATGTTTAAGGACTCTAACCCAACAATTAGCAATGGTCAACAAAAGAAAAAGGCCGAAAATTCCAAAATAGCCCATGGTCACATGACATAAATGAAATTGTCAAAAGGGGCAAAGCTGGCAATATAAAACCCATCATCTTCTTCCTTAGTTGATAGTGAAGAACAACATATGAGTCCTTGAAATCACGATTTGAATAGAAGTCTCCATGATTAGTCAGATGAAAACTCATTAGCATTAAGTTCTTTGCAAGCTTAACAGAACAAACGAGCTAAAGGGATGGGTCGTGGTGGCCTACTACCATAGAACCCGCTTACGTTTTTACAACAACAAAACCAGAGCTCGGGAACAACCATAACCCAAAAACATGGATCAAAGTAGAGTATCTCTGATATGTTATACTTGGATGAAGGCAAACCCATCAAAAGCGGGAGAAAGAGAGTCAGAACTCAAGAACTAGACTTGGGTTGATAGAACATCATCCATTGGAAACAAAAAGAGGATCCATTGTGTTACCAGGTTGACTTGCCAAATTGGAAGATCAATGAGCTTCTATGAGAGACAAGTATCTATTCTAGATCTTCTCATCTTGATAGGGTTGACCCAAACTTAGAGTTTACCTTTGGGTTGTAGGTCAACAAAGATGGAGAAGGGTTTTTGTGCAGACGATCGAGGGTGCAAGAGAAATAGGGTTGCATTCTTGGGTGATCGTTGATTATTCTTTGGAGTGTTCCTTTTGTAGGTGGATGATCAAGGAGGCAAAGGGAAAGAGACCTAGAAGGGTTAGGGGAGCACAAACTATGGAGTCTGACTTGTCTAGAGATACGGGTGAGGGAGACAAGTCTTGACCCACACATGACTCTGAGTCAGAGTCCAAGCAAATTCTAGCTCAACTTGACACATAAAAATTGACACAACTATAAGAAATCAGTTCAATAGAGGAAAATAATATGTATGATTTTGAGTTAAACCATGGGACAACTTTCCCAAATCATTCAAGGAGTCAAACAAGGTCTATTTGACTTCAAATTTTGACCATAGGTGTATTCAAAGGTCTAGAATATCCTTAAATAGTTAATTTCCCAATTTGATGATTAAGAGATGACTTTTTATATATCGTCATTGCTATCAATTATACACATTTAATGAATTATGATTGATCCCCAATTGGCGTAACTTTTCTTTATGGCCACATAGGGTTTAAATTTATTGTATTGATTCCATTGAACTAAATTGAGCCAATTTGGGTTAATATGTACATTAATGGTGATGTGCATCCCCTAAGGAGAGACAATATGTCTTAAATTGGAATTTTGACTTATTTGATCATACTTTGATATGAAATGATGTTGAATCAACTATCATCATAAAAAGGTAAAGAGAGAGATAAAATATTCTTGGTAAGGTATGCCCGTAGAGCCAATCATATGATGATTGACATGGCATAATTACCCAAAAGGAATTGATTAATTATAATAACATATATGAAGGCAAGCTTCCAATTCATCTGTTTCACTCAGTTATGAGATAATGAGGATATAGAGTGAATGTCTAGAGAATAATGTTACTCAATGACGTATGTCTTCAAGTATGTGACTTGGAAGAGATGAGATCATATAGATGTTAAGAGTACACAGTTACATTCTCATTATGTCCATGTTTGGTTGTTATTGTGGAAGGTTGATAGACAACAATAACACATAAGATCAGAGTGTGAGTTGGTTGATGACTAAATCTCATTAGTCATGATACGACAATATCAAACCAAGCACACATATAAATGTTAGAGAATAGTGTATCAGACATGCCCACCTTGAGAGTGACACATGGTTTTTTGGTCATAGTCATTTCTCATAGTGAATGTGGTGTTTGTGATTCTTAGACTGGAAATCATTGCACTCGTCACATGTCGTTGGGTACACTTTGACATCATCAAACACAATCTTGAAATATGGGTTTTTATAATGGTGATGATTAGGTGACTTTGACACATGGGGATAGACTGTGAGTTCATCCTGGATATCAGAGACAAAGGAATAATACAATCACTACAACACCTTACACATATTGTAGGTTGAAGTTGTTCTCCAACTTTCCATTTCACTTGGGTAGCACTGATGTGCGACTAGGCACCACTCTTTGCTTCTGATATCATAAATATAGTTATGCGCATTCACTGCCAACATGACATGGGACCTATAGGGTTACACACATATGAACTCATCTAGAAGAGGAGTTTGATTTTGAATGACAATTGAATTGATTACTAAAGTATTTAGGTATTCAATTTTGGCAACTAATTGCTTGAATGGATGACTAGGTCTGCCAAACAACCATCTCACTGAGTGAGACGACCATTTGGGCAGCCAGACGGGTGTCTCAAATAGGTGAGATGGCCGTTTGGGGGTCAGGTTGATCGGGGATCATTTTGGCTAAGTCCAGCCCTTGAACTGACCAGTTCAATATGATTGAACCGATTGGCTCATCTCAACTCACCATATGGATGTCTTGGTGAGTGAGATGGGTGTATCACTTGGGTGAGATGGATCGGTTGGGTCAAAGAAGGTTTGGAATGTTTCCCTAATAGTTTTGGTTGTTCTTTACTTGAGGAACAAGGAAATTAATATGGGATATTATTTGGATTCAAAATAGCCAAATTCGATTCAGATTGTAAACTATCTAATGGCCTTTTGGCAGTGCGAGATGACTGTCTCGCACACCAGACGACCGTCTGGGTGTGTGAAATGGCCATTTCCACTATTGCAGATTGCAAATTGTTGTGAAAAAATCAAGATCTCTTAGTCCTTTCCACTCCCACTTTTAGTCTCACATTGACTGGGGACTGGGAACCCTGACCCTAACCCCTCCTATATAGAGAGGGGTACTGGGGGATTCCCAAGATACTACAACTACATAGACAATAGAGAATCAATTGCTCTGAAAAGTGTTGTCCTCTCTGGTTGTGGAAACCAAGAGAGCCCAAGCAAGTCCTACCCGACTAAGGAGGGATAGCCACGGGAGAGAACAACTGAGGGTTGTCATAGTGGGAGAGCACGTTGGTGACTAGTACACCAACAGGGAGGGCAACTCCTTCCTGTCCATTCTTGGTGAACAACAGGAGTTCTAGTTGGTCCAAGTGGACTAATCTAGAGGCAGGAGTCCTTTGGTTGCTGCTCAAAGAGTAAAGTCAACTTGCAATCCATGGCGAGACCACAAGAGTAGCTGTAGAGGTTACGTAGACATTGTTCATGGTAAAGACCAGGAGTTGTACAACCATTGTCCAACAACAACTTGTCAGTAGTTGCAAAGAAGAAAGTTTTGTCACTGGACTTGCTTCAGGGCCAGGTAGAACTTGCTAAAGCCATCCTTCCTATTTCATAGTAGTTGATGCGATCTTGTTGTATTGGGAATATGAATAGATAAATTTTTGTTTCCACTGCTATACTCTGTTCCCATATTTCCCTACAGTGGTATCAGAGCCACATCAATTTACTATGCTTTAGGATAATCGATATTATTGGATTTTGGTTTTATCATTTATTTATTACATACAATGTGGATATTTAAACTTCTCTCATATGCATATCCGATCAAAGACCACATAATCACAAACTAATATATATATATATATATATATATATATATCATATTATATATATGATATATATGCAATTTACACACGTCACCCTAAAAGAGATTTTGATGGTGGATGTGTAGCGTGGTTATGGCCTAAACCCTAACTCTGTGTGTGGTTGGATGGTTTGGTTCTTGTTTATCTCAGTCTGCATATCAAGCCTCTGCCTCCTCTTCCCAATGTAAAGTTAATGCTTTTCTACCTTTGCTCCCCTTGATTGTAACTCGAGGTTTCTCTTATTCAATGTAATAAAGTAGCAATAGGATAGTTTCTTTTCATGCAATGACGTTGAAGATGTTCATCACCAGTTGAGACAACTAGTTTAGGAGATGAGCCGACCATCTGGAGGATCATGGAGGATAGAGGATGATGGAACCAGACAACTGCCTGGTGGGCCCAACCGACCGTCTGGAGAGATGTCCAGACATTAGTTGGATAGGGTGCCAGACAGCCGTCCCTGGAGGCCCAAATGACCGTTTGGAAGGAGTCCAAACATCAGTTCTGGATAGGAGGACCAACCGACCGACCAAGAGGTGAGCTGATCGGTTTAAGGGTTGAACCGATCCACCCAAATTGGCATGCATAAATCTACACCAACCACAGGTTCATACATATGATGTGATGATAAACCTAGGTGGTAGTAATTCCTTGTGGCTCCAAGGAATTACAAGAGACATGGCCATAACCATCATCTTTTGTTTTATATTCCATGTTTATATTGTGGGATATAGTATGTATATGATACATACTATATATGTGGTGATTGGATACAATATATGTATATATATGATATATATAAAAATCCCTCAATCAAATATATTAAGTCTTAGATGCTTTCTAATAGCAATACACATGAAAAACTTATTCAACCAAGCATAGATTTGCACAAAGCATGGTGCACCGTCTACCTCGTGGAAGTGTGATGGTAGATACATAGATTTGCACAAAGCATGGTGTGTATCTATCGTATTAGCTATTGGGTCTGGCTTAACTGGTGATCTGGAGAGCCCAAGCCTAGAGGCATGCGGATGATCATGGCAAGGTGTTGTGCATATCATCTATCCAAGAATTATGTATGATGCAATTGGCAAGTTGGCCTACCTAAATAGTCAGGTTGTGGGAGATAGGCAAAAGCCGACTCATGTCCTGATGAAATATGGATCTTGACTCATTAGAAAATTGTTCACTGTAATTTTCTGAATTGATACTTGAGGGTTGTCAATTTGAACAAATAATGATAATGATAATTAATTAAAGGCCTAATATTATCACCCAAATTTTAATCAAATCAAATCAAAAATGAGTTTTTGAAAAAATTGCAAATTATTTTGTGGAATCAAATGGCCACACCAAACAATCAATTTTCTCTCTGATCGGTCTTTGAGAAGGACAAACTTGTTGGGAACAACTTCTACGACTGGTTTAGGACACTGAGAATTGTTATTACTCAAGAGTACAAGGTCTATGTCCTTGAAATGCTAGAACCAGAGGAACCACCTCAAAATACTCCAAGGGCTGATAGGATGCTTACAAGAAGCATACAGAAGACGTAGTGGATGTCAAATGTCTTATGCTTTGTTCAATGAACCATGAGTTGCCAAGGCAACATGAGAACATGGGGGTGATTGAGATGGTCACACATCTCAAGAAAATGTATGAAGATCAGACAAGATAAGAAAGGTTTGATGTCTCCAAGGCATTGTTCAAATGTCACATGGCTAAAAGAGATCCAGTAGGTCCTCTTGTGCTCAAGATGATTGGGTATGTAGAGAACCTAACTAGAGTGGGATTCCCCTTGGGCCAAGAGTTGGCCACTAATGTGATTCTGTAGTCCCTGCCAGAGTCATATAGTCAGTTTGTCATGAACTACAACATGAACGACTTTGACAAACCATTGACAGAGTTGTTGGGCATGTTGAGGACAGTTGAGACACAAATGAAGAAGGACAAGACCAAGTATGTGATGATGATCAATAAGACAAAGGGGAAGTATAAAGGTAAAGTCAAAGGAAAAGGCAAAGCTAAGAAGAGTTCTAAAGCTAGCCAGAAACTCAAGTCTTCAGATTTCAAGGCAAAAGGTGGAGTAAAGAAACAGAGAGGCGATTGTCACCATTGTCACCAGCCTGGACATTAGAAGAGAAATTTCCCACTCTAGTTAGAGGAACTAAAGAAGAAGAAGGATGGCATTGAGGCCTCCACTTCAAGTATAAACAACATAAGATAAATTTTATGACTTCTTCATTTTGGTATGTGATACCAAATAGAGATCTGACATACTGATGTGTAGGATCTGACAATAAGTAAAGGCCTTCATGGAAGGACAAAGATGTATAAGGCTGAGCAAATGTTGCAGAATCCAGAGTCTGCATTTAAATTTATCTTAGCCCAATGGACATGTAATAGAGTTACTAGAACTACTATTTCATTGTGTCATTAGAATAGAAGCATTTTCTTTATGCATCTTGTATGGACAAGGATGATTATCAATAAAGAGTCATTGGTGTTTCTATTTCAAAAATATGATCTTACATGGCATTGGCCCAAAAACATTTTGTGATATTTATGCAAAATGATCTCAAGATGAATGTTTATACCAAAAAGGAATATAATTGATAACTCAAGTTTATCATCAGCAGTAGTCATCTTGTATGTACACATAAGAAATGCATACCTAGAATACATATTGATGTTGATCTAGATTCCCTTGGTTATTGAACCTAAGGAAACATGCAAAGTCTTACTTACACACAATATGACATGATGTCCTTCACTAGATGTAGTGGGAGGATAAGTCTTCCATTAGACCTCATACATATGATGCATAAAGATCTTATGGAATGAATGCTATTAGATAAATAATTAATGCTTCATTTTTGATTTAATGGTAATATGATGATATGAACCAAAATGAAATCTCTTGAAATTGTTCAAGGAGATTATAAATGAAGTATGACATTGATGAAAGTATTAAGATACTTTGATATGATCAAAATTTGAAATACTTTATATCAATACCTTGAATACCTTAGGAATGAACTGTGATAATGTATCACAAGTCCACCTGAACATGAGGATGCGTTAGAATGAAGGAATTATACCATGACGAGTCATGATATAATTATCAATTAATTTAATCTTCTTATATCCTCACAAATATATACCTATCACTAAATAATGTACCATCTGAATGGTTTAAAAGGACATCATATATGAAATGATTTGGGAATATCCCAATAGATCTAAAGGATTGAAACCCACCTTGAGAAAGTAGTTTCTTGAGAAGATTTATCCATAAACCATGATAGTTGATCATTAATATTAATCTCGATCCAATAAAAAAATTGTTTTTTAATAAGATAACTGAGTTCTTAAAGATTCAGTGGGAGTAAAAGTAATACTCAATGTGTTTGAGGTCAACAACAAGGGTACAATGTAAACAATGAGAATCACAAGTTGTTGTGGAATCGCATGTTCATCATATAACACAGAACAAGATATTCTAGTAGAACGCATCTGATATTGGAGGATTTTGAATCCAACAATTTATATGGGTTGGTCATACATGATGAGCCAACTAGTCAACTAGAAGCTATTTCTGAGTAATATGGGATCCATGTAAGCTAACAAGGTATAACCTTGATAGCTCCACCTTAAAGGGTAACACCTAAAGGGTGAAATAGGGTCTTGTTGCAAAGACCTACATGGATAACATGAAAGGACAAATTGAATAAATCAAGTTCAAGTTGTTGGACATGATAGAAGTTCATTTACCAACTGGCATGCTTGTTGTTTTAGTTAGAATAAACTATGTTATTTTGCATATGAAGTTGGAAATCGGATTCCTTAAGGGAATACATCATAGGATGTGTACGTGACACAACCTAAAATGTTTCATAACTTCAAGAAAGCAAATGAAGTCTATAAACTACAAAGCTCAATCTAGGATTGAAGCAAGCAACTCAGAAGTGGGATCTTTTAACTTGACAAGATAGTCAAAAAGTTTGACTTGAATCAAGACAAAAGAAGAAATTTGTGTTTACAAAAGATTTAGTGGGAGCATATATGAATATTCCACATATGATGAGGAACAACATCTAAATATTATGAATATTGAGAATTGGCATGAAAACACCTTCAACAATGAAGGATTAAGTAAAACATCTTATGAGATAAGGATCAAGACCTATGAGATAGTTATTGAAGGTTTCATAATGAAAGTTTAAGCACGTACAAAAACAATGTGCTGAAAGAGTTCAACATGGAAGGATTCAATGAGAGAGAATTCGGATTAGTCTCTCATGAGCCCTATATTCCAATTCTTATAAAGAATGGAAATATCATGAATGAGATTCCAAGGGACAAACCAATAGTGGGTCTATCATGCAAGCTATTAACAAGCTTATCCCATATAATCTTGTATGTATTAGACATGACAAGATGGTATAAATTCCAATAAAGGTTATTGGAAAGTCATTATAGATATCCACTATTAGACATGAATGATATTCAACAATGAAGGATTAAGTAAAACATCTTATGAGATAAGGATCAAGACCTATGTGATAGTTCTTGAAGGTTTCACAATGGAAGTTTTTAAGTACGTACAACAACAATGTGCTGAAAGAGTTCGACATGAAAGGATTCAATGAGAGAGAATTCGGATTAGTCTCTCATGAGCCCTATATTCCAATTCTTATGAAGAATGGAAATATCATGAATGAGATTCCATGGGCCAGCCCAATAGTGGGTCTATCATGCAATCTATTAACAAGATTATCCCATATAATCTTGTATGTATTATACATGACAAGATGGTATAAATTCCAAAAAGGTTATTGGAAAGCCATTAGAGATATCCATTAGTACTTGAGAAGTGACTAAGGATAGATTGCTAGTCAATGATGATAGCAATGAAAAGGAAGAGTTGGAAGTAAAGAGTTACATCAATGCAAGCTTCCATAAATGATAAAGTGATTGTAAAACCAAAATATGCTTTCATTTAAAAGAATAAGTGATGATTAGTTGGAGAGGTTCCAAACTAATGAGCCATTAATGCTAATCTACAATCTTAATCATGACCACTTCTACAGATGGTCGATTCTAACCTTTTTTGGGTCATAAACCATGCCCTAAAACTAGACCAATCATGTGCTTTATTTTCCAAATATGTTTTGGTCCTGGACTATGACCTTAAGCTAAACCAACTTTATTTTCCAATTTTTTGGGTTCTAGACTATGAGTGTTGAAAACGTAATGTGATACTGTATGGATCTAAAAGGTTCATATGATGAACTTCTAGATGTTCCAACCATTGTTGACTCAGTATAGATAATGTGACAATAACGGAGCTGATTGTTAGGCAAGGAATATGAGATACCATATTACAATAGTTTCATCTCAGAGCAAAGAGATAGGAAACATGAAATATACTGATCATAAGCAAAGTGTTGTTAACCCGCTAAATCAACACTAGCATAGCAGAAGCATGTTGGACATGTTTAGATCACTAAGGATGAGATCCATTGGTGATTGTCTCTAAGTGAAAGTGGGAGTATGTTAGCAAGGTATGCCTATAGAGCCAATCATACGATGATTGACATGGAATAATTAACTAAAAGGATTTGATTAATAATAATAACATATATAAAGGCAAGCTTCCAATTCATCTGTTTCACTTAGTTATGAGATAATGAGGATATAGAGTGAATGTCTATAAAATAATGTTACTCAATGACATATGTCTTCAAGTACGAGACTTGGAAGAGAGAAGATCATACAGATGTTAAGAGTACACATTTACATTCTCATTATGTCCATGATTGGTTGTTATTGTGGAAGGTTGATAGACAACAATAACACATAAGATCAGAGTATGAGTTGGTTGATGACTAAATCTCATTAGTCATGATATGGCAATATCAAACCAAGCACACAGATACATGTTAGAGAATAGTGTATCAGACAAACCTACCTTGAGAGTGACACATGGTTTTCTGGTCACAATCATCTCTCATAGTGAAGGTGGTGATTGTGATTCTTAGACCTGAAATCACTACACTCGTTACATGTCATTTGGTACACTTTGACATCATCAAACACAGTCCTAAAACATGGGTTTTTATAACAGTGATGATTAGGTGACTTTGACACATGGGGATAGACTATGAGTGATAGATATGGGATTTTCCCCTCCAATGGGAGTGTGATATCCTGGCCACTTGATTAGCGAGACTGAGAAATGCATGCACATGCACATGTTAATCAATATATGATATTGAGGTCACATTATCTCAAAAAGTCTTCTCTTGGTTCAAGAAACATGGATTGAACATTGAGAGGATGACCAACCATGCCTCAAGTTCATCTTGGATATCAGACACAAAGGAATTTTACAATCACTATAACACCTGACACAGATTGTAGGTTGAAGTTGTTATCCAACTTCCCATTTTACTTGGGTAGCACTGATGTGTGACTAGGCACCACTCTTTGCTTGTGATGTCATAAAGCTAGTTATGGACATTCACTGCCTACATGACATGGGACCTATAGGGTCACACACATAGGAACTCATCTAGAAGAGGAGTTTGATCTTGAACGACAGTTGGATTGACTACTAAAGTGTTTAGGTATTCAATTCACACAACTAATTACTTGAATGGCTGACCATGTCTACCAAATGACCATCTCACTAAGTGAGACAGCCGTTTGGGAAGCTAGACGGGCATCTCAAATAGGTGAGATGGTCGTTTGGGGGTCAGGTTGATCGGAGATTGTTTTGGCTAGGTTCAACCCTTGAACTGACCGATTCAATATGATTGAACCGATCGGCTCATCTCAACTCACCAGATGGCCATATGGGTGAGTTAGATGGGTGTCTCTCTTTAGGTGAGATGGCTCGATTGGGTCAAACAAAGGTTCGGTATGTTTCCCAAATGGTTTCGGTTGTTCTTTACTTGAGGAACAAGGAAATTAATATGAGATATTAATTGGATTCGAAATAGCCAAATTCGATTCAGATTGAAAACTACTGAATGTCTATTTGATAGTGCGAGACGACCGTCTCATGCACCAGATGACCACCTGGGTGTGTGAAATGGCCATTTTAGCTGTCGCAGATTGCAAATTGTTGTGAAAAATCAAGATCTCTTAGTCCTTTCCACTCCCACTTTTAGTCTCGCATTGATTGGGGATTGGGAACCCTGACCCTAACCCCTCCTATATATAGAGGGGTACTAGAGGCTTCCCAAGATACAACAACTACACATACAACAGAGAATCGGTTGCTCTGAAAAGTGTTGTCCTCTCTAGTTGTGGAAACCAGGAGAGCCCAGGCAAGTCCTATCCGACTAAGGAGGGATAGCCACGGGAGAGAACAACTGAGGGTTGTCGTAGTGGGAGAGAATATTGGTGACTAGTACCCCAACAGGGAGGACAACTCATTCCTGTATGTTCTTGGTGAACGACAAGAGTTCTAGTTGGTCTGTGTGGACTACTCTAGAGGCGGGAGTCCTTTGGATGTTGCTCGGAGATCAAAGTCAACATGTAGTCGGTGGCGAGACCAAAGGAGTCACTACAGAGGTTGTGCAGGCGTTGTTCGTGGTAAATACTAGGATCTACACAACCACCGTTCAAGAGAAACTTGTCAGCAGTTGCAAAGAAGCAAGTTTTGTCACTAGACTTGCTCCAAGACCAGGTATAGCTTGCTAAAACCATCCTTCCTATTTCATAGTAGTTGACACAAACTTGCTATATTGGGAATACCGATAGATAATTTTTTTGTTTCTTCTACTATACTTTATGCCCATATTTCCCTTCAAATATATTACTCATATTTTATAATATCTAAAGAAAAAGTTATTAACTTGGATCATTTGCATTGAATTCCAACATTTGGATTTAATTAGTGAGGAATTGCTATTAAAAAACTAATCTTACTTCAAATAAATATTGGGATGTTATAAATAATGTGTTTTCCATAATCAGATGATGGTTCCTGACGTTGGTGGTTTGAGGAAGATGGTACTTGAATAGGCTCATTCCTTAATGTACATGATGCATCCAAGAAGTACAAAAATGTATCATAATTTTGAGGATTTGTATTGATGTCTAGGTTTGAAGCATGATGTGTCAGAGTTCATTGCCAAGTGTGCAATCTATCAATAGGTCACGACATAGCATCATAAACCTACACCGACATTGAAACCTTTCCCAATCTCATTGTAGAAATAGAATCACAAAACTGTGGACTTTGTGGTTGATCTTCCAAAGAAAACAAAGGGTCATGATTCCATTTGGGTGATCGTCAATCACTTGACAAAGTCAGCTTACTTTTTTCCAACCAATACCACCTACACTGTAGATATTGGCAAATTTCTATGTTGATGAGATAGTTCATCTACACAAAATACCAATTACAATAGTACTAGACACGGGTCCTTAGTTTACAAGTGGAATCTGGGAATGTCCACATATAGAATTGGGGGGGACAATTGAAGCTCAATATAACCTTTCACCCACAGATAGAAGCCAGTCTGAAAGAACTATAGAGACATTAGAGAATTTGTTGAGAGCATGTATACTACAATTTTTTGGAAGTTGGAACATTCACCTTATCCTGATTGAGTTTGCCTACAACAACTGTTACCTGAGGATCATAGACATGAAATTGAATGAGGATTTGCATGGAAGGCATTGTACATAACCTCTTTATTGGGTCTTGAGCTGGTTCACTAAACTATAGAGAAGAGCAAAGTGATCAAGCAACATTTATTGGTAGCACTAGACAAATAGAAGTTATATACTAACAACTAAAATAGACTTTTGGAGTCCCATGTTGGAGACTGTGTGTATCTCAAAGTCTTCCCTTAGAAGGGTCTTCTAAGGTTTGGGAAGAAGGGTAAGTTGGATCCTAGGTATATGGGACCTTACCCTATCACAACTTGAGTTGGGAAGGTGGAATACATGTTGGTTACCACCAGAGTTGCACTAGTTGCACAATGTTTTCCATGTTTCAATGTTGAGGAAGTGTTACCAGATCTGGAGTAGACATTACAACCAATGAGGTCTAGTTGGATGATGATATCTCTTATTTTGATGGTCCAATTTTGATATTAGATAGACATATATAGAAGTCGAGGAAGAAGGATATATCTTTGGTGAATGTGTTGTGGAATCATCGTGGGGTAGAGGAAGCCACATGAGAATTAAAGGATGAGATGTGTAGGAAGTATCCATCTTTGTTTGCTTAGGATTTTAGGATCAAAATCCTTGTTTGAGGTATATGATCGTAAGGCCTCTAACCTTTATTTATACATAAACATGCTTGTTTGTCTTAATTCGATGCTTACTTTCAAAATTGAAGTTTATATTATAATTGAATTTTAGTTGACAAAGGTGGGTTTAAAATTTGATCAATTCCAACTTTGTTTGCTCAAATGATGAAATTTATGTAATTTATATATTTATATGAAATTTACCCATTTGGGGGTCTAACTACAATTTTAACACATGCTTGTTTTGTCCCATGGTGACAATATTGTAAAATTTTATTTCATTTTGCTATTTTTTTAACTTCATTACATGGAGTCCCAATTCCTATAAGTATTAAACTAGTTATTAGTATGCCTTATATTTTAGCCAACCAATGGCTTTATACACCATTGACTGATCAAAATGAATTCTTTCATCATTGGTCTTTTATTTAGTTATTCAAAGGGGTTTTAATCCCTTATTAAGTGGTGGTCTTTGGTGAGTTTAAGTTCTTAAAGGAGTGTTTTCTTCAGAGTGCAACCGATGAAAAACTCACTTTCCATCAGAGTAAGGCTCAATGAGCTATATCCTTGCCTTCCGTCAACCCTCTTTTCACCGACGAGACTTGATAATTTGAGATGAAGATCATTCCCTTTCTTTGCTAGACCAAAAAAATCTATAGATTGGAAGATCAATCAGAATAAATAGCTCCATCAAACATCATGTATGCTTCATTTGGCAAAGTGGTGGTGATTTCTTAGGTAGCGATGGACAACCAAAGGCAGTGGATTAATCACTACCAATCGCATTACCAAACACACAGTTGTACACCAATCTCAATTTACATTATGTTTTCTATCTAGAGTGATTGGCAAACTCTATCGGCGACTCATTTCTCATCAAGAGAAATTGTTGTGATGAATCATCTATGATGGGCCACCGACGAAGAATGTAATCACATTGCCAAACGCTGCATTATCCATACTCTGACGAGGTACTAAGAAAAAGGGAGTCAATGAGACCCTTAATTCTACTTGGCCGATGGGCTCTCTTTGATGCAAAAACGAGCAGAATCGATACTCATGGTCAAAGAAAAAATTTGCAGGTGATAACATGAATACCAAGAACTAACGATCGATGATTTTTCAAGTAGATGACCAACTGATCTCATCTTCACCAGACTAACAATATTCCTAAAGCCAAAGGGTCACTGGTTTTTAGGCTATACCATCGAACGTATGGTATTTATGCTAGTAATTGATGGATCTACAAGATCATTTTTTATCAGAGAAAATGGAACCGATGCCCAACCCCCCTTATGACCGATGATCGGGCATGTGTTGATGTTTTTTTAGATTTTAGGTTGATGAGATTTGTGATCCATTTGATGGGCGAAAATACAACTTTAGACCCTTTGACTACCACCCTACCTAGAAGTACCCAGACCTATTCTCTTCTAACAATCTGTTAGCAAGATCCCTACTTCATCTAAAGACTGACTGAGGGCCATCATTGGTCGACAAAGAAGTCTCTATTAGTGGATGCAAGCTTCAGATCAACCTCTCTTAGGACATATCTAAGTCTTTTAATTTTATTTCTTGCTCCCTACATGTAAGATCTCTTATTCTAAACCTTTTTCTTATTGTTACTTCCTCCTATCTTCTATCATGGTTGAGATCCATGGTGCTGCAAGTTAGAAAATTGTTCCTATGGCTAAGGAACCCCCTTTTCTTCTCTCTTTGTGCTAGATACACCTAATTCTTAGAGAAAAAAGTGTTCTTGGAGCTTTTGAAGGACAAAGCTTGGACCCCTGCTACAATTTTTAAGCATTCCTTCTTTTACTTTATTTTCTTCACCCATAAGGTAAGTGATATAACTTTTGTTGCATTGCATGCCTACTTATGACATGCATAATGTTAATCTTGCTCTAAAAATCTATACTAGGCTAAAAGGTAGTCCTTTATGCATTGTTTTGCACTGTTTGTTTAGCCAATTTCTTTACTTGACTTTTTAGATAGTTGTGTTTGTTCTTTCTAGTCTCTTGCTAAGTTTCAGTTCTTAATTTCCTTTTTGCCTAGTTTGCTAGCCTAGTGTGATGTCTTTCCTAATCTATCTAGTTGCACTCTTTAGGTTGTTAAGTAGAATTTATTTGCTAGTGTAGTGCTAGAGTTAGATGTTTGCTTGTTTGCCTTAGTCGAAATCATCTATTTTCTTGCTTAGTTACCTTTCTTTGTTAACTAGAACTAATTATCTAGGTTTAAAGTAGATTTTGTTCATGCTTTCCTTTAATTGTTTGATCAAGACCATAGTGTAATAAAATAAAACCTAAGTTAAATCCCTCAAACCCTAGACTTCACTGTAGGAACCTATCACAAAACTAACATAGCTCTAGTGCCCCGTCTCTCCCTTGGGTTCAACCCTGACTTAACGCTCCTATACTACTCATGAGTTGTGCCTTATGGATTTGTTTAAGAGTATGTCCATTGGGTAATATAAATCCATAATACTATGTTGTGTGCCATAAGGAACATCTAGTCAAAATCTAATTGGTTGGGTGTAAACCCTTAGGGAGACACATCACCATGCTTATTTTTTGTGCATTTGTAAAATTAATTTAAATTTGTTTGTCCTTGTTCCATAATCATAGAGTATACCCTCATATTTGTTTAACTTTTTCATCAAGTAGCCATCCCCAATATTCTTGGATATCCTTGGGGGGTACTATGATATATACATTATGTTTTTTTAATTATTTCACTAGTTTTCTTCATCCATAATATTTGTGAACTTCCTTACTATGTGTCATAGTTAGTCTTGAGATTTGTGCATTGTAAAATCTTATATTTATTTATTCCCAATTTGTGCTTTGGTATAGCAGAGTATACACCCCATATTTGTTTCACTTTTTTAATTGAGGATCACCCCCAATCTTCGTTGACATCCTCAATGTATCACAGTTAGATATGAGACTTGTGCTTATATACATTTTATTTTGTTTGTTTGGGGATTGTTCAGATATAGCATGGTATACACCTCATGTTTATTTAACTTTGTCATCAATTGACCATCAAAATCTTTGTGGACATTATCAATATGTGCCACTTTTTATTCGGGTCTAATTTGGGTATAGCACACTATAAACCCCATGTTTGTTTCAATTTATCATCAAACGACCATCCCTTATCTTTGTGAAGGTGAATTGGTGAAATATATTTATTTTCATGATTATTTGGCGGAAGAGTAGTATACCAAATTTATTTAAAATTTTGATGAGATGGCCATATGTGATCTTTGTGAACACCTTCAACATGTGCCACTACCTAGACCTGCAATTTGTATGCATGTAAAAAAACTTTTTATTTGTTTTGTGCTTGTTTGGTTATAGCTGAGTGTTAATATTGTACACAATGTACTTTTCATTGTGTATTTTGTTCAATACATTGATGTTTGGTATAGATCTTTATGAAACACATTTTAGTAGACATTGTTCAAGAATATTCAACATAATATCAAGTCACCTTACCACTAGGGAGTGATGTAACGACCCCACCTCCCGGTAACCCCCAATTAAGGAAGACCAAGAAGCCATAGCCACTATCCCAAAATAGGATCAATGGTTTTGCAAATAATAAAAAATAATTAATAAATTCTACCAAAGACTAAGCTTAGAGTAGGTTAAAAATTTACTTTTCACATACCTTTTAAAAAATAGGAGTTTGGAACTTTACCCAAAGTAGAGTTCTATCTAATTAAATCCTCCAATCTTTATATAGATTTATTCTTCATATGTAACTTTAATGTTTATCCACTTTCAAAGATTTCCTAAAACACCAACAAACAAAACGTCAGTCAGTATAAAGAATATACTAGTATGTGGTGGCAACCAAACTTTTGCACATATATTCTAACATCATAATAACATCAAATAGTTGTTAACAATTCAAGATTTCATTTTCAATATAACTTCCCAACCCCTTTTACTCATCCTCTGGGATACCCTTTCTTACGGTTTAGTCCTTGTAAGGGACTTTAGGATACCTTCTCCATCCTGAGATTGTTACCTTATGGTTCACCTCTCTGAGTGCCCTGTTGTCTTCCCTCTGGGGCTTGACCACCTATGACCTTCCCTCTAGGGCTTGGTCCTTGTAAATATTACATCCATAGATGGTATGTAGGTCTGGGCAAGTTGTATATAATTACATTGTAATAATCATAGTCACTTTATAGATCATAGAAAATAAATCATCCAAATAGTTATTTTCAAGAAATCGATAAATCCTCAGAAATTGCCATGAAACTAAAGCGAGTAATCATAAAATAGCCACATACCTGATTTGGAGATCTCAAATGAAATAAGCAAAGTCCAATCAAATCAGGTAATCCAAGCAACCAATCAAGCCAACCACACAAGCACAATAGAATCCTGAAAAGAATGTATGACCTAATTACTACACACTCATCATAAACTCATTTTATTGACTTGGGAATCCCTTCTAGGGTTTCTAGGTTGAATTAGGGTTTCCTTAGGGTTTCTTAGATCTTTTCCCAAACATTACTTTTTTAGGTCAACAAACCTTGAAATAACTTTCTACATCATAAAACCCTAACTACATAAATTATCCATATTGATGGTATTTATTCAGGCCTTAGAACATAATATTTCTATCTTAAACATGGGTTTTCACAATTAAAACCATTAAAAGTCATAATTACCAAAATTAGGGTTTCTAATTCCATGAATGGACTTTATACACATGAAACCCTCAATTAGACCAATTAAGCACAAGGATCATCTTTTTAGATCTAAAGCTTCCTTTTTATTAACAACAAGTTAATATCAACTTAAATTATCCAGAAAACATTACTAAATTCAATTATCATCAAAACTTAGGGTTTTTTATTTATAACACTAATAAAGGTGACAACTTTAAGTACTTTTTGAATTGCAAGAAGAATTATGATTCAATTATATTTTTAGTGGATTCCTTGCATTCTTATGATCAACTTTCATATATAACATTGTTTCATCTGAGTTACTAATTTGTTTTAGAATTTTCGCAAATAAAATAGTTATGGACCAATCAAACAATGCCAGGTGTACCTTTTCTTCTTTTCTTTTTCTTTGCTTTTACTTCTATGGTTCGCGGGTTCTTTCTTGGGTCTGGTTCCTTCTGCCTGCCGCTGCCGACTGGGTGATTCATTGTGAGCAAAGCCCGCCCAGGTCTCTCCCTCTCTTCTCTGGCCACCGACCACAACCCTAGCTGACCCAAAAGTGACCACCAGTAGGAACGAGGAGGCTCTAGACCATCCGCCCATCACTGGTATGTGTCCCCTACTTCTCCGTAGGAATAGAGCATCTGGTGCACAATGGAAACTCCACGCCTAAGATGGCTTGCGAGAGTACCAGGTAGAGGCAGAGCAATGCTTCCATGAAGATGGGGGTGTGATCCTCTCGCTGGTTTCTCGATTAGGGCTGGAAAGCCTTATATAGGCATGGCAATGACATGTTGGTCGCCAACAGAGTCCCTTCCCCTATGGGATTTGGGGAAAACCTAAAAATAGCACGAAAAAGGAGGAAGGGATGGTTTGGTTCACCTCACTCTCGTAGATCTAATGTGAATAACGACAAACGTGCATATCGATCACAGAGAGATGGAATTAGAGAAGGAGAGGAGAGCAATTGTTCATGACTTTTCCGATCTGACCAAGGTAGGTGATAAGTTCCTGTCCATTAGACGCTCAATCCAAAAGTCTATATTTGGCGTGACATTTAAAGGTCTGAAAATTAGTTTCCCAAAAGCAAAATAAATGCGACATTTAATACATTGCATGATTATCCATCTTACTTTAGGAATTCTTCCAAAAATTATATTTCCTACACCGCTTATCCGTTTGATCCCAAATTTTTAGAAGAAAGTCCATAATGACTTAAACTACTTGTGTGCTAAGTCTGGGACTCAGATTCAGAAGAATGAATGACTTTTCTTCATATGCAAGTTATCTCTTATTAAGGCATATTTTATTCATATTTTCTCTCTCTTACTCTTCTATTTCCTTTATTTGGATTCCTTTTACCATTAGAAACCATGTGGATTTGAAATATCATCCATGATGATCAATGATACATCTTTCCACATATATCTCATAATTATCTTAATTTCTTTTCCTTTTTATGCATTAATTGATTTAATTCAACTTTTCTTTCCTTTTTATCATATTGGACTCACTAACTTATTAGGGTCCATGAAATCATAAATTTAAAGGAAATATTATCAAAGAAATCCACTCATTACACATAAATCATACAATTTCATAATCATACATTTTATTGGAGAAATTGCATTTCAAATCATATTAGACCAAAATTTGGGGTTGTAACATCCTTCCACTCTTATAGGAATTTTTCCCTCAAAATTCCACCAAACATACAAACAAATCAGGATAAGACTTTCCTATGTCCATCATCAGCTCCCACGTGGCTTCATCCTCTCCATGGTGCTTCCACAAAACCTTTATCATCTTTTATTCTTTTCACCTGAGATCTCTCTCACCTTGGTATCTCATACCCTCACAGGTGACTTAGGGTAAGTTAGCCTCCCTTGGAGTTCAATAGGTTCAATGCTCAGTACATGGATCGGGTACCTCATATAGTGCTCTAGATCGGACACACAGAACACATCATGCATCATATTATCCTGAGGGTAAGGCAAAATAAAAGTAGCTCCACCAATCCATTCCAAAATCTCAAATGGACCCATGTATTAGGGACTCAACTTGTCTCTATTCTTAGTTGTAGCTCAGAGCGTCTGGATTTCCAAAATCTTGTTCTTACCCACAGTGATGTGCAAATCAGTCCGCTTTGCATCAGCGCATGACTCCTTTCGATTTTAGGCTTTTCTCAGCCATTACTCGATTAAAGTGGCTTTATCAGCATATCACTGTGGCTTCTCTGACCTCCACAAGGTCCTCTCACTGACATCATCCTAATGAAGCGGTGATCGACACATCCTCCCATAAAAAGCTTCATATAGAGGCATCCCAATACTGGCTTGGTAGTTGTTGTTGTTGTACACAAACTCGGCTAAGGGTAAGTACTACTCCCACAATCCACCACAATCGAGCACACACGCTCTCAAAAGATCTTCTAATGTCTGAATCGTCCTCTCTGACTATCCATTAGTCTAGGGGTGTTACGTTGTACTGAACTTTAACCTTGTACCAAGCTCTTCTTATACCTTCTTCCACAACTTGGAAGTGAACTTAGGGCCATGATCAAGAAATTTCTAACTCGGATCACTGTGTAGTCAAAACTACCTCTCAAAATATATAGCTCAACTAGATCTGTCGTATTGGCAATGCTCTCTCAGGAAAGGAAATGTGCTGACTCGGTAAGGCAATCTACCATAACCCATACTGTGTCATGACCTCTCTCGGTCCATGGGAGACTCACCACAATGTCTATGGTAATCAACTCCCATTCCACTCGAGAATTTCCAATCCTATATAGAAATTCACTGGGTAACTGGTATTCAGCCTTCACCTTCTGGTATGCATGATATCTAGCCATATATGCCTCTATATACCCCTTCATTCCTGACCTTTAAGATATTGCTACAAACCTTAACCATCTTGGTACTACTAGGGTGTACTTTAAACCTTGAGCTTCTTACACGACATGATTCTTCCAGGGCAAATCCTCAAAAACCTTAAAACACTGTAGTAGTGGATTTCACCACCTACTCTTCCTGAGAGATGCATCTGAGGTTCCCCTAACAAACCTTTCATCTCCTCAAGCTCTAGGCGCATCGGGCAACCACTAACTTGACCCACAGGTCTGATTGTATCTGGATGTTAGCCACACAGGTCTAGTCTTCCAACAATCAAAGGGTCCACCTAGCAACCTCTTCCAGTCTCTCCACTGGCTAAACAAGATAGATGCACACCTCATGAGTTGTGTTCCAGCTAAGAGCATTTGTTACCACATTAGTCTCCTTGTGTTCTAGGTGATGGTGAAGACATAAACCCTCATATACTCTACTCATCGTCTTTGTCTTAGGTTTCTGCCTGTGTCAGGAAAACTTCGAGCTCTTACATCCATCATCTTGGTTACCAAAACCAAACTTTAACTCTTAAAATCCAAACTTCCCTTGACAAATCTGTCCTCATATGATGATTACCTTAGTTAATCTATGATTTCATACAATCTTTCCAAAAAGCTCAAAAAGGGTGTGGTACTTCCTCTATCCTCATTCATCATAGAAAGGTTTCAACTTATATACCTTTATCTTTAGTATGTGGCATGCGTTGTGTCCTGTCTCTCACACCCATAATAAGATGAAATAAGCATTTGGCTACACTCCAAATATAGAGTTCATCATGTTCTAGGAGTAGAGATGGTGCATCGCACATCACCATTACACTTTCCAATCTAAGTTGAAACATACTTCTCATGACTTCACACCATGAACATCTAGAAAAAAGTGTCTACACCCATGGGAAGACTTTCCCCATCAATTTTATGTACAATCCCTAGTCATCTCCTCAAGGTCTCTAGGGTGCCAGTACTTTTTGGGTGATCTTACCCTTATGCATCTAGAGAGTGCCTTTCACATTTACCCCTTAGGCCCCATGAACTCATGAAGGTGGTCAACCTCCTAACCTATGGTCCTCAGGAAAAGGTAGCTATTACCTCCCAACCCTATGGTCTTGTGCATCTAGGAGATAGACAACTCCTACTCACTTTGGTCTTATCCCTCGTTGACCCTGGGTATTGAGTTAGGATTCTACTATAGCTCATGGTTCCTTTTTTGATACTCAAGCACATTTCATCCTTGAATCCTCATCCGAATCTCTATCATCTCTCTAGGCACCATGGTTAACCTTGCATCCCTTCATAGGAATCATGGTGACCTACCTAACTCATTCGGGCCCATACAAATTACCTCTATGGTAACATATCCTCATGCCCCTTAGAGATGGTTGTAGGGTTTTAGGGGAGACAGAGAAGGCAGCGGAAACAAAAAAAAAATTATCCCCCAACCCATACCGAGGAAACGCGTCAATGTCTATATAATAGGAAAGGATGGTTTGCGGAATCATACCTTGTCCCGAGGCTTGCTCGGCGACAATACCTCGTGCAATGCGCGGTCTTCAACTCCGGACTTCGACGGTGTCTGTGCAGCTCCTGGTCGCACCGGGACTGATGACTCCTACTCGAACCGGACTGTCGGATGACAGTTGTCCTCCTAAGCAGCAGTGTCCTCCCGCCTCTGTAGTAGTCCACACGGACCACCTGGAACTCCACACTCCTTGTCCCACAAGGAAGTGGAAGGAGTCACACCCTCCTGTTGACGTACTAGTCGCCAACACGCTCTCCTACCTCCTGTTGCAACTGCAGTTGTCCTTCCCTTGCTGCACCTCCCTTTTGCGGGAAGCACTTGCTCGGGCTCTCTCATGGTTACCAAAACCAGAGAGAACGACAACTTGCAGAGCAACTGGTTGCACTGAGCTGTATTTTGAGAAGCCCCCAATACCCCTATATATATAAGAGAGTCATGGGACAGGGTTCTCCATCCCGGGCAATGCGGGACTAAAGCAGGAGTAGAAGGGTTCGAGAATTTTCCACAAAAAGCAACCGTTTCGCAACTTGAAATGATCAGTTCACAACTGAACCGATCGGCATTGAGCCGATCGGTTGGACCTGAGCCGATCGTTTGGGGCACTCCAACCGATCGGTTGGTGCCCTGAACCGATCAGTTCATGGTCCTAATCCGGCTCAAAAAGACTTTCCTTATTTCTTTCCCAATTGGTATCGAATACCAATATTATTCCCAATCGAATTGGGCAATTTGAAACGAAAGGAAAATTCTTGCCGACATGACTTTCCCAACTGGTCGGTTGCACCAGTTGAGCTGGTCGGTTCAACCCTTGAACCGATCATTTCAACCTGGGCATGAGCCGATCGGCCTGGACACTCCAGCCGACCGGTTCAGCAACCTCAGCCGACCGGTTCATCACATGAGCCGATCGGTTGGGAGCACAGGTTGGGAAAAATCAATCAAATGCGATTTCAATCAATCCGATACTCCAATCAATGCGTCCAACACTTTGAACCATACAATATTGAGCCATCGACTGATTGAGTGTTTAATTGAACTACTAAACTCCTTTAGTAATCAATCTAAACATTGCTTTGTGGACAAAACTCCTCTTCCAGGTTAAATCCTATGTGTGTGACCCTGCAGGTCCATTTCACGTTGGCAGTGAAAGTTCATAACACTTATGATTTCACAAGCAAAGAGCGGTGCCTAGTCACACATCAGTGCTACCCAAGTGAAAGTAGAAAGTTGTAGAACAACTTTCATCCTACAATCCGTGAATGGTGTTACAGCGAATGTATAATTCCTTTGTCACTGATATCTCGAATAAACTCGAGGCATGGAACAGTCATCCTGTCAATGTTCATTCACTTCCTTGATCTCAGAGTAGACTGGAAGAGATATGTATGACATCAGTATCATATACTGATTCACACATGCGTGCATGCCTTTCTCAATCCTACTCATCAAGTGGCCATGGATATCAAACTCCCTCAGGAGGGACAAATCCCATATCTATCACTCACCCCTCAAAAGCCCCATGTGTCAAAGCCACCCAATCATCACCTTTATAACAACCCATGTTTCAGGACTGCGTTTGATGATGTCAAAGTGTACCCAACGACATGTGTTGAGTACAGTGATTTCAGGTCAAAGAATCACACTCACCACCATCACTGTGAGTACTGACTGTGACTACCATCTCATGGTTCCATGTGTCAAACTCACGGTGGGTCTGTCCGGTACCCTTGTTCTCTAACAAGTACCTATGTGTTTGGTTTGATATCTCTATATCATGACTAATGAGATTCTGTCATCAACCAACACCACAATCTAGTCTTGTGTGTCATTGTTGTCTATCTACCTTCCACAATGACATCTGACTAGGGACATAACAAGAATGTACAAACTCTTAGCATCCGTATGATCTCATCGTCCAGGTCCTCAACCTGAAAGCATACGTCATTGAGTACTGTCATTCTCTAGACATTCAATCTGTTCTATCACTATCTCATATGACTGAACCAGAATGAATTGGAAGCTTGCCTTTGATGTTTATCAAATCAATCTTAATGTATCCCACCAATCATCACATGATTGGCTCTCAGGGCATACATACCAACAGACTCCCACTTGCACTGCGAGCCAATCACCCATGAATCATATTCTTAGTGATCTTTAAACATGTCCCACATGTTACTGTGTTGTAGTGTCAACATAGTGAGTAATGGCAATACCTTGCCAAAGTCTGTACAAATTGCATGTCTCACATCTCTTCGCTGTACGTCATACGTATGAGATGGAGTTGCCGTAATATGCGATCTAGTATTCCTTTTGCTAACCTTTAGCCACATTGCATGATCAAGGATTCCAGACTTGTCATCAATGACCGGAATATCTATAAGTTCATCTCATGAACTTCCAGATCCATATAGTATCCACTGTTGTTCTCTAACACACGGATACTCGGCATTTCCCTTTTAAATGGCTTTATTGGAACACTTCCAATTATCAACAAACATTCACTTTTATACATCTCATGTATATATATTGCGATTAATTTTCTGTCCTTTCGGAAGTTCGCATCAATGTAACTCTTTACATCGAACTCTTCTCCATAGAACTAGTGCTTCACAAGCACTTATCAAGTTCTCATGGTATTCCAGTAACACTTACTGGAAGCAGACAGACATCCACTCGTCATGTCACACATACGAGTTATCAGGATGAGCACATCATATTGCCATGTCCTACATACAAGATGATGAATGCATTTTATTCTTGCCATGTCATACATGCAAGATAATGGGATGATTACATACATGATAGATCCATATCTATTCTTAGCGTTCACGCTCTTCATAATAATTGAACACTTGGCCTTGGGATACTAACTCCATGTAACATGGACAAGTTTTCTCCCACTGAATCTGTGCATACTGAACACTTCAGTACAGATTGCCAATGTATGCTTTCTCTTTCCAGGTCAAGAGATTTGTCGAGAACTATCTCTATAGATCTCTATTCCTATCATATAGGAAATATCTCTATCTTCCTTAAAGATAATTTCCACATTCGGATTTCCAATCTAGAACATTTCCATTTCACATCAATATGTGGAATGTGAACACGCTCCCACTAAATCACAGATCCCTTCTTTATCTTTGACATATCAGTCAAACCCTTTGACTATATCATCAAAATAAAGATCCAATTTTGAGTTGCTTGTACTCAATCAATCTCATTGATTAGTCCATTGTAACTTATAGACTTCATTTGCATTAGTGGATTCATAAACCTTATAGGTTGTGTCACGTACACATCCTGGTTTTATTCCTCATAGGAATGTGGTTTTAGTATCCATATGCCAAATGTCTTAGTCATTAAGTTGCAATCAACAAGCATCATCCTTCTCAAAATGTTATCCATGTGTCTTAACACTTAAGACTCATCTGCACTTATGGATATGATCCAATGAGTGCTATCATCAAGGTCATACCTTATGGTTCACATGGATGTCATTTAGGATGTAATGGTCATAAACCATAACTCAAGATTTGGTTCCTCATATTCATCTTGATAGTTGACTCATCACATGAACAACTGATCACATAGATATTTGAGGTGTATCTATTAAAGATATAAGAACTCACAACCCTTGTGATTCTTAATTTCTTTTATTAGTGTGGGGTATTCATTTATTAAGAAGAATTCAGTTATTTGATAATCATTCTCTAACTCCTTAGAATATGATTCCTTCTTGATTCAGACATCACCATGCCTTAATCATGAGTTCACTATGATACACTATCATAATCACTCATAAGGATCTCAAACATTTGGTCCAAGTATTTCATTCATTGATCTCATCAAGAATTAATACTTTACCAAATTTGTACTTCATTTATGATAATCTTGAACACTTCAAGATATTCATATTGGTATTTCTCTAAACACCATTTGAAGTATTAGCATTTATTCCAATAGGTATGTAAATACATCACATGTATTATACCTAATAGGATAATCACTCTCCCACTACATTAGTGAAGATTGATTAATCATGTCCAAGATATTCATGTCTCTTACTGGTTCTATAACCAAAAGAGTCTAGATTTATCCATCACATGGAAACTAGAAATGAATTTCTCATGATTAATGCTAATTAAATTGTTTGAGTTATCTATAACTTTTAGGTATCGTTTTATCTTATGCATATCAAATATCACAAGATAAATAAGGCATTGCCACAAAGATCACATCTTTATAAATTGAAACATCTCTTTATTAATTTCCATCATTGTCATACAATATGCAAAAATAAAGTGTTTCTATCTATTGGAAAGTATGAAATAGCAGTTCATAACTGTATTACATGCCTTATTGGCTGAAAATAAACTAAAGTATTCCTATCTATAAAGGCAACACTTGCCCCAAGTAAGAATGCTTTACACTTTACATCTTGATATCATATATCTCAAAAGTGTTACAAGTTTACTTTCATGACACCTTTAAGTAGAGGTTTCAGTCGCCTCCTTCTTCTTTTGTTCTTCCAGGTAGAGAGGACAATTCCTTTTCCAATGTCCTGGCTTTTGACAATGGTGGCAATTTCCTTTCTTGGTCACGCCTCCCTTGGCCTTGAGAGCTGAAGATGGCTTGGACTCCTGGCTAGCTTCAGAACCTTTCTTAGCTTTGCCCTTTCCCTTGCGCTTGGACTTGCCTTTCTTGCTCGTGATCACCATCACGGACTTAGGCTTGTCCTTCTTCATCTGTAACTCGGCTGTCCTCAACATGCCCAACAACTCTGACAGTGGCCTATCAAAGTTGTTCATGTTGTAGTTCATCACAAACTGACTGTAAGATTCTGGCAACGATTGCAGTATCACGTCAGTAGCCAACTCTTGGCTCAGTGGAAATCCCATTATCTGCAGGTTCTCCACATACCCAATCATCTTGAGTGTGTGAGGACCAACTGGATCCCCTTCTGTCATGACGCACTTGAACAACGCCCTAGAAACATTGTACCTCTCTTGCTGTGTCTGATCTTCATACATGTTCCTGAGATGCAGAATCATCTCTATGACACCCATGTTCTCATGTTGCCTCTGCAACTCATGGTTCATTGAACATAGCATCAAGCACTTTGCATCAATGGCATCATCAGAATGCTTCTTATAAGCATCCCTTTCTGTCCTTGGTGCATTAGGAGCGGGTTCCTCTGGAATTGGAGTATCCAGGACATAGAGCTTACGCTCTTGAGTGAGAACAATTCTCAATGTCTGATACCAGTCGTGGAAGTTTGTCCCATTTAGCTTGTCCTTGTCAAGGACCGATCGCAAAGAAAAGTTGTTGTTGTTTGTTGCCATTTGAACTACAAAAAGGAAAATATGCAATTTTAGTCCAAAACTCATTTTTGACTTATTTGATTGATTTGAAAAATTTGACGATATAATTAGGCCTTTAATTAATTGTCGCTCCCACTATTTTACTTCAAATTGATAGCCCTCACCATCAATTCGGAAGATTGCAGCGTACAACCTTCTAGTGGGCAAGATCCTGAAATCCTCTAAGTCATGGACCAGCTTGGGCTGTCACCCACAACATAGATCTCTCGGGTAGGCAACTTTTGCCAATTGCATCATATGCAACTCTTGATAAGATGTCATCTACAACTCCTTGCAATGATCATCTCCATGCCTCAAGGCGCTAGATCCTATCTAGGTCACCTTGTTAAGTCCAACCCAAAGTAAACACGATGAATATGCACCCTGCTTGGGCAGACCCACACATTCATCCTTCACGCTTCCACGAGATAGACGGTGCACCACGCTTGGGCGTGCCCACACTTGGTCGATCAAGCTTTTCACGTGTGTCGCATTTGGAAGGCATCTAAAACTTAATATTTAATGAGGGATTTGGTTTTATATACATATACATATCCAATCACCACAATACATAGTACGTATCATATACATGCTATATCCCACAGAAAACATGCACAAACGATAAAGAGCGATGATTATGGCCATCCTAATGTGATTCCTCGAGCCAAGAGGAATCACGATCATCTAGGTCTACATCACATGCAACATGTACAAGATGAAATCAGTGCCTTTGCCTTCCGAGTTGATCAACTCATCACATGAATGATCTGTACTCTCCAGCCGGTCGTCTGGGTGCCACCAGCCGATCGGTTGGCTCCTCCAACCGATCGGTTCGCCTGGTCGTCGTGCATCCCGTCATGTCCGCCACCCGCTCGTCTCGCTCCTTGAACCGGTCATCAACCGATCGGTTCACTCCTTGAACCGACCGTCTGGAAGGTCAACCGATCGGTTCACTCCTTGAACCGACCGTCTGAGCAGTCGTCTTGATGTCCGCCGGTCTTTGACATAATAGGAAATAAAAATATATCCTATTTATTACATTGCTTTAAAAGGGAAACCCCGATTTACATTCGGGGGGAGCAAAGATAGGAAAGAATCTCGAATTATTTCGAGTTACATCAGGAATAAGAGAGGGAAGATCAGTGCGCAGACCGAGATGCAAGCAACCACATACAACCAATCACAGATAGGGGTTTATAGGCCATAATCATGCTACACACATCCACCACAAAACTCGTTTAAGGGCGATGCGTATCGAGTGCATTAATAATACATATCATATATGTAATTTGGGATTTGTGGATTTAGGATTGGACATGCATAAAGCCAATATTATTCGCATCGCATGCAATAAATAAAGGCGACAAACCAAAATCGATCATATCGATATTCCTAAAATATAGAGCAGTTAACCTGGCTCTGATACCACTGTAGGGTTTTAGGGGAGACAGAGAAGGCAGCGGAAACAAAAAAAAATTCTCCCCCAACCCATACCGAGGAAACGCGTCAACGTCTATATAATAGGAAAGGATGGTTTGCGGAATCATACCTTGTCCCGAGGCTTGCTCGGCGACAATACCTCGCGCAATGCGCGGTCTTCAACTCCGGACTTCGACGGTGTCTGTGCAGCTCCTGGTCGCACCGGGACTGACAACTCCTACTCGAACCGGACTGTCGGATGACAGTTGTCCTCCTAAGCGACAGTGTCCTCCCGCCTCTGTAGTAGTCCACACGGACCACCTGGAACTCCACACTCCTTGTCCCACAAGGAAGTGGAAGGAGTCGCACCCTCCTGTTGACGTACTAGTTGCCAACACACTCTCCTGCCTCCTGTTGCAACTGCAGTTGTCCTTCCCTTGCTGCACCTCCCTTTTGCGGGAAGCACTTGCTCGGGCTCTCTCACGGTTACCAAAACCAGAGAGAACGACAACTTGCAGAGCAACTGGTTGCACTGAGCTGTATTTTGAGAAGCCCCCAATACCCCTATATATATAGGAGAGTCATGGGACAGGGTTCTCCATCCCGGGCAATGCGGGACTAAAGCAGGAGTAGAAGGGTTCGAGAATTTTCCACAAAAAGCAACCATTTTGCAACTTGAAATGATCGGTTCACAACTGAACCGATCGGTTCGGTCATTGAGCCGATCGGTTGGACCTGAGCCGATCGTTTGGGGCACTCCAACCGATCGGTTGGTGCCCTGAACCGATCGGTTCATGGTCCTAATCCGGCTCAAAAAGACTTTCCTTATTTCTTTCCCAATTGGTATCGAATACCAATATTATTCCCAATCGAATTGGGCAATTTGAAACGAAAGGAAAATTCTTGCCGACATGACTTTCCCAACTGGTCGGTTGCACCAGTTGAGCCGATCGGTTCAACCCTTGAACCGATCGTTTCAACCTGGGCATGAGCCGATCGGCCTGGACACTCCAGCCGACCGGTTCAGCAACCTCAGCTGACCAGTTCATCACATGAGCCGATCGGTTGGGAGCACAAGTTGGGCAAAATCTGTCAAATGCGATTTCAATCAATCCGATACTCCAATCAATGCGTCCAACACTTTGAACCATACAATATTGAGCCATCGAATGATTGAGTGTTTAATTGAACTACTAAACTCCTTTAGTAATCAATCTAAGCATTGCTTTGTGGACAAAACTCCTCTTCCAGGTTAAATCCTATGTGTGTGACCCTGCAGGTCCATTTCACGTTGGCAGTGAAAGTTCATAACACTTATGACTTCACAAGCAAAGAGCGGTGCCTAGTCAAACATCAGTGCTACCCAAGTGAAAGTAGAAAGTTGGAGAACAACTTTCATCCTACAATCCGTGAATGGTGTTACAACGAATGTATAATTCCTTTGTCACTGATATCCCAAATAAACTCGAGGCATGGAACAGTCATCCTGTCAATGTTCATTCACTTCCTTGATCTCAGAGTAGACTGGAAGAGATATGTATGACATCAGTATCATATACTGATTCACACATGTGTGCACGCCTTTCTCAATCCTACTCATCAAGTGGCCATGGATATCAAACTCCCTCAGGAGGGACAAATCCCATATCTATCACTCACCCCTCAAAAGCCCCATGTGTCAAAGCCACCCAATCATCACCTTTATAACAACCCATGTTTCAGGACTGCGTTTGATGATGTCAAAGTGTACCCAACGACATGTGTTGAGTGCAGTGATTTCAGGTCAAAGAATCACACTCACCACCATCACTGTGAGTACTGACTGTGACTACCATCTCATGGTTCCATGTGTCAAACTCACGGTGGGTCTGTCTGGTACCCTTGTTCTCTAACAAGTACCTATGTGTTTGGTTTGATATCTCTATATCATGACTAATGAGATTCTGTCATCAACCAACACCACAATCTAGTCTTGTGTGTCATTGTTGTCTATCTACCTTCCACAATGACATCTGACTAGGGACATAACAAGAATGTACAAACTCTTAGCATCCGTATGATCTCATCGTCCAGGTCCTCAACCTGAAAGCATACGTCATTGAGTATTGTCATTCTCTAGACATTCAATCTGTTCTATCACTATCTCATATGACTGAACCAGAATGAATTGGAAGCTTGCCTTTGATGTTTATCAAATCAATCTTAATGTATCCCACCAATCATCACATGATTGGCTCTCAGGGCATACATACCAACAATGGTCACACATGGGTCTATAGATTCCTGCTCATACTATATGCTCTTACACTTAGCTCATCAAGCTCTTATAAATGACTGCTTAAGGTTACCCCAAACCTAAACAAGAGTTGGTGCTCACTCCATGAAAGGTCCCTACCCAGGATGGGAGAAAACTATCACTTGATAGTAACAAAGGTCATAAAACGTCCTTACATCCAAGGTCTATATCATCATGTATAAGCATAGCTCCTATCTGGATACATATGACCATGGATGGAAAGGAGACAACCTATTAAACCATTCTAAATTCCTTAGTATGACATACTTGTTCATCATTCCTCATGGTTGGACCAATATCCAACATGCATATGTCACCAACCTATGCAAGTGGTTCATTAAACATATATCTCAGTTCAAGTGGGGTTTCCTTTTTCTCTAACACAAGGGGGGGTGCCATGCTTAATTCCTATGAACTCAATCAGCCTCGTGAGCATCATGTGCACTAGGTATTGCTACTTCCCCTATTTGGTCTAGGAACCCCATGTTCACCTCTTACACATCAGCTATCTAAACTACATTCTCAGCTGCTCAAACATGAATCAAACATGTACAAGATATGTGACATGTATTTTACATATGTCTAAACACAAGTGTACGTGTCGCGTAATATAGGCCCTGTGAGGCTCGAGTCGAATACAAGGAGACGTAGTCTCAATGACTACTACTAACTACACTACGATTAGCTAAGCTAATATAAAATTTGAGAAAATCAGTTTCTAAAGCAAAACAAGAGAAAATTAAAATAAAAAATGGTTTGGTTGAGTCACGAGAGATGGAATTCCTCAGGAACGCCAGTTTCACCGTGGATCCCCGTTGTATCTTCTTTTACCGACTTTTATATAATTTACCCTCTTCCTGAATAGAAAGCCCGTAGTGATAATTGCCCACTTTCACGGTACAATCCCCTACCTAATTCTAAGCCAATTCCATGTCTATGATAATTTATATCTTAGATCAGGTTCTTTACATTCAATCTCTAGGTATCTTCCCACTACCCGTGCATTACCTTTACCAAAGAATACGTAAAATAGTGTTTATGCGTGGGTTTCAAGCGTTTAATTTCTCCTTCCAGATTAATTATTCGCCTAAGATTTCCAATTAAGGTGGTCAATCAACAAAAGAACATTCATTCACACGCATAAATATCCATTAATTAGGAGGGAAAATTGTATTAAATCATGTAAAAGTTGATATAGTGGATCCCCAGGCTACTCCTGGGTCCTAAGGAATAAAGGGGTTTATCCCCGCATGGTTTTCAGTTGCAAATACATGGAAGGAGAGAAGAAAAACATGGGAAACATGAAAGAAATTGTGTAACCCCTAAAAAGGCAATGTTCTAGATAATCCTCCTCGAGAAACGCACGTTCTGCAGCCTTCTGGCGGTAGAAACGCCCTTCAATGGTGCTTGAATCATTCGGTTGTCGTCCTTCGACTCCGTGCTTCTCTCCCTCTCTTCTCTCATCATCCCGTGGCACAACAACTCTCCCCCTTTAGGTCTGGTCATCCTCCCTTTTTGTCCTAGGTCACTTACGGTACCACATAACGTGGATCGTTGGATCGGGCGGCCAGTTTAGATTGCTGAAATCCGATAGAGTCGGTGGCACCGACTGTATTGGGCCTTTGTCGATCTCTGGCTGAGTCAGTGCCATCGAATAGAATGTTGGTGGCACGGAGTTGAGGCAGATTTTCTCCCTTTCTCGCTGAAGCTAACTCGGTGGTACGGACCTGTGTGGTCGATGCCATCGACTCGTCTGGGCGATTGCCTCAGTCGCTAAAGCATTGTCTCGGTGGTACCGACTTAGTGGTCGATGCTACCGACTCCTTGGGTCAATTTCTACCTGGTCACTGATGCCACGTCGGTGGCACCGACTTCAAGGGTCGGTGGCACCGACTCTGCTCTATGCATAATATACCTGAAAAATGCAGAAAATCAAATATAAGTCCATGGAATGTATAAAATCATATAAATATGATGAAACAAGCATGATTTGATGCAAATAGAGTGCACAGGACAACAATAGTGATTTATGCAAATATAAACAAACAAATGACAAATAAGTGTACAAAACACATATAAAATCGGCATGTAAAAGCAACTCAAAACCCGTGCATCAAACTCCCCTAAGATGAATCTTGCTCGTCCTCGAGCAACAATAACTTTGGATCTGATTGAGATAAGTCAGCAAAATGGCATCATGCATAAGGTATATCTAAGAATCTCCACCTTTCTGTCCTCATTCCAGCCTTCACTGACCACTAAACACTAACTGCCCTATAGGCGACCAAAAATCTCTATCCAAGATGTCCGCCCCCCAAATAAATGAGACACTATCAGTTAGAGCAGTTAATATGATAGACTCGTCCAGTTCATACTTGGTGCATCGTGTGATATCCTATATACGTTGCTCTTTTCTCTACCTACCATCTTCACGGAAGCAGTTCTCCTGATAGAATAATGAATGAGGAGACAATCATTTGAGTGGCCTACCAATAAGAGCAATGGGTGGTTGAATTAGGTGGCTGCGGAAGAATCATGAGCACATAAAATCATCCGTGCAATCAACAATTATGATAAACCTATGATGATGATAATTTTATAAAATGATCCTAATGCCTAATCATTGTGGTGGAATGATGCATGCAACTATTATTTCATCTCAAATTAAGACAAAATATATACAAAACTAAATCATGTGCTAACTTTTCTTTATAATTGAGTAGAATTGTTCCCTTGAACTTTCAAAATTATATAAGTACTTTTTTTCATTTAAGCCCCCTCTTTCATGATAAACTTGCTTTGGGCTTCTAACTGCACTTCACCTTTAATTTTTTTTTAAAGAGAATGGGCACAATCACTACCTTTTTATTAAGAGAGAAGAAGTTAGATAAGATTTTATGCAAGAAGAAATGTCATTCTTATGCAACTAGATGAACAAAGGTGTTATGCACTAAATCACATGCAACATGAATTTGTTGTGCATGTATGATTTTCTATATTTTTTTATGTATGTGCTAATGCAAATAAGAATAAACAACTACCATGCTAAGTCTATTATGCAATGTAAATGCAATCAAGAGAAAGAATGATAACATGTACTCAATCTTCTTATGGTGGAGTGTAAAGCGGATGTATGCAGTGGATGAGATCACACGACTAAGAGATAGAACCTTTAGAGAAAATCATATGTCCCTCTCTAATGACCTATGTACAGGGTAATCAAGAGGTTTCTCTCTTGAATTTTAGTTTAAGGTCATGTTAGTGTTTGATCAGTTTAGGCTCAACAATCCCTGTCGATCACTTTTCTTGGACAAATTAAATGGTCATTTATGTTCTAATTTCCTGGAGCTGACTTACTCAAGCACTTCTTAGTTATGTGACTCGATTACCCACAAGATAGGCTCATAAATTATTTTGAAATTTACTCATTTTTCATGTGCACCCAACCCCAGAGATTGATATACTCAAATGAAACCATGCATTTATTTCTCCTAAAATTTTCAATAAAACTAAAAATTAAAACAATTAATTTTTCAAAAATAAAACATCATAAAAGAAATAAAGAAAAACTAAGATAAAAGGTTGTTCCAGTACCCCCCCCCAAACTTGAATATGACTATGGCCTCATAGTCAAAATTCCAACTTAAGAGGTGGAACAGCAGTACATTTGCTCTGAAGGGTGGTGGAGGTGGATGGTTGGAGGCTCATTTGACCAAGTTGTGCTTGATAATATTCCTCTTCTTGTTGGCCCATTTTTGTGTCTTAGTGGTGCTAAGACGTGACATGCTTTAGCCTTATTTGATCTATAAAAAATGGTGCTAAAAAAACTTTTTCAGTGCTGTTTACAGCCTTTTTTAGGTGGTTGTATGCCAGGAGTCGGTGGCACCGACTAGGAGGTCGGTGGCACCAACTATTCCAACCATTTTTGGTGCATTGATGCACCCACCAAACCTAGAACAAATGAAAATTTTGGTGGCACCGATGTTTTATCAGTTATACACGCCTGTAACTTTCTGAAAATCTTCAGGGAAGTCGGTGGCACCGACTTGGAAGTCAGTGGCACCAACTCTGCCTTTCCAAAGCCAATCCAACACTGATCAAATCTCAGTGCCACCAACATGGATGTCGGTGGTACCAATTTTGTAAGTTCTGCACACTTCCAAACGCAAATCTGGGTACCATTTTTACAAAACAAATTACTAAAAATTAAGGAAAACTAAGTGCATAAAATCAAAAGAACATAAAGAAGCAATCTAAAAGTTGGGTTGCCTCCCAACAAGTGCCCTTGTTTAATGTCCTAGGCTTGACATGAGGCATACCTTCAACCTAGGTTGTCAAGGGGTGGCTCTGATGATTCATTTTGGAGCTTAAATTTCACTCTATCATCACCAATCCCAAGTGTCAAGTAACCTCGCCCAATAGCAGTGATCACATCATCCGTAGCTTGGAATGGCCTTCCTAATAACATCTTAGATCCTTTCATCTCAGGCATATCCATGACCACAGAATCTACATGAAATATGAACTTGTCTACTTTGACTAGCACATCCTCGCATATACCCTGTGGCTTTACAATTGATCCATCAGCCAACTCAATTGTCATAGAGGTTTTTGTTGGCTTCTTCAATCCCAACTTCTAAAAAGTATCAAGAGGCATGAGGTTAATGCTAGATCCTGAGTCACACTGTGCTTGTGAGAATTTTTGTCCACCTATAGAACAAGGGATGTAGAAACATCCTGGATCCTTCCTCTTTCTTGGCAACTTTCCTTGAATAATAGAACTCACCACTTCATCAACACAACAAACATCTGTATTTTTTATCCTCCATTTCTTGTTGATGATGTCTTTTATGAATTTTCCATATGCAGGGATTTTCTCTATAGCCTCCACCAATGGGATGTTGATGTGGAGCTTTCAGAAGATCTCAAGAAATTTCCTAAAGTGCCTTTGCTCTTTCCTCAGCTTCAGACTATCCATGAATGGAACACTTGGCTTCTCTATGCACTTGTGCGGTGGAACATATGGAACTTTGGGGGTCTCCTCCCCTAAGCTTGCTTCAACACCACCTTCTGAGATAGGATTTGACACATCTTCTGTGGATGGCACAACTAGTGGCTGCTTCTCCTTATTTGTGGGTGTCTCCTTGTTGATTGTGGCTACTCCACTAAGGAGTAGAGCCTTCACCTGCTCCTCTGGCATGGGAGTCTCTTCTGAAATTTAAGATGTGGACACGGTAGTAGTGGAGTGCTTTAACCGGAGTCATGCATCCTCCTAGAAATCCATACAAACTGCGAGGGTATGGAATTTTGGGGACATATTCCATATCTAGCTGCATGATGTTCTGCTCAGGTATCTCCTCAATAGGGGGCTCTAGCTCCTTGCTGATTGAGATATATTTAACCTATTGATGTTGTTGAGCGGGTACGACAGTCCCAGTAGGTTCCTTCTGAATGATCTTCTTCAAGGAAGCCATCTCCTCCATAATTTGAGAAATCTGATATTGCATGTTCTATATTTGTGCCCCATTGCTCTGAAGAACCTGTTGTGTCTGTCCCATGAATAGCTCATTTTGTTGGAGCAGTTTCCTCAGCATCTCATTTGTACTATCTTCTTCATTATTTTTGTACCCCTGCTGCCTCATGTACTTGACCTTTTCTGCCTCTTCTTCTTCTTCCTTCTAATATATCTTCTTAGCAATCAAATCAAGTTTTTCATTCAATGCATTGATTGCCTTTGACTCTGCCACCGTATTCATGTGCTCTGGGCGTTCTCTCTCATTACCCCAGGATTGGTTTTTAGCCATGTTTTGTAGTATCTTCTGGCACTTAGATGGCAAGTTATTAAGAAAGAAACCTATGCATGCACTGTCTAGAGTGACAGATTCATTATGGTTGAGACCAAAGTAAAACATCTTGACTTGGTCCTCCTGATCTATCCCATGATGTGGAACTTTCCTGAGCATGTTCTGAAAATGCTCCCAAGCCTCAGAATAGGACTCAGCTGCTTGCTGTTTGAAATTTTGGATGTTCTTCACCATCTCATTTTTCTTTTCAGGAGGGAAGTACCTTTCAAAGAAGACCTCAATAATCTGATCCCATGTCTCAACAAATTCCTTTGGCAGGTTGTATAGCCATTCTTTTGCCTTGTCTACCAGTGATGATGGAAACAGTGTTAGGTAAATAGTTGTCTGTGGAAATTTGTCCACTTTCACCATGTCACAACACTCCACAAAGTTGTTGACGTGTGCCACCGGGTCTTCATGAGTATGCCCGTGAAAAGCATGCGACTTGACTAGTGCAATCAGCCCTGGATCAATATTGTATTGTGCCACATTCACCGCCTGTTTCTTGATCAGGCCCAACTGAGCAATCAAAGAAGACACCTTGATCTTCTCCCATATGGTCTTTTCTCCAGCTGCTGCTCCGTCACCCATTGTTGCTTTACTAGTACCTTGAAATTTCAAATAACATTGTATGAACCGGTACTAATAATTGAGAAAGATAAATAAAATTTGCAATTCAGTTCAAAAGATTAAAATAAAATTACTAGAAAAATAAAAAGTGGCCTAGAGTGGTTGACCGCAACACTTGTAGTGCTGAGACATCACCGTCTCCCCGGAAATGGCACAAAAAACTTGACATGTATTTTATGTACGTCTAAACGCAAGTGTACGCGTCACGTAATACAGACCTTGTGAGACCCGAGTCAAACACAGGGAGACGTAGTCTTAGTGACTACTACTAATTATAGTACGATCAGCTAAGAAAGTATAAAATTTGAGAGAATCAGATTTTAAAGCAAAACAAGTGAAAATTAAAATAAAAAATGGTTTGGTTGAGTCATAAGAGATGGAATTCTTCAGGAATTCCAGTTTCACCGCGGATCCCCGTTGTATCTTCTTTTACTGACTTTTATATAATTTACCCTCTTCCTGAATAGAAAGCCCATAGCGAGAATTTCCCACTTTCACGGTACAATCCACTACCTAATTCTAAGCCAATTCCATGTCTATGGTAATTTATATCTTAGATAAGGTGCTTTACATTCAATCTCTAGGTATCTTCCCACTACCTGTGCATTACCTTTACCAAAGAATGCGTAAAATAGTGTTTATGCGTGGGTTTCAGGCTTTTTATTCGCCTAAGATTTCCTATGAAGGTGATCAATCAACAAAAGAACATTCATTCACACACATAAATATCCATGAATTAGGAGGGAAAATTGCATTAAATCATGTAAAAGTTGATATAGTGGTTCCCCGGGCTACTCCCAGGTCCTATAGAATAAAGAGGTTTAGCCCCACATGGTTTTCAGTTGTAAATACATGGAAAGAGAGAAGAAAAATGTGGGAAACATGAAAGTAATCGTGTAACCCCTGAAAAGGCGATGTTCCAGATAATCCTCCTCGAGAAGCGCACGATCTACAGCCTTCCGACAGTAGAAATGCCCGTCAACGGTGCTCGAATCGTCCGGTTGTCATCCTTCGGCTTCGTGCTTCTCTCCCTCTCTTCTCTTGTCATCCCACGGCGCAACAACTCTCCCCCTTTAGGTATGGCCATCCTCCCTTTTTGTCCTAGCTCACTTACGGTACCACATAACGTGGACTATTGGATCGGGCGGCCCGTTTAGATTTTTGAAATCCGACTGAGTCGGTGGCACCGACTTAGTGGTCGGTGGCACCGATTGTATCGGGCCTTTGTCAATCTCTGGATGAGTTGGTGCCATTGACTGGAATGTCGGTGGCACCGAGTTGAGGCAGATTTTCTCCCTTTCTCACTGAAGCTAACTCAGTGGTACCGACCTGTGTGGTCGATGCCATCGACTCATCTGGGCGATCACCTCTGTCGCTAAAGCTTTGTCTCAGTGGTACCGACTTATTGGTCGGTGCTACTGACTCCTTTGGTCGATTTTTGCCTGATCACTAATGCCACGTCGGTGGCACTGACTTCAAGGGTCGGTGGCACTGACTCTGCACTATGCATAATATACCTGAAAAATACAAAAAATTGAATATAAGTCCATGGAATGTATAAAATCATATAAATATGATGAAACAAGCATGATTTGATGCAAATAGAGTGTACAGTCCAACAATAGTGATTTACGCAAATATAAACAAAGAAATGACAAATAAGTGTACACAACACATATAAAATTGGTCTGTAAAAGTGACTCAAAACATGTGCATCAATATGTCATATAATTCCTATCACTCTTCCACATGAACAACACTTAGAGTCGTATACATGAACAACCAACGGGGTGTGAGGCCTCACAACTTGTTACCCCACGATGCCTCCTCGAGGTCCATGGAACTCTCTATCCTACATCTAAAAGGTAGACTCTCATATCATCTGTATATCTGTACCAGAAGTCTCTTTATCTTTCCTAGGGTTTGGTTCCTCTAGAGGTATCGAAGGCACAACAACCTCTTCAAATAACATATGGAGTAACTCCACACATCTATTTAGGTTCACCCATTCTAGGCCACATCATACCAAACCTTCTCGTGATTCCTCATGTCTCAGAGTCTAGGTCTCCAACCTTCTTCATAAGGGTCTCGCCCCCTCTCTAGAGCTAACCCTATAACTGGTCCTACCACTAGAGGTTCTCTCTCAGAAGATGGGTCAAGCTCATAAGGATACACGTCTATCCAATCCTGGGTGAAACGTACTATCAAAACTTATGTCTGACCAAGATCATCCAAAGCATAGCATGCTTTTCTCATAAACTATCAGGCATAACCTTTCTATATTAGGTCTAAAACCTGGTTCTAGCCTTGCTGTCACTCACTTCTATGTAGGTGCATGCCTCTTTTCTGCTCATATATGTCCGTTAGGGTTCCTATATGGTTGCCACCAACCTTCTCAATGAGGGAGCCATCCATCACCCTTAACAGGAACGATCCACCCAAGGTCAGGTCACCACAAGGTAAAATGGGTTAAACAACCACACATAGTAAATGTTTCTCATGTGTACCCAAAGCATCTACATAAAACATATATGTCTAACCCATGTACTTGCATGCATGGAAAAATAAGGTATCCAACTCATTATGTCTTCTCTTTCTCTACCCACTTCTTCAGGTTTTGGATTGAGCATCGTCTTCAGAGGATGTGTCAGGTCTCTTCCTCTTCCTGGAGGCTTCTTCCTCCAAGGCTATCCCTACTTCATCTTCCTACTAGCTGCCAAAACTCAACATTCTCCTGAGGGGTATCCAAGGGCATAGCAACACAGGCCATGCAACCTAAGCATGTAACTAATCTCAGTCTAAGTTCATCATTTAGACTTATTTCCACGACATCTTTCTTACATGCTTTTCATTATTTGGTGGAGGATTCCTTAATCCTTATTATTACTAACCAAAAACTCAAGAGGAGGTGGAGAGAGAAACCCTAATCTCTTAAAGTTATTCAATGAGTGGGGTAGAGAAGGGATGAAGACATATGAGAGAAAACCTAGAGGTATCTTATTTTGAGTAAAATCCTCTGATTTTGGCCAGACATTCACATAGAATCTGGGAGTCCTCGTAGACCTACTTGTGGGGTGGAGGAAAATCTTTCCAGTCCCCCTGATTGTGATCTTTTTCTTAACACTTCCATCGTTGGAAAATCCTCTCATAACTCCCTTGGGTTCTATAGAGTTTGTAAAATTTAATAATTATTAGATATTAAATGGAAAACATACTCTGATACCAATTGTAAATACCCCAGATCCCGATAACCCCCAATTAAGGAAGACCAAGAAGCAAGAGACGCTATCCCAAAATAGGATCAATGATTTCTTAAATAATAAAAAATAATTAATAAATTCTACCTAAGACAACTTCGAGCAGGATAAAAAATTACTTTTCACATACCTTTTCAAAAATAGGAGTTTGGAACTTTACCCAAAGTAGAGTTATATCTAATTAAATCCTCCAATCTTTATATAGATTTATTCTTCAGATGTCACTTTAATATTTATCCACTTTCAAAGATTTCCTAAAATGCCGACAAACAAAACGTCGGTCAGTATAAAGTATATACTGGTATGTGGTGGCAACCATACTTTTGCACATATATTCTAACAACATAATCACATCAAATAGTTGTTAACAATTCAAGATTACATTTTCAATATAACTTCCCAACCACTTTTACTCATCCTCTGGGATACCCTCTCTTAGGGTTTAGTCCTTGCAAGGGACTTTAGGCTACCTTCTCCATCCTGAGATTGGTACCCTATGGGTCACCTCTCTGGGTACCCTGTGATCTTCCCTCCGGGGCTTGACCACCTATGACCTTCCCTCCAGGGCTTGGTCCTCGTAAATCTTACATACAGAGATGGTATGTAGGTTCAGGCAAGTCATATATAATTACATTGTGATAATCATAGTTGCCTTATAGATTGCAGAAAATAAAGTCATCCAAATGGTTATTTTCAAGTCATCAATAAATCCTCAGAAATCACTGTGAAACTAAAGTGAGTAATCATAAAATAACCACATACCAAATTGGGAGATCTCAAATGAAACAAGCAAAGTCCAATCCAATCAGGTAATCCAAGCAACCAATCAAGCCAATCACACAAGCACAAAAAAATCCTGAAAATCATGTATGACCTTAATTACTATGTACTCATCATAAACTCATTTTATTGACTTGGGAATCCCTTCTAGGGTTTCTAGGTTGAATTAGGGTTTCCTTAGGGTTTCTTATATCTTTTCCCAAAATTTACCTTTTTTAGGTCAACAAACCCTATAACAACTTTCTACATCATAAAAATCTAATTACATAAATTATCCATATTGAGGGTCTTTATTCTTAAATTAGCCTTAGAACATAATATTTCTATCTTAAACATAGATTTTGACAATTAAAACCATTAAAAGTCATAATTACCAAAATTAGGGTTTCTAAGCCCATGAATATACTTTATACACATGAAAACCCTCAATTCGACCAATTAAGAACAAGGATCGTCTTTTTAGATCTAAATCTTCCTTTTTATTAACAACATGTTAATATCAACTTAAATTATCCATAGAACATTACTAAATTGAATTATCATCAAAACTTAGGGTTTTTCATTAATAACAACATTAAAGGTGACAACTTTCAATACTTTTCAAATTACAAGAAGAATTGGGCTTCAATTATATTTTTAGTGGATTCCTTGCATTCTTATGATCAGGTTTCGTATATAGCATTGTTTCATCCGAGTTACCAATTTGTTTCTAGAATTTTCGCAAATAAAATAGTTATGGACCAATCAAATAATGCCATGTGTACCTTTTCTTCTTTTCTTTTTCTTTTCTTTTCCTCCTCTGGTTCGCGGGTCCTTCCTTGGGCCCGGTTCCTTCTTGACCCGATGACCCGCCTCACCCGTCCTTGTTCTCACGTGCGACCTTTCGCTTGAGGCTTTGCCTACCACTGTCGCCTGGGTGGTTCCCGGCGAGCAAAGCCCACCTAGGTCTCTCCCTCTCTTCTCTGGCCACTGACCGCAGCCCTCGCTAACCCAAAAGTGACCATCAGCAGGAATGAGGAGGCTCTAGACCATCTTCCCATCATTGTTCTGTGTCCCCTCTTTCTCTGCATAAACAGAGCACCTGGTGCGTGATGGGAACTCCACGCCGAAGATGGCTCATGAGAGTACCAGGTAGAGGCTGAGCAGTGCCTCTCCGAAGTTGGGGGTGCGATCCTCTCACTGGTTTCTCGGTTGGGGCTGGCAAGCCTTATATATGCATGGTCATGACAGGTTGGCCGCCAGCAGAGTCCCACCCCCTATGATATTTTGGGAAAACCTCAAAACAACACGAAAAAGGAGGAAGGAAGGGATGGTTTGGTTCGCCTTACTCTCCTAGATCTAATGGGAATAACAGCAAACGTGCACATTGATCACAGAGAGGGGGAATTAGAGAAGGAGAGGAGAGCTATTGTTCCTGACTTTCCCGATCTAAACAAGGTAGGCGATAAGTTCATGTCCATTAGATGCATGATCTAAAAGTCCATATTTGGCGTGACATTTAAAGGTCCAAAAATTAGTTTCCCAAAAGCAAAATAATTGTGACTTTTAATACATTGCATGATTATCCCTCTTACTTTAGGAATTCTTTCAAAAATTATATCTCCTACACCGCTTATCCGTTTGATCACAAATTTTAGAAGAAAGTCCATAATGACTTAAACTACTTGTGCGCTAAGTCTGGGACTCAGATTTAGAAGTATGAGGGACTTTTATTCATATGCAAGTTATCTCTTATTAAGGCATATTTTACTCTCTTACTCTTCTATTTCCTTTATTTGGATTCCTTTTATCATTAGAAACCATGTGGATTTGAAATCTCATCCATGATGATCAATCATACATCTTTCCACATATATCTCATAATTATCTTACTTTCTTTTCCTTTTTATGCATTAATTGGTTTCATTCAACTTTTCTTTCCTTTTTATCATATTGGACTCACCAACTTATTAGGGTCCACGAAATCATACATTTAAAGGAAATATTATCAAAGAAATCCACTCATTACACATAAATCATACAATTTCATAATCATACATTTTATTGGAAAAATTGCATTTCAAACCATACAAGCCCAAAAATTGGGGTTGTAACAATTGACCTTTTCAAGAATAGAAATATAAAGTCACATTGTCATTAGGAAATAACTTTTTTCAAGACTATTCAACATATTATACAGACACCTTACCATTAGGAAACTTCACCAAACTGACTTGACTCCACTTGACATAACATAAAAAAGAGAGCATATTTGATGTTGCATATATGCCAACTTTTTTTTCTTTTAGTAAAATGATATATTCAAATTTCATCTCAACCTTTTAAAATTTATCTAGTTAATGAAAATAATCATGTCTTACATAGATATTTATTGAAGTATAGCATATATATACATAAATGTTATGTTCATTGTCATCATTTGAGTTTAATTTGTCTTGGAAATAATTGTTTTAGTATGTGCATATGGATAGTTGCCATTGAGTTCACTTTCAGTCATTCAATCATTTTGTGTAAGTTGGTTCTTTTGTTATCTACTTTTATTTGTAACTAGTTAATTTTGATTAGAGATAATCTTAATACTAGCAAGAAGATCTAAGACACTTCATACATTTTATGATACAATATCACAAGTATATATTAAGAATATATACTTCATCCATTTTTTGTATGTGATTTACTTAGAGCATAATTATCTTGATCTACATGAAGAAATTTCACTTTGTCATATTACTTAGGTGACATGGTCAATGTAGTGAATTTGAGAATATAGAAACCTTCAAGTGGTTCGCTTCACACGAACATACGATGGAATAAACATGAAAAAGCAAAAACATAACATCATATGCAAAGGGAAATGTATATCTGGAGAGCAAACAATGTTTTTTCATCAATGTGGTTGTATTAACTCTCTTTTCAATGTGTTAGATGGTCAACCTTGAAAATATGTGCATCTCTTTTGTTTTGTTATAGATACACATTATTGTATGGCATAGACATTGCATAGTTTTGAAATATTCTTTGTACCACTATAAATAACATTATGTGGATAAGAAAGTTTTTGGTTTGAGTACACAGTTATATATCTTTAGCATACACAAATACATATGTGTTTTCTATGTGGCACCGAGTTTCAAACTTTCTAATGATACATGTATTAGTGAGTTTTAAAGCACAAAATGATAAATTCACTTACATTATACAACTACTACAACTACCAATGAGGTATACGCCAACTTGCATGTTCAATAGTAGTGGTTGGTATACTAATCTTCTACTTTAGTTAGCTTACAATAGATTATATTGAAGTTAATCAATTTGTCTACCGCTTTAATTTTATCTATTATTGAAGTGGTAAACAAAATGATTTGGCTACCAAGACAAAGGATAACAATGATTAGCTACCACTTGGAAATGTGTACCAATAAATTGATAGTCTATTACGCTTTCTCTACCGTTCAAATGGTAGTGTATGATATGTATTTTGTACTATTGGCAATCACTATGTTTTAGGAATATCATCAAAGGATAATGGTGCTTTGTCACACAGTCATCGCATCCAACACAACCCTTGTGTAGGGTTTGCCTTTTCTCCTTTTCTGTGGGGATAGTATGTTGTTATATGGTTCTTTTGTTGAAAAATACCAGAGTTATTCCTCTAGAAAGTTACCAACATATGATGAACATATGCATACATGCATGGGCCTTATGTAACACAAGTGATAAGAAACATGAGAAGCACAAATTAGAGAGGCCAAACATCTACCATCGAGCCCATTGGAGGGGAAGAAAAATAGAAAGGAGAAATAAACTAAAATCTAATCATTGGGAGGAAGACCCCACATCAAAAAAAACTAACAAGCATGTTTATATGTCCATCTGAGACCAGTAAGGATAAGTACTAGTGGTGTGGGATCCCCTTAAACACCCATTAAAAAGAGTGAAGTTTGTAATATAATATCAAATAACAACCTAGAGGCTCATCAACAAGAAAGAGCCCTCAAGGAGTGGGGTGGATCAGTTAGTGTAGTCAAGACATAAACATGAGAAGGTGTCATTCCATTAGAGAAACCAAAAACAATAGGTGGAATAACATCTCGATGGGTGGACATCTCCTCAAATAGTGGAACTTCATCAAAAATGGGTAGAACAACCTCTCAATGCGGGGAAAATATATGGGGGAGTAGGGAAACTATTCATTGGCACCAAAATTAGTTACTTTGGAGGGAATAAATGTCTCTTCTTCTTGAAAGAAGGTGAAGTGTTTACAAGCTTGCAGGCTGAGCCTGCATCGCCTATAAGGAGAAAGCCTGACTCTATGATAGGTAAGTGTTGTATATATTAGCAATAGTGGAGTGTTTGTTGATATCAATGGAATTGAATATTCTAATTTTGTGATCTATCTATATATTCCTAAAAATATATGTAGCAGTTCATGACAATATGGACTAAAAGCAATGTTAAGAAAAGCATCAACATTATCGAGTAAGAAGATAATATGATCATAGTTTTGGTGATAATTTATATATGTGTGAAAAACATAATTCCATATATACATAGAAAAAGGATAGTGAATGAAAATGTGATATATATCGTTATGTGGTTAGCACATAAAACACAAATGTGAGGTCCATGATATCCTCTTTTCATACATGTCATTTCTATCCTTTTCATCCTTCATTGTACTAGAAGAATAAATTTCATCAGTTTCATTCATATAATAAGGAAGCTAATCCATGATTTATGTTTCATCTTTCTTTTCCTTTTTGTTTGTTTCTAGTTCTTTGCCAATGAAAAGTTTGTTATGTGTTATGAGCCAAATAAGAATGTATACTTTGGGTTTAATGTTCCAAAAGTATGTTCCACAATGTATTTTGTGTCTAAGATCAAGACAAACTTTATACACAGTGTTAACTGACTACGTAGAATCCCAAATCCATAAATGGTTCGAGTCTTTATGTGGTATGTGTAATTCACTAACAATCAATTGTTGTTTCCAATCATGATAACAAATATCCATAAATATCTTGATGGAATGTTGTCTATTTGAGAATAAAAGATTACATGCTTTATCCAAGTTTTTTTTCTAGCACTGATAAGTATCTCTATATTGTTGCTTAGGTGGTCAAGTCAACCCAAGGATGACTGATGATCTTGCAAAAGAACATTTGACCCCAATAGTAAGGTGGGGGGTAAATCGTCTCTATGATGATATGATTGTTGTTATGAAGGTGTTTCCCAAATGGAGATTTTTTTTTTGGTTTAACAAATTAGTCTATGGAGGTTACTTTTGTAGTATTGATTGATGTTGTATTGGGACCAAGTGTTTTTACTTTTCATGATCAGGGTGATAATAACTTTGTTGAATATATGTTGTGAATGCAACTGTATGTTAAGAATACCCCATCCATCAATCACCTTTGTTTTAATAAAAAGATTTCTAGATGAGTAGGTGTATTTTTCTTTGTATGTGGTATTGAACCAGAAGAATATCTCCTAATTTTTTCAAAACTTTGCTTCTATGTTTTTGTTAAGGGAAGACACAACTAAGATAGTAAGATGAAATACTCGAGAGGGAGACATTGAGGAGAGTGACTCTACCCACCTATTGAGGCACACGGATTTCCAGCTGGCTAAACTAGTTGTCATTTTATCAAAAATATCTTTTCTTCAAGTGTTAATAACATTATTGTCATGAGTGTGAATAAAGATGACAATGTCGTCAACAAATTGTATCAATTCTTTATTTACATTATCTTATTGGGGTAAGCATATTATTAGTGATTCCCTACTGAGGCACAAGGATTTCCATATGGCTAACCTAGTTGTCATTTTATCAAAAATATATTTCCTTCAAGTGTTAATAACATTATTGTCGTGAGTGTGAATACAGATGACAATATCGTCAACAAATTGTATCGATTTTTTTAATATTATCTTATTGGGGTAAGCATATTGTTAGTGATTCCCTACTGAGGCACAAGGATTTCCAACTGGCTAATCTAGTTGGCATTTTATCAAATATATATTTTCTTCAAGTGTTAATAACATTATTGTCATGAGTGTGAATAAAGATGACTGAATCGTCAACAAATTGTATTAATTTTTTTTACATCATCTTATTGGCGTAAGCATATTATTAGTGATTCCCTACTGAGGCACAAGGATTTCCAGGATGCTAATCTAGTTGTCATTTTATCAAAAATATATTTTCTTCAAGTGTTAATAACATTATTATCGTGAGTGTGAATAAAGATGACAGTATCGTCAACAAATTGTATCAATTTTTTTTTACATTATCTTATTGGGGTAAGCATATTGTTAGTGATTCCCTACTGAGGCACAAGGATTTCCAACTGGCTAATCTAGTTGTCATTTTATCAAAAATATCTTTTCTTCAAGTGTTAATAACATTATTGTCGTGAGTGTGAATAAAGATGACTGAATCGTCAACAAATTGTATTAATTTTTTTTTACATTATCTTATTGGGGTAAGCATATGGTTAGTGATTCCCTATTGAAACATAGTAGCAAGTAGTGACAAAACTATGACAAAGAGGTAAGTTGATAGAGGATCACCTTGCGTGTGTCTATTATTACATCTAAAATATTTAGAAGGGGGACCCATTAGTCAGGACATATGAGTGTCTACATTTTAAATCGTTGAATCCAATCCGTGTGGAAAGTTGTAGCTCTTTGAGACACAACAAGAGAAATTCACAATTGTTGTTGTTAAAATACTTTTTCAAAATCCAATTTGAGCATCGATGAAAGTTATTGAGTTATGTAAATGGAATGTACTATCTCATTAACAAGATGTAGGCATCTTGAATTTTCCGACCTTCAATCAAAGTGGTTTGTTCCTTACTAATGACGTAGTTCACGTAATTTTTGAGCATTAAGGTGAGAGTTTTGACTAGTATGTTATAAGAATTATTGATCATATGTATAGGTCTACACGGATTTGGCTTTAGTGTAATATAAGCATCGTTGATTTGGCTTAGATCCTCATCATCGTCCAAAAAGAGATCGTCAAAGATGTTTTATATAAATGTTGTTGATGTCACAATTGTGTCTATCGAAACCACCAGGCTTTGAGAGATTAATCTATATCCGGTGAGCGGGCACCTCTCTTGATCATTTTACAGATGAAAGGAGCAACCAAAGGCAAGTGCTCTCTTGATCTGTTGCTACTTGCTACGGGCCGGTTGGTATGGATGTCAGTCACAGCTTACCGATACGGTAATGAAGTTGGTGGAAATGGGCAAGTTCGATCCTCCTAGTCGTCAAGTTTGAAGTGCAAGTGTAAGACGCCAAAGAGCATGCGGAAGGTTCCTTTGTAACCCGACAACTCAATCACACAATCGCAACAACTTTAGTGTGGAGAAAAAGAAATTCCCAATAGATAATATGAGTAAACGTGGAAAAAAACGTCCACTAATTAATCAAGTTGCCTTAGAGTAGGAAGGAGTTCAGCGAAGGCTGAATCGAAGCACACGGAACGCGGTTTCGAGAGTTGGTAGGGGCGTCAACTACAATCGGAGTCGCAGTCAGCTGATAACGCTGCCGAGTACCAACTAAGTTGGAGGAGACGGCGGTGGATGCAGACAAAGTGAGTGACGACGGATCATGTTAGTATGTTTCTAGTTATTACGCTTCAGGCCGCTACGCGAGTGAGGAAAAGCACGACGACACAACGGCATACAGACCACATCCAAGTTTTTTTTCCAAGCTTCGATAATGGTACGTTGCCACTGCCCTAGCTACCCCACCGTCCATCGGCCTCAGGTGCAGCAACGGCGCAACAGCGTACTCCTGGCTCCTCACATACCCACCGCCTTCGTAGCTTCGGCTGCCCACGTGGACGTGTGTGTGGGCGCGGTACGCGCGGTCTGTCGTTTAGGGCTAATTTGGTAGGGGGTAGCCGGATGTGGTTCCATGATTTAGAAAGTAAATCATAGATAACCACAGCTTTCGGACGGTATAGTACTTATTTGGTAGAGTGATGTTTAAGTTCTGTGTTTTGGCTCATAACTATTTGGCGAATAGGACAATCGCCTGACAACGGCAGGTACTAGCCGCTGTAAATAAGAGACGTGGCAGACCCGGAGTCACGACAAACAGAGCAAGCCAGGCAGATAGGTGGACCGGTGGCATATATACGTAATAATAGCAACGTCACGAAAGTCTAACAAACGGACCGCGCCGTGATCGGCCGCGGTACGTTTTCTGGAAATTGCCACCAAAAGTGAAGTTGCAAATCAACAAAATGCACTCTAATACACCCTACCAAATAAAAAATCAAATCAAAAGGCTGACATTTAAACTTCATGAATACCAACATCATCCTACCAAACAGGCCCTTAGTGGTCTCCGCTGCCTGCCGCGTTTCGGCGTGGATGCTCAGAAACCGCACCGCAACGGGCCGGTATTGCCATCCCTCCTTCCACCAGTTGCTTCCTTGCTAACATACTTGCTCGTCCGCTAAAGCAAAACAGTAGCGGGCCGCGCCGCTTCCGCAACGCAACCGTAGCAGGCGTGAGGCCATGAGATGGAGAGGGACGGCAACACGACGGAGACGTGGCCCACAGAGTGCATACACGGAAAGGAGGGGACAACAAGTACTTCGTCTGATGCATCATTCCATTTGACACACGATATCAGAACATATCAATAAACTGCCGAGAGAATTATGGAAGGACAGGGCGTAGCCGCGTAGTGCATTTGGTCGCTACCTTCAAGGCTCATTATCGATCCATATTATATAAACATACAAATGGTAATGAATTGAAACTTTATATTTCTCCCAACATGGTATCAAACAATCCATAAAGTTAGCATGTTTAGAGCAAAAAGATGCATATTTCAAAATTTCATCCTTAATACAACAACAAGTGTAACATATCCAAACCTAGTATCTCGACTCTAGAATTCATAATCTCATAAATATAAGGTTAGTATGTTCGGTTCATTAGATTTGACCAAACAAGGAAGGAGGTATACCTTAATACAATTGTTTGTAATCCCAACGAAATATAGTTAATGCACATAACATGAATAACTCAAAGATAATATTGACCTATATAGGCTAAAGAACGATATGTGAAGTTTTTTGTTGGTTAAAGACATTTCATGCTAACAGATGGATTAAAATGTCATTTAAAATTAAGCCCAAAGAAGATCAAATAGTTAGGGTGAACGGAGAATCAAAGTCTAGGTGGCTTATAAATCCCTAAAGAAGACCAAATAGTTAGGGTGAATGAACAATCAAAGAAGCCCCAGTACAGTAAAATGAGATAACTCTAAACTCCTCTACCCAACATCATTATCCAGAAGGTAAGAAAAATACATACAAGTAGGGGCACATCGATCAAGTAGGGGCTCAAATATTAACCTACGACATTATGTCCATCATGAGTACTCATGTCACAACACCTATCTCTTGGACATAAAGATCAAAATATCATCATGTAACATGTGTCATTGTTACCGTAGGATATCACCACATATACGACCTTGACAGACTTTGTGTACACATCCCACAGAAGGGTGTTAAAGAAAACAAGCTCCGGTAGCCTACAAATACTCAAAAGTATATGACTCAGGATATCTTTTCACAATCCAAGATTGCTACAAAGTTGCCCGTTTAACTATCCTGACTTATGAATAGTGGTATAGTTCATGCGACAACTAGACACTACATAATTTAGAATTTTACTTCATAAATTAGGTCAATTAGTTGTCTTTTAGGAACCAATTAGAGTACAAGATAGAAATAAAAAACATATATTATAACAATCAAGTATAAGATACCCTAAAAGCTATAGAAAGCCTTACATCATGCATTGAAGTGTACATAGTCCAATTCATCACTTTCAGCCACAACTTCTTGAAGGTGTAATACTTACCTCAAAAGGTATCTTTCTCTTCATATTTTAGTTATAAAAGCCACGCCAAATTTTTGTTTATAATCTCCTTGATATGATTGAGATATAATGAGAGCAATACCATGCATAAAATGCCACCATTAAGCATAATAGTTCCATTTTTAAGAAAAAATCGTACAAGTCACGAAATTTCTGCATTATAAAGGCCATGAAAAATTATTACTTCCATATTATATAACGTACAAATGTCAATCAATTATAAATTCGTATTTCTCCTAACATGGTATCAAACGATCTATAAATTTAGCATGTTTAGAGCAAAAAGATGCATATTTCAAAATTTCATCCTTAATGCAACAACAAGTGTAACATATCCAAACCTAGTATCTCGACTCTAGAAATCCTAATATCATAAATATGAGGTTAGTATGTTCGGTTCATTAAATTTGACCAAATAAGGAAGGAGGTATACCTTAATATAATTGTTTGTAATCCCAACGAAATATAGTTAATGCACATAACATGAATAAATCCTATATAGGCTAAAGAGCGATATGTGAAGTTTTTTTGTTGACTAAAGAAATTTAATGCTAACAGATGGATTAAAATGTCATTTAACATTAAGCCTAAAGCAGATCAAATAGTTAGGGTGAACGGAGAATCAAAGTCTAGGTGGCTTATAAATCCCTAAAGAAGACCAAATAGTTAGGGTGAATGAACAATCAAAGAAGCCCCAGTACAGTAAAATGAGATAACTCTAAACAAAATTTCAAACTCCTCTACTCAACATCATTATCCAGAAGGTAAGAAAAATACATACAAGTAGGGACACATCGATCAAGTAGGGGCTCAAATACCAACTACAACATTACGTCCATCATGGCTATTCATGTCACAAGACCTATCTCTTGAGCAATAAAGATCCAAATATCATCATGTAACATGAGTCATTGTTACCTAGGATATCACCACATATACAAACTTGTCAGACTTTGTGTACACATCCCACATAAAGGTGTTAAAGAAAACAAGCTCTGATAGCCTACGCATACTCAAAAGTATATGACTCAGTATATCTTTTCACAATCCAAGATTGCTACAAGACTACTCATTTCACTATCTTGACTTATGAACATTGGTATAGTTCCTACGACAACTAAACGCTACATACTTTAGAATTTCACTTGATAAATTACATCAATTAGTTGTCTTTTAAGAATCAATTAGAGTACAAGACAGAAATAAAAACATATATTATAACAATAAAGTATAAGAAACCCTAAAATCTATAGAAAGCCTCACATCATGCATTGAAGTGTACATAGTCCAATTCACCACTTTCATCCACAATAAGGCCACAACTTCTTGAAGGTGTAATACTTACCTCAAAAGGTATATTTCTCGTCATATTTTAGTTATAAAAACCACATCAAATTTTTGTTTATAATCTCCTTGATATGATTGAGATATAATGAGAGCAATACCATGCATCAAATGCCACCATTAAGCATAACAGTTCCATTTTTTAAGAAAAAATCGTACAGGTCACGAAATTTTTGCATTATAAAGGCCATGCAAATTTATTACTTCCATATTATATAACGTACAAATGTCGATCAATTATAAATTCGTATTTCTCCTAACATGGTATCAAACAATCTATAAATTTAGCATTTTTAGAGCAGAAAGATGCATATTTTAGAATTTCATCCTTAATGCAACAACAAGGTTGAATTCTTCATCATAGATCATTATTTAAGTGATAAGAGGTCAAGGATATCCGCAATTAATTTTCATACTACCAAAACAACCCATAGTGTTATCTTTTTGGGCACATTAAGCATGTTCCCAGTAATATTAGGGTTTGCATTCATGTTATGTACACAAAGAAGACAAAAAATATCTATATCACTACCTCTTTAGGAAAAACACGAGCTCCAATCAAGACTGTCAAAAACCAAGATTTAAATCACCTTAAATCATCCCACCACTAGCTCTCTAAGGATCTTTCTAGCAACATCTAGCCTTAACTATGTAAAGAGAGAAGAAAGGGAGATCTTTAGCCCAAATAAGCTAGAGCCACCATGGTGTTCCATGGATCTCAGTCAAAGGAGAGAGGGGAGAGGGAAATCAGCAAGAAAAGAGAAGAAATAGAAAATGCCTTACATGATCTGGGACATAGTCCCTAAACCTGGGGTATTTTGTCATGTTTGCACATATTCATTGGGTCTTAGTCCCTAAATTGGTAGTATGTGGAGGTGCAACTGCCACTGTCCATATAGTTAGACATTACTAGTTAGGTTGTTCACATTTATGTTGCTTGTTCCATATTTATGTGTTGTGCAATTTGTTGTAATTTTATTCTTGGCAAGTTAAAACAATTGATTAATTAAATCCTCTTGAAATGCCTCATAATTTATGTTGTGTATACATCTTTATTGTATCTCTTATTTGCACTCTATCAACTCTTATTTAATTGTATACTAATCGTGTCTTAACTTTTCTTCTAGATCCATCTTTCTATTGTGACAACCCACCACACTAAACTTGATTATTCAAAACCAAAACATGATCCATCACTAACTAATCACATAGCCGGAAAAGAGGATAAATTAAAACCAATTTATTCTTTAGAAACATATCCAAGAACATGTACATAAAGGTCCAACATCTTGCGTATATTCATATATAGTACCAAGTATCTCTTACGATTTCCCCGTGGTCTCAACCAAAACATATATAAAAAAGAATTTATCCACATATAAAACATGTACAAGCATCAGGAAGCTAGTAGAAGCTTGAGTTGATTGAAACATCATATACAAAACCTTCCCTCCTAAACCTAAGAGTACAAGGATGACTCGAGGACACACTAGACATCTAAATAACCTTTCTCTAAGCTCCATCATAACAACTCCTCCTCACTACCACATGCTTGCTATTGTTGCTACTGACGATCACCTAAAAACATGTGGTGACTCATGAGGTGAGACCCATGTCCCAGTGAGAAATATAACTCTCAACAATAATTATTGATTACAAAAAGTTAAGTAATTATATAAATTAAGCAGGTTACATATATAAAGATAGAAATACATGATATAAAACTTCTTTAAGAGAAGTTCTAATTAGAGTCTTATTTATAGGATTGAAAGATTAACATTATTATCAAAAGATCAAGTATTGTTAACATCATAGGTATAGCTACCATCATAAGCCTGGCTACATTATAAACATCGGATGTTTAATACTGATTCTTATAGTATTGTTCGGGGAGTTGATAAACTAATTCATGTAGAAACATTTCTCATTATCATAGTGGATCCTTAAAAAAATAGAATTTGTATCGAATTAAGTGTGAGAATGGCTAACATCATAAGCATATCTAACATGATAATCATGGATAGAAACATAAGCATATCTAACAACATATGTATATCTAACAACATTAACATATCTACAACATAAACATATCTAACAACATAAGCATATATAGCATCATAGCCATGTCTAACAATATAAGCATGTCTAACAATATAAACATGGCTAACAACATAAGCATATCTATCAACATAAGCATATCTATTGTCTCTTATTGCATTAAACATCATCTAAATATGAAAGGAGCAAGTAAGGTTTATCATCTAGTGTGAAGTGATGTATAACCCTAACAGATATGCTACACAGCTGGATTACATTTTTTACCACTCAAACTTCCAACTGACTACTAAGAATTTGCAATCAGTTCTATACAAAATCTAGGAGATCTAGAATCCTAAAAACTCTTCCCCTTGTTCTGCACAAGTCCCTCATAGCAAAATATATAGTCAAACTGCAATCAGCCTAGTCTTCCCTTGGTATATAGGTTACGACACTAGAAACTAGGGTATACAAGATCCTATCATCTGAGGTACAATTACAACTATCCTCAATCATATCACATATACATATATCTTAGACATGACCTCAACCTCTCTCAGTCCGAGGCATGACCGCATCCATCCTTCAATTGTAGGATCAAGATGACAAGGATATACTCTCCCTGTACCGCACATACTCAATAGTATGCAACTTCGAGCTTCCCTTCTGGGATACTCAGTTTCCTATCCAACAGGATCTGACATTGGATAGTTCTATTCACATGGCACTACATGATTAGGGTTTCACTTGATTAATTATTACCAAATGGGTGAATTAAAGCTACATCAACCAAGTTTTTCACACAAAATTCTAATTCATTTCTATGAAACATTGGTATATAACAAATCCCAAAGATATAAAACATATGAGATGTATTCCTCATTTCAACAACACAAGGTACTAGTTCATTGCCATCAATGAGACTATACTCTTTATCACACCATCACAAAATATCAATCCTTGTCACTCATGAATAGGATTACACCTTTATAAGGGCTCAAGTCATGACCAAAGTGTAGGGAAATATGGTGATAGAACAGACAGTAAAAACAAAAATTAACTTCCATATTCCCCTTGAACCGATGGATCACATCAATAACTATGTAATGGGAAGGATGGTTTAGAGGATATACCTAGTCCTGGAGCAAGTCCAGTGACAATTTCCTCATTGTAACACATGCCCTTTCTTCAAGTCACACTCAAACAACATCTAAAGTAGATCCTAGTTGATCACTACGTACAACACTTTGACATTATCCTCCTAGAAGAAAAAGCTCCATGCCTCTTAGAGTAGTCCACACGGACCACTGGGAACTCTTGTCATTCTAGAAGAATGGATAAGAAGGAGTTGTCCCTTCACGTCATTGTACTAGTCACCAAGTTGCTCTCCCAAAAATTTTCTCCCTTTCTATCCCTCTCTTTATCGGGTAGGACTTTCTTGGGTTCTATCAGTTACCACAACCGGAGAAGGTAAACAATTGTCAGAAGTAATTGAGTTGTCTCTCTAGGAATCCCCCTGTGACGACCGTCTCGTGAAAACAAGATTAACTAATGCGGAAGCGTTCATCAAGCAGCGGATTAGCGAAAATCACTAAAAATTAAAACATTTTTATCAAAATATCCATTGAAGGAAAACTTTCTCACATAGAACCAAAGTAACATAATTACATTCTTGTTCATAGGTACATATTCTGTATCATCTCCTTTTGAGAATTACAAGCATTAACTGTCCTGTCAAGCTAAACACAGGCAGTATAAAATCTCGAGGCTCTAAGCCAAAATCTCGAAAGCACTAACTACTATTCTGAGGACCTGAGAGTACAGAGACGACACATAGGACTCTATTTACATCTATACAAGGCATAACAGTCAGTGTCTCCACCTGAGACTTCACTGCTGTCTCTGCTGCTGCTATTTTTGTCCTTCACCTATTGAAGGATTCCTATCTCCTCGTCCGCGTCCACCTAAAAATGTGGTTCCCACGGGGGTGAGACAATTATAAAAATTTCCCCAGCGAGAGTTATAACTCTCCGCCAATAACATTGTTATTGCAACTTAAGAAGATAGATATGAATGGAAGAATCATATTTGTATAGCAGCAAATATTTTAATGTCTAACAGATTAGAACATTATTCTATATCAGAAGCATTGCAACTATAACTTGATAGAATCAACATGTCATATATCCTTTAAGGAATATAAAGAACATGTATAACATCTATTCAAACTATAGAATCATTACCACTGCTTTAACTCTCTTCAAGATTAGATCATATATCTAAAGCCTAGTATTATCATTTTGGAGTCATGGCCCGTAGCCATATTCTTTTCATAAAGTGTTGGGATCTTAATCCCTCAATTCACCACTGGAAATTTTCATCCTTTCACAATTTCAATACCCTAACCATGTGATTCTGGGTGTTTAAACCCTTAGCTCATCACCTGAGCATTGTTACCACTTCCTTAGGTAACTAACACCTTTAGGTCATTTGACCAAGGTAAGTATGATACTTGATGCCTATTAACTCTCTTGCTACCTCTTATCAGACAACAAGATATATTATGGCACACAAGGCCCAATAAATAAATTCAAATTAATAACATATCACAACGCATACCTAGCTATGTCCATCATCTCATGATACATGCATGGTTAGCACATATGATAGCAGCACATCAATTATCTATCAACATCATGCAAAAACAATGTATTAATAATTCAAGGGTATTACCCTTAATCCTTTACCAGGATTAGGATTTCCATCACACATCTCATGTATCATTCATCCAATCATATTGGACTTATATCACAATAAGGTATACCAGTATTTGCGGTGTTGGATATGATATCTTGATGTCTCACTTCCCTCAACACCATTAACTTTCTTAAGTTCACATACTTAGCTTGTATTAGGGTATTACCCATCCTAATACTTTATGCACCAGTTTATCACATTCATCATGTAAAGTAGTGATCAATTGTCACTTACTTGGAATATATAACTATTGCCAATACTATGGATTCATACATAAGTCAGGAATTAATAAAAAGACCATGTTAGGTCCTATTCAAAACAAACTCTAAGTCAAACATAGAGTACCACGGTCGTGCAACCAAAAACGGCCGTGCTAAGGGAAGCCACCACGGCCGTGCTACCTTGCACGGCCGTGCAAAGTGAAAATACCACGGTCGTGCTACCTAACACGGTCGTGCTACATGAGTTCACCTCTTGAATCATGTTCAAGCATGAATTCTATTCTCTTATTAGGGAATTATGGTTTCACATACCATTTCCCTTCATTAGAATAGGGATTGCATATAACATCACCCTTCATTAGAGTTTCATAACACGTTGCCCATAATTAGGGTTTACTACTCAATCCCCATTAGGGTTTCTCATAGAATCACCCTCAATTAGGGCTTTACATGGATACACCTTCAATTAAGGTTTGAGTTCAATAACCCTGTCAATTAGGGTTTATGTTCATGTTTAGGGTTTCATGATCTCTTTGATTAAGGATCATAACCCTTAATCATCACATGAATCATATTCATGTATGAATTCATACTATCAACTTCTCAGCTTGATTAGGTCATATCAGCCCTTCAGTCGAGTATACACAACTATGATTAACATAGTGTACCAAGTCATTGATCCTATAAGCAATTAGGGATTCATCCCTTAATTGGCACTTAATTACTTAAGTACTATTAGGGTTTCAACCTTTTGTACCTTCATTGATTATCATTACTAATCATTATTGGATCAATAGAACATTCATCATCTTAATTCTCAAAGATTCAATCACATTGGACCTCCATTACATAAGGTATCCAATTGAATTAGGGTTTACTATTCATCCTAATTAGTGATTTCACATGTAGACAACCTCTTAATAGGATTATATATGGAATCAGCCTCAATTAGGGTTTACATCATATATTGGATCCATGCATTTGTTATGCATTAATGATTAGTACCATTAAAGGTATCTCCCACCTAATCACATTAAGTTTACAAATTTTTTTGATCAATTGGACCTTCAATAACTTGAGGTATCCAAATAGATTGATCAATAGAACCTTCAACTGCACTGGGTATCCATTTGGATTAGTCAATTGAGTCTTTAATATCATTGGGTACTCAATTGAATCAACCCATTGTTCCTTCAAATACATTAGGTACTCAATTGGGTTAACCAATTGATCTTTCAATTGTATTAGGCATCCAATTGGATTAACCAAATTGAACCACAAACAGTTTGAAACCGTTTACGCAAAAAGCTTTGAAACCGCATGAACTTGAAACTGCATGAGTCTCAAACGGTTTGTGTTACAACCCCAAATTTTGGGTTCATTTGTTGAGAAATTTAATTTCTCATAATAAAGATAAATGAATAAATAATGGATGAATGCATGATTTTCATTTAAAATAGCCTTGTTGATTTATTTGCGGGCTTTATTGGCTATTGGGCCCAATAACAAGGATATTCAATTAAGTAATGAATAACTGAGAATTTGGGATAAGAAAGGTGTGGAAACCTCTTGAGGGAAAATCCAAAGAAGATTTCATGCCATTTGGGTTCCTTGGGTTCCAAGGAGTCCAATGTTGCAAAGAAAAGGCAATAAGAAAAGAAAATATCAATTAAGTAAAGAAATTGAAAACATTGATGAAATGTGGAAAATGTGTGAAAAGAGGAATAAATGGGTAATCCTTAGTGGAATTTCGTTTCCCAAGGATTCCTAATAATAAAAGGAACACAAATGAGGAAAATAAGAGAGAAATAAAGAGAAATCTACAAAAGGAATAATTAAATGAGAAATAAACAAGATAATGTGAAATAATGCATACAGATGCATCTAGAAGGATAATAAGTATCCAATAAAAAGAATTTCGAAATAATGGAATGTCTTGGGATCCAAGGAGACCCAATAAAGAGGAAGGAAAGAGAAAATACTAAATTTTGCAAAATATGAAGATAATATGACATATTATTAAGGAATTTTTGTGTTGTTTTCAAAAGATGGTATTTTCCATTAGAAGGAAACATGGTTTCGTGGTAAATAATCAAAAGGCAAGTATAAGGAAGGTAAAGGTGGTAATTTTCGAAATCTTAATAATTCAAGAAAAAGATATATCCAAGGGATGAGGGAGAAAGAGAGAATTTGCTTCTTAAAGTTAGGGAAGTTGTTTCCTATTAGGAAAGGAACTTGGTTCCCCTTATGTGAACGTCTCGAGGCTTGGGTGCTCTCCCCTATATAAGGGGTAGATCCAGGAACAACTCCAAAAAAGTTTCACGCAACCCTCTCTTCTCCTCCTCCTCCTTCTTCTTATTCTTTACGTAGAAACCCTAACCATGTGAAGTATCACATCTATGGAGTTAGGGGGAACCAGAAGACAACCTTATTGGATGCGTTTTACTTCCACGACCTCAAGGGGAGGTTTTCCGGTAGCTTCGGGCCCAGGATCGCACGTGGCCACAGCAGCAAGGCTGCAGGGCCGCCGAAGGTGCAGGCCCGACCAGCACCAACCCGGCTGCTTTGGCCGCAGGTTATGGGCAACCCCAGGTGCGTGGGGGGGGGGGGGGGGCGGAGGCAACGACCACCTCCCTGGTGGCCGTCGAGGCTAGTAGAGGGAGGGAGGAGCCGCGCAAGGGCAGCTAGGGCGGCTGCTGGGCGCGATCAGAAGGTAGAAGACGACCCCATGCGCGTTGGACGGTTGTACCCCTCTCAGGTATGAAGAGTTAGCCACTTAGGCAGGGGTAAAAGAGTCATTCAACTCTATTTCCTAATCGGACAACTTTACATGGAGGAAGCGACGTGGCAGATTCTCATTGGCCCAAAATAGGTAATTTTTCTAAAATCATATCTCCCTAACCGTAGCTCGAATAGACTCGCAATATACATGAAAGTTGCTCAGAAAAATGAGGGGAATCCATTAAAAATATAATTAAAGTCTGATTCCTATTGCAATTTGAAAAGTAATGGAAGACATCAACTTTAATGTATTAATGTTTAAAGAACCCTATTTTGGTATGATTAAAGTTGTTAGTAGGGTTTAATAGATGATTAAAGTTGATATTAGCCTGTTAGTAATTAAAAGGAACATTAGGAAGAAAAAAAAAGGATGGACTTTGCGTATAATTAGTTAATTTGGAGTTTCATATGCATGAATAAACTTTAATGGGCCTTGAAACTCTAATGTTGACTAATTAGGCTATTAATGGCTTTAATTGACTAATTTCATGATTAAAGTTAGAATATGCTGAATCTAAGTATTTTGAGCATTAAGTTCCTAATTTGTGGATAAATGCCCTAAAGGTAATAATTAGGGTTTTCTGATAAATGAAAGATAGAATTAATAACAAATCGAGTTCATGAACTTTGAAGTGATGATAAATGCGTATAATGATCTTGTCATGGATTAAAAGGATAAAAATAGTAGCTTTAATATAATAGAGGATTAATGAGCTTAATTAATGGATAATTATGCCTTTAATCTGAGATTGAAGATTAACTATTGAAATAATTAGGGTTTGTAATCGATTGTGTTAAATTAGGGTTTTAAAATAATGAAAGATGAAGTGAAACCCTAATTGCCAAAGAAACCCTAAAATTGGAATAGAAATCCTAAGGAATATGAGGATATTGGATAAATATTTGGTTGTTAAATTGTTAACATAGTTGCACAATTATTGTTTCCCCCACATACCAGCTTCGGCTGGCCGACGTTTTGTTTGTCGGCGTTTTAGGTACAAATGAAAAGAACAAACAGTAAAGCGACATATGTGGAATTAAATGAGAGATAACATGCACAGGAGGATTAGTTAGATTAACATCTTCATGGATAGAAGTTTAGAAATCCCAGTTTTTCCAAGGTAAGAAAAGTTTTATTTTATACTCATTTTCAGTTTAGTTGGTAAAGTTTATTAATTATTACATATTATTTGTCGAACCTTTGATCATGTTAATCGGATAACGACACTGACCTTTCGATCTCCCTTAATTGGGGGTTATCGGGGGGGTCGTTAAAATTGGTATCAGAGCCCAGGTTCCTCATCTAATCTTTAATAATTATTAAATTTTACAAATTCTGTAGAACCCAAGGGAATTATTAGAGGATTTTCCGAAAGACTGAGGTGTCTAGAAAAGGATCACATCCGGGGGCTGGCAAAATTTTCCTCCGCACCGCTAGTCGGAATACGAGGACTCCTGGATCGTGTGACTGCCTGGCCGATGTCTTAGGTTAAGACTCGAAGTAAGATACCTTTAGGACTCTCTCATCTTATTCATCCCTTCTCAACTCAAATTCTATTAAGGACCTTAAGGATTAGGGTTTCCTCTCTTCCCCTCACCCTCTTTAGGTATGGGTAAGGTTGATAAGGATTAAGGAATCCTCCACCAAATTAATAAAAAGCATGTAAATAAGATGTCATGGACATAAAGCTTAATAGAGTAAGCATAAAAGGAATAGATACATACTTAGGTCGTATGATACAAGCTGTCTTTGCCCTCAGGAGAGACCTGAGGATAGACCTCCTTGGTAGGAGGATGTCTTGGAGGTAGAGACCTCCATTAAAGGTAGAGACCTAGCACATCCTTTGAGGATGATGGTAACCCTAACCCTAAGTGAAGGTTAGAGAGAGGGATGACATGATGAGTTAGATGTCATGATTGACCAGGTGTTTGAAGGGACATGCCTTGGGATGCCATGTGATCCATGGGTAACTCAACCCCTTTGGCAACCCAACCCTGGGAAGGGTCATGCATGTTAGAGTGAAGGATAGCTCCTTCATCGATGAGGTTAGAGAAGAACTTGTAGTTACCCTATGGGCTTAGGCAAGTAAGGTATAGCTTGGTGAAACCCTGGTTAAGAGATCATGATGGGTGGCTTATGATATAAGCATAAGTTATAATGGATAACCATGAGTGAGTTGAGCGTAAGCATAGGCTTCACCAGGTAAGGATATGCTTATGAGCTTGATCCTTCAGGAAGAAAGGACCTTTTATAGAGAGGTTGGTTGTAGGATTAGCTCTAGAGAGAAAGCAGACCTCAAGCAAAAAGGTTGTAAGCTCAAAACCCTGAGACATAAGGAACAGAGGGTAGTTAAGGATGATGCGACCTACGTGGAGGATAGTGGTTTTCTTATGCTTGATTCCTGGAAGCTGATGATATCTTGGTTACCTTTAGAGAAACCAAACCCTAGAGAGAGGACGATGCTTCTAGTACCCATGGTATAAGTGATTACCTGCTCGAAAGAGTGCCTTAGGCCCTGAGGAGGTTTAAGTAACTTGTTGTGAGGTTTTATACCTAGTTGGTTGTCCTGGAAGAAGACTCGACCCTGATGTGTTTCTCGAATAGAAGAATGATAGGGAGTACGTGACATACCTTGGACATGCTTGATTTGTGGTTAAGAGGTTGAGCATGCAGTTGGTTACCCAAAGGAGAACCTAGGGTTCCTAAGCCTAAGAGGGGAAGCAGTGTATCTGATTCTCATAATGAGATTTGAGTCTCTATATAGTTTCGAGCATGGTAATCCTCAGGTGTAGAGGTAAAGGAAACCCATTAGGATAAGGGTATGTTTGATGAACCCTTCATGACTAAGTTGATCTAATATGGAGGAAAGAGAACAAGTAGGTCCTAGCATGATTTAATAGGTGGTCTTCTTGTGCCTTAGTAGCTTGCTAGGGCTGAGCATGCTCAGGTGGATGCATACCCTAAACATAAGGATGTTTGTGACCTTGATTGTCACGAGTGGTAGTTTCCTCCCATCCTGGAAAAGGGACCCCTTTGGTAGGGTGTATGCCAGTTTTGTTGGTTTTGAGATGACCTAAAGGAGTTTCATAGGATCTTGAGAAGCTAAGTGAAAAGTACGTGGTATGAGAATGAACCTGTAGACCCATAGATAGCCATCTCTAAGTGCATGTGGATGAGTTACCATGGAGGTAACCGGTATGGGGCCTGACCAAGGTAGGCAGGTTTCCATGACCCCTATGAAGGAATGAAAGTCAGTCATGAATGCAATAAGAGATGATGAAAGATTGGGTAAGGTTCTAAGTTGAACATGTACTATGATATAATCCTAAGTCTATCCTAGGGTCAGGTAGGGATAAGACCAATGGAAGTAGGAGTTTCCTAATTCCCTAGTTGCACATGACCATAGGGTCGGGAGGTAACAGCTATCATTGTCTGAGGGCCATGGGTTGGGAGATTGATCACCTTCATGAACTCAAGTGACCTAAAGGGCAAATGAGTAGGGCACTCTCTGGTGCATATGGGAAGAGGGATGACCCCAAAAGTTCCGATACACTATAGACCTAGAGGATATGACCAAGGATTGTGTGTAAACCCAAGTAGGTTTGAGGCCAGTTTTCCATGGAAGTAACTTTGATATAATGATGATTGTGATATAGAGACATGAGTTGCACGTTTCAACGGAGATTTGAAGGTGTACTGGCGAGGTGGACTGTACCATCCCTACTCTTAGAATAGGAAGAACTCTGTATTTGGACGGCCGCCAAATGCTTATTTCTTCTTGTTATGAGAGTGAGAGATAGGACAGTATGCATGCCATACACCAAGGACAAGGATGTTGTGAGTTGGAACGTTGCTATAAGGAATAAGGATAGAGATGTGGAAGGAATGATACATGGATGGTTCGCAAACACTAAGAGAGGTAGTGTAGCCAGCTTATGAGGATGTTTTATCAGGAACTATGTGGAATTTGTAGATTAACCAAGGTCAAGTTCGATCACAGTGAGTATGAGCTTAGAGTTTCTTGATGAAGACAAACTTAGAGTTTGAGATGAGATGATAGGTAGAATACATGGAAGAGTATGTCTTCAACGTTACCTAATATCGAAGGATGTGAAGTGGTAATGGATGCTCTGGTGGAGATAGAGCTGCCCAGTTTGGCTAGAAGGGAGTTGTTAGGCTAACCCTACGTTTGGAAAGAAGATGTGTTTTGGCTAACACTCAGATGTAATAAGATAGGTTGAACAAGTTAATGATTGTTTGGTTAGCCAGTCTAGTCCTTGACGTAGTGAAAGGATGGTTTAGAGCCTCAGATGCACTTCTCTGGAAGGGAATGTGATGAAACCTTGATTAGAATGATTTAGGGTTTCCGAGGTATCAAGCTTGAGGGATCATGACACACTGGAGATCATGATCTTAAGATCACCATATACCATGGTATTACTGAGATGGTAGCACTTTGGATGCTTAAGATGAAGATGCATGTGGCTTGTGGCCATGCATGATAAAGGTAAAGGACGAATACAAGTAACCCAGTGTACCAATATAGAGGATAAAAGAGTCCCTAAAAAGGAATGAGAGTTCATCACTATGGATGATGTGGAAACTCTCCCCTTAACCAAGGAAGATCAATGAGGGTTATGGTAGATCACCTTACCTAGATGACAGGAAAAGAAGAGTATTGTCAAGTGATAGATCGGGTTGAACTACTTATAATAGAGAAAGAAATGGTTCAACAACACCATGATGTGAGTTCAAAGAGTTCTTGAACATGATTAGAAGGTTTACTTCCATGCGGAAGAAGTAGGTACATGAAGAACTCGTCTTAGTACCATTTATCACCCCTAACTAATGAGTAGTATGATCCAGACTAGACGGTCTAATGAGAGCAAGTGTGCTTGTTCAGGGTGATACAAAGAGACAGTTCTTAAGATGTGATATTAACCACCATAGCCTTTATCGGGATGTAAGAAGCTATATAAGGAGGGTGTGTCGGTCACCACTTCATTATAATGATGTTGGTTAAGGAGGCCTCATGAAGGTCATAAAAGAACCACAGTGTGTGCAGATGAAGTCGCTTGATCGTGTAATGGCTGAGAGAGAGCCAAGGGTGACATGCGTCACGAGCTAATACAAAGCAGACTGACATGCAGTTCACTGTGGGAGAATATGTGATGTGAAAATCCGACCCCTCTAAGCTACAGCTAATAAAGCTGAGTCCCCGATAAATGGGTCCATTTGAGATGGATGGGTGGATATGATTGTGTTTAGCTTTTCCCCACAGGATAACATGACGTGTAATGTGTTCCATGAGTCCAGTCTAGAGCACTATGTGAGGTACCCAAGCCAGGTGTTGAGCCCTGAACCTATTCAGCTTTTGAGAGGCTGAAATATCCTGAGTCACCTATGAGGGTACGATATACCAAGGTAAGAAAGAACTCAGATGGAAGAATATGAGATAATGAAGGTTCTTAGAAAACATCATGGAAAGGGTGAAGCCACATGGGAGCCATGATGGACTTATGAAAGGCTTATCCTGTTTGTTTGCTTGCTTGATGGAATTTTGAGGGAAAAATTCTCATAAGAGGGGAAGGATGTTACAACCCCAAATTTTGGGTTCATTTGTTGAGAAATTTAATTTCTCATAATAAAGATAAATGAACAAATAATGGATGAATGCATGATTTTCATTTAAAATAGCCTTGTTGATTTATTTGCGGGCTTTATTGGCTATTGGGCCCAATAACAAGGATATTCAATTAAGTAATGAATAACTGAGAATTTGGGATAAGAAAGGTGTGGAAACCTCTTGAGGGAAAATCCAAAGAAGATTTTGTCCCATTTGGGTTCCTTGGGTTCCAAGGAGTCCAATGTTGCAAAGAAAAGGCAATAAGAAAAGAAAATATCAATTAAGTAAAGAAATTGAAAACATTGATGAAATGTGGAAAATGTGTGAAAAGAGGAATAAATGGGTAATCCTTAGTGGAATTTCGTTTCCCAAGGATTCGTAATAATAAAAGGAACACTAATGAGGAAAATAAGAGAGAAATAAAGAGAAATCTACAAAAGGAATAATTAAATGAGAAATAAACAAGATAATGTGAAATAATGCATAAAGATGCATCTAGAAGGATAATAAGTATCCAATAAAAAGAATTTCGAAATAATGAAATGTCTTGGGATCCAAGGAGACCCAATAAAGAGGAAGGAAAGAGAAAATACTAAATTTTGCAAAATATGAAGATAATATGACATATTATTAAGGAATTTTTGTGTTGTTTTCAAAAGATGGTATTTTCCATTAGAAGGAAACATGGTTTCGTGGTAAATAATCAAAAGGCAAGTATAAGGAAGGTAAAGGTGGTAATTTTCGAAATCTTAATAATTCAAGAAAAAGATATATCCAAGGGATGAGGGAGAAAGAGAGAATTTGCTTCTTAAAGTTAGGGAACTTGTTTCCTATTAGGAAAGGAACTTGGTTCCCCTTATGTGAACGTCTCGAGGCTTGGGTGCTCTCCCCTATATAAGGGGTAGAGCCAGGAACAACTCCAGGAAAGTTTCACGCAACCCTCTCTTCTCCTCCTCCTCCTTCTTCTTCTTTACGTAGAAACCCTAACCATGTGAAGTATCACATCTATGGAGTTAGGGGGAACCAGAAGACGACCTTGTTGGATGCGTTTTACTTCCACGGCCTCAAGGGGAGGTTTTCCGGCAGCTTCGGGCCCAGGATCGCATGTGGCCACAGCAGTAAGGCTGCAGGGCCGCCGAAGGTGCAGGCCCGACCAGCACCAACCCGGCTGCTTTGGCCGCAGGTTATGGGCAACCCCAGGTGCGTGGGGGGCGCGGAGGCAACGACCACCTCCCTGGTGGCCGTCGAGGCTAGTAGAGGGAGGGAGGAGTCGCGCAAGGGCAGCTAGGGCGGCTGCTGGGCGCGATCAGGAGGTAGAAGACGACCCCATGCGCGTTGGACGGTTGTACCCCTCCCGGGTATGAAGAGTCGGCCACTTAGGCAGGGGTAAAAGAGTCATTCAACTCTATTTCCTAATCGGACAACTTTACATGGAGGAAGCGACGTGGCAGATTCTCATTGGCCCAAAATAGGTAATTTTGCTAAAATCATATCTCCCTAACCGTAGCTCGAATAGACGCGCAATATACATGAAAGTTGCTCAGAAAAACGAGGGGAATCCATTAAAAATATAATTAAAGTCTGGTTACTATTGCAATTTGAAAAGTAATGGAAGACATCAACTTTAATGTATTAATGTTTAAAGAACCCTATTTTGGTATGATTAAAGTTGTTAGTAGGGTTTAATAGATGATTAAAGTTGATATTAGCCTGTTAGTAATTAAAAGGAACATTAGGAAGAAAAAAAATGATGGACTTTGCATATAATTAGTTAATTTGGAGTTTCATATGCATGAATAAACTTTAATGGGCCTTGAAACCCTAATGTTGACTAATTAGACTATTAATGGCTTTAATTGACTAATTTCATGATTAAAGTTAGAATATGTTGAATCTAAGTATTTTGAGCATTAAGTTCCTAATTTGTGGATAAATGCCCTAAAGGTAATAATTAGGGTTTTCTGATAAATGAAAGATAGAATTAATAACAAATCGAGTTCATGAACTTTGAAGTGATGATAAATGCATATAATGATCTTGTCATGGATTAAAATGATAAAAATAGTAGCTTTAATATAATAGAGGATTAATGAGCTTAATTAATGGATAATTATGCCTTTAATCCGAGATTGAAGATTAACTGTTGAAATAATTAGGGTTTGTAATCGATTGTGTTAAATTAGGGTTTTAAAATAATGAAAGATGAAGTGAAACCCTAATTGCCAAAGAAACCCTAAAATTTGAATAGAAATCCTAAGGAATATGAGGATATTGGATAAATATTGATAAAAGGAAATTGGTATATTTATTTCAGGATCCTGTGCATGATTAGTTGCTTGGTTGGGATTTCTATGTTTTGGTTATTTTTGCATTCAATCTACTTAATAGGTATGTGGTTACGCTTATGGCTACCAGAATTAGTTTTCTGGGATTTTATCGATGTTTCCATCGTGGGTTGAATTAAACTGTTGGATGTATTTAATTCATGCAAAGTATAATGTGAATATGACTATCACATAAGAAATATGCCTACTAGCTTAGATCCTAGTCCCCTCTGTAGCTTTATAGATTGACCTAGTAAATGGCTACCAATGGGGGTAGGTCCATCAGGTCATTAAATGACTTAGTAAATGGCTACCAATGGGGTAGGTCCATCAAGTCATCATGAGTCAGGGATTTGTCTACCTTTGGGTAGGACCATGCGACTCCATAACCCTAGGTATTGGCTACCTGTGTGGTAGGGCCATTGGGGTAAGGATCTACCATATGAGAGAGGTGGTATCCATGTCTACTGCAGGGACGTTACAGAGAAAGGGGATAGGCAAGGATTGAGTAGTATTGCTTAAAACGTAATCTGGGTTGTTAAATGATATTTGGTTGATTACATTGTTAACATAGTTGCACAATTATTGTTTCCCCCACATACCAGCTTCGGCTGGCCGACGTTTTGTTTGTCGGCGTTTTAGGTACAAATGAAAAGAACAAACAGTAAAGCGACATATGTGGAATTAAATGAGAGATAACATGCACAGGAGGATTAGTTAGATTAACATCTTCATGGATAGAAGTTTAGAAATCCCAGTTTTTCCAAGGTAAGAAAAGTTTTATTTTATACTCGTTTTCAGTTTAGTTGGTAAAGTTTATTAATTATTACAGATTATTTGTCGAACCTTTGATCCTGTTAATTGGATAACGGCACTGACCTTTCGATCTCCCTTAATTGGGGGTTATGGGGGGGGGGGGTCGTTACAGTTTGAGACCGTTTGGTCTCAAATGGTCTTGAGACCGTTTGGTCCCAAATGGTCTTGAGACCGTTTGGTCCCAAATGGTCTTGAGACCGTTTGGTCCCAAACGTTCTTGAGACCGTTTGGACTCAAACGGTCTTGAGACCGTTTAGTTCAAACCTCTCAAAACCGCATGGACCAAAGAGTCAATCAAGACTTCAACAACACTCAATTCCAATCTATGGAATCTCAACCAATTGGATCATCAACTCAATCATCAATTGAGTCATGAACTCATCCCTTAATTGGAACTTCAATTAGGGTCTGATCTCAATGGAATTAGGGTTTATAAACACCAATTAGAGCTTTGAAGTTGATCATCAATCAAGCTACTAATTATGTTTCAATTGATTGCATTGGATCTTCAACCATTGAATTCATGGAACCAATCATGAATTGGACCTATGCTCATACTTCAATTGAGTTTAGTAGGTCAACCTTCAACTGATTTGACCCTCAATTGACCCTCACTTGGTCATCAATTAGAGTTTTAATTGATGATTCAACAACACTCATCAATACAAGATTGTTTACTTTGAAAATTTTGAACCATCATCCAAATTGGGTATGACCTGACCCCAAACGGTCTTGAGACTGTTTTCCCATCATATCACTCAATTACAAGCCATCCAATTAAGGTTTGGATCATGGAATTGATCACCAAATCAGCATTGCATTGTATATCAGCTTGGTACCTTTAGACCTTCAAACACCTAACCATACTCAACCCTAGACCTCCAAACGGTCTTGGGTGACCACCAAACGGTCTTGAGACCATTTGGATGATCTCCAAACGGTCTTGATACCGTTTGGCTCATCCAACCTTTGGATTCTAGTGAAATTTCATCAAGGTTTGGTCTATCGAGTTGATCAACAAATCAGCACTTAATTGCAATATGATTTGGTACCTTTAGACCTTCAATTGATCAACTATACTTGACCCCAAACCTCCAAACGGTCTTGGGGTGACCCCCAAACGGTCTTGAGACCGTTTGGGTGATCCCCAAACGGTCTTGAAACCGTTTGGTCTAATCACCCCAAAATCTCCAATTAACTCATTGGAATTTCAGCACTGTTTTCAATTAGGGTTTGCCCAATTGAATAGCCTTCAACTCACGATTACGTAGGAGTTAATCCCTCAAATTTGGTGAGTCATTAGACCACATCATTAGGAACAGTAATACCAAACGGTCAACCCTTGGTCAACGCACTCAAACGGTCTTGAGACCGTTTGCCCAAAAAGTTCAATTATATCAGATTGATAATCAGCACTTAATCCAATTAGGTTTCCCTAATTGATTAGCCTTCAACTCACGATTCCTTGGGAGTTACTCCCTCAAATTTGGAGGGTCATCAACCAACATAATTATGAACAGGAATCCCAAACGGTCAACGCTTGGTCAACTCACTCAAACGGTCTTGAAACCGTTTTCCCAAACAGGTCAAGTTAATAAGGTTGAAAATCAGCATTTAATTCAATTCGATTTTCCTAATTGATTGGCCTTCAACCTACGATTCCTCTGGAGTTAACTCCTCAAATTTGGTGGGTCGTTAGCCTACATAATTAGGAACAAAATTACCAAACGGTCAATGCTTGGTCAACCATCTCAAACGGTCTTGAAACCGTTTTCTCCCAAACGGTTTCAAACCGTTTGCCTTTAAACGGTTTGCTGAAACCGCATAGCCAATCAAATTAAAATGATTTGGAATAGCTATCAAAACCGTTTGGCTTGGTATTTTCTTTGGATAAGCATCTAGGATGATTTCATCATCCCCTTCCTTCGAACAACCAAGAACAGCAACCGTTCTTGATGGAAATTGCAGCAAAGAAACAAGAGTGTAGCAATTTAAAGAAAACTATCAACAAAGTATAGAGAATTGATGCAATATCAATGATTAAGGGTTTGAGTTATAAAACCCGCCTTAAATCTTATCTCCAAGATACACGTCTCTAATGGTGGATGAATCTTCTCCAACTATTCCAAGGCTCAACTTCAAGATTTGGAGTGAAATGATCGACTAGAATTGAAGATTGAGTGAAGAAATGAAGGAATTACACATTGTTTTATGATTTTCACCATGAAATCATGAAGAACGAAGATCAAAGGCTTACCAACAGGTTGGGGACGTGCTCCCTGCTGTCCTTAGCCTTCTTGGTCGGTTTTGCAAGCAAAGAGAAGAAGTGGGGTCGTAAAAGCCTTTCATTTGGCTTGGAAAAGGTACTTTTATAAGAAAATTGAGGAGAGAGAAAATACTTTATAAAAGTCTTTTAATTCCAAAATTGTTGCCACCACTTCCCCCTTGGTTTCTTGCATGCAATGGCATCTCTATCCCCACCGAACTCCCTTCCATTATCCATGAATTAAGGGAAAAGAAAATAAGCACCTTAATGCTTATTATATTAATATCCCATATGTGAGTGGAAATTACTTTCCTTTATAATAAGGTGAGTGGAGTTTCACCTCCTTTAGATATTTTCGTTCCTTATCTTGGAAAAAGAACGTCCATCCTTATTCAAAATCAACCAATAACATTTTGGTTGAAGGCCCTTTAATTAATACATTCATTTTTGCCCTAAATTGGATTAGGGTTTCACTTAGGATTAAATCTTGATTATTTTAATATCAAGATTCTCTCTCCTCCATATTAATTCAAATGAGAAGTAACTCTCATTTTATTTGCTCTACATGATGCCAAGAAACATTAGGGACATTATTGAAGTGGTAATTTGCATATTGAACCCTAGGTTTTGGGTAAATTGCACTCTACACCAAAACTAGGTTTTAATGCACAAGGATTGCTTTACAAGCTTAATCTTGGTGCCCAAGCTTGTGAAAACTATGCCACTACATCATATTAATTCTTATGATGTCTCAACATCAGAGGAACATATTATCATGCACAATTTTCACATAAATCCCTCAACTTGGGTAATTTGCACATTAGTCCAAAAGAAGCAAACATTGCTTCAACATTGTCCAAATAGGACCAAAATTGAAACATAAGTTCCTCATAAGCCCTAATTACTTTTTCCAAGATAGAATTTAGAATCTACTCAACCATATTAGGCAACATAACCCAGGTCAGGGATGTTACACCCCCAGTACTCCTCTATTTATAGGAGGGTTAGGGCCAGGGTTCCCAATTTGTGTGGGAGTGGAAGGGACTGTAATTTCATGAATTTTCACAACCTACGAGCGGAAAAACAATCGGTTCACAAGTGAACTGATCAGTCGGGATGTGAGCCAATCAGTTCATCCAGTGAACCAGTCATTTCATCATGTTTCTCAATCGTAATTGTATTGGAAATTCAAATCTAATTAATGCACAACATGACATAATCACTAATCCTTGATGAAATCAAATTAATCCATGAACCGGGTGGTTCATCTCATGAATCGTTCATCTAAAGACCTTGAGCCGATTGGTTCACTAAGTGAATCAGTCAGTTCATGTCTTGGTTCATTCAGAATTCAGCCAATGCAATATCCAATGAACCTGACACTCCAAGCGTCCATTTTAAGACTTGAACTGATCAATTTAGAGTCCAGTCAGTCAATTATTGTTTAAATTGAATACCTAAACACTTTAGTAATCAATTTAATTGTCATTCGTGAATAAACTCTTATTACAAGTGAATCATCTGTGTGTGACCCTATAGGTTCCATATTACATTGGCAGTGAGTGTCCATAACCATTTTATGACATCACAAGCAAAGAGAGGTGTCTAGTAACACATCATTTCTACCCAAGTAAATGGAAAGATGGAGAACAACTTCAACCTAGAATCTATAATTGGTGTTATAGTGTTTGTATATTTCCTTTGTCACTGATATCTAGATTGAACTCAAGGCATGAAATCATCATCCTCTTCAATCATTCAATCTATGTTCCTTGAACTAGAGTAGATTGTCTGAGATATATGTAAACTCAATATCACATATTGACTCACATGAGCATCACCATGCATTTCTCAATATTTCTTATCAAGTGGCCGGGATATCATACACCCGTAAGAGGGACAAATCACATCTACTCACTCACAATCATCTCCATGTGTTACAGTGTGTCTACTCATCACCTTTATGGCAACCACTATTCGGAATCATGGTGGATGATGTCGAAGAACATCGAACAACATGTGACGAGTGTAGTGACCTTAGGTCTAAGAACTACAATCACCACCAACACTATAAGAGGTGATTCTAAATACCAATTATGGTTTCCATGTATCACTCTTATGGTGAGTTTGTCTGATACACTATTCTCTAACAAGTATCTATCTATTTGGTTTGATATCACATAGGATGGGTTGGGCTCGTTGATGGAGTAGCTTTGGGCCTTGTTGAGCCTTGTTTGGGCTTTGTTGAGCCTTGTTGGGCTTTGTTTTGCCTTGTTTTGCCTTGTTGGGGCCTTGTATCGGGCAAGACCAAGGTGTATCGGCCAAGGCTTGGTGGGTGTGCTGGCCAAGGAGGTTGTGTCGGCCAAGGGTGAGTGGGTTGCCATCTTGGACGAAACACCTCTCCCTTCTAGCTTTGTTTGTGTCACCATCTTCAGACAAGTGGCAGCTGCTTTGCTAAGAGAGTGGCAACACATGGGCGTGGGATTTTGGGGTGCTTTCATGTGGAACACTCCTTGGACAAGTGTGCAGGGGGCAGGTGCCACCTTGCCTTTCTCTCCCTGTGGCAACACATCCCATTATCACACAGATAAGGAGGTGTTACGCGAAAACGTGCGGAAAACACCATAACCACATATTATCAAAACACGGGTTAATTAAAACCGATTGCGGAAAACTGATAACTGTGAAACGATTACTTTCCAGTCCTCATCCTGCACAGAAACATGTCATATAAATATGTACATACACAAGATCTGACATGTGTCCATAGCTCAGGAACAGCTGTCCATCCATCACATGAGTTCACCACCTGTTCATATATACATAAAGGCCCACATCCGGCCAACAGCAGGATATACAGATATCATCGAACGATCTTCGTGAAACATCGTCAAAACACTGCCAAGGACCTGAGAGTACAGGGATGACTCTAGACTCTACTACAAAACATCCAAAACAGCAGCATGTCCATCGCTTGCCTTCTACTGCTCCTCAAGCTGCTCGTCCGCAACACCACAACCATGACCACGTCTACCTCGACCACCTAAAAAGGGTGTAAACCAGCGGGGTGAGACAATTGAACAATTGTCCCAGCGGGAAACATAGCTCCCCACCGCAACTATAGAACCTCAGCAAGATAAACCATAACAGCAATTAGAACATGAGCAGATATATCAGAAGCAGTTATATATATATAGCAAGATCATTCTTACCGGTAAGCATACCAGTTGTACTAAAGCGTAAAACCAGATGTCTTTCAAAGGAACATGACTATCAAGATGAGATATATCAACATATAACAGGATTATTAGAACATGGTATAATGCCACATAACCTGTTTATCAAGATAAGACAGATTGCCACATAACCTGCAAGGTATAACGGAATATTACACAAACAAGGCCTCAACCAATGTTTCGTATTTGATATGACTAGTAAATACTAAACGGATGTATTACATTTTATTATGCCCTGAGGATTTGAACCGTACCGTTCAAATCCAACCTTCGGTTACGAAACCCAAGACGGTGCCATACAAGGTCAATGGAAGAGCCGGACTCCACGACCTCCCACCTCATGGTCAGTACATGAGTACAACACAAGCAGGACCGCAGTCACATGCTGAAGTGGTCTAAGCCACAGGGTTAGCTCCATAGGCTACCCATTCTCTAGCCCGCCTTGGTACAGGTCACGGCGCTAGTAAAACTGAGCCATGGGCCTGATCATTGTGCTCTGAGCCATGAACGCATTCATGCTCCATACATCACATATCCTGAGCCATGGGCCTGTTCACCATGCTTTACACACATATCTGAGTCTGTAACCGAAGTCACACTCTTACCTCCTCATTTTCAGGCTAGGAGCAACCTACACATATTCAACAATATGCACTTCCAGGTTAACCCGTAGGAAAACCTGTTTCACCATCACCAAGTCCTGACGATGATGGATCTATGGCCAGGGCAAACTACATGATATATTTTACTGTGATTAATTAGTATCTTTTAGATGGATTGCAAGATTCAACCAAGTTGTATAACATGCAAAGATATAATAGAAAGTAAAGAACATTATATTATGATCTATTCATATCAACATGATCCATCTTAAGGATCCAACATCACATGTTACCACTTGGCCTCTTGCCAACCATCCAGATCCATCTCAAGGATCATCACATACCACAGGGTCTCAACCCTTCATCATGTATTGTTACTGCCTCTTAAGGCTCACATCATCATCATGGGACCAACACATCACATTCATAATCTTATAGAGCAATTATCAAATTAATGTTACTCATTACATATGTCACATAGCCCTTTCATGGCTAAGTCATCACCTGCAAGGTTAAGGTATGCAATAATTGTAGATTCAACATAAGGAATATGCTCACTATCATGAAATATCATTCAAGATAATTAAATTACCAATATTACACTTATTTGGTAACCGAGTATGTTAAGTACACCATTAAACAACCATATTGATACTTACCCTAAATCTCAAGATTATACAAACAATCAGGGTATATAGAAATCATGTTGGGTATACAGAACCAACACTATTATTAACAAGGTCATTACTATTGCCATCAGCCGTTGTCATCTTTATCATGAAGCAACCTTTAACATAACTGTCACTTAGCATCATTATTACCAACATTATTATCATTAAACAAACTGCTAGAGTAATTATCATCATCTTCTTTATCATTAACAATTAAGCATAAGGGTCACATCATCCATCTATTACATGAGGGCTAACATCATATACATTACTATCATTAGCATCCTTATCATTTGCAAGGCAACATATTACATATTGATGATATCACAAACACCACCATCATTTTATTGGTTAATGTATAAACATCCACTTCTATCACATAAGGGCCCATCACCAAAGAAACTCATACCCTCACTATAGCCTCACAACCCTCATCTGAAACCTATCACCTGACATGGGTATCGGCCACCACACTAACCCTATCGGCCATCATGGCCCAAGGCATGTCGCCCAACATGGTATCGGCCATCATGGTATCGGCCATCAGGGCACATAGCCTATCGTCCAACATGGCACTACTTGGCCCTATCGTCCACCACATGGATAAGGAGATAACTCAACACAAGAGCACTCGTTCTATCATCCAACTCAAGGACGTCCATGTCGCCCAACACCATCAGACCATATCGCCCAACAAGAGAGAGAGAGAGAGAGAGAGAGTATCACCCATCTCCAAGGGTACTCACCATAGCGGCCAACAAACCCTAGCTCACCCTATCGCCCAACTCAAGGGCAAGGGTATCGGCCAACCTAAAGGACTCATCATGTCACCCAACACCAGCTACCATATCGTCTACCAAGGGGAAACAGTATGCCGTCCAACTCAAAAACAAAGGTGTTGCTCAACCCAAGGAACCATATCGCCCAACATGGTCACCCTGTCGGCCAACATCCATACTAGGTCAACCTATCGTCCAACCCAAGAGGAAGGGTGTTTCCCAACACCAAGAACACTGATATCGTTCAACTCAAGGACAAGGGTGTCGCTCAACACACCCACAAGGAAGGGGTATCGCCCAACCCTAGGTCACCTTCTACCTCCAACACAAGGGATCACAAACCCTAAAAAGCAAGGTATACAAGGAACCCTAAAACCCAAGAGAGGGATATCGGCCACTAAGGTATATAAGCAAGGTGCACAAGAAAGGAACTAAGCTAGTCTACTAACATGTAACAAGGTTAAAGCTAGAGGTAATAGAGTTAGGGTTAGAAACTATGCAACCCGCCTTAAGCTCCAAGGTTGTGGGCCACCAAAGCTCCAAAGCACTCCAAGGTCCAAAGCTATCGTCCACCATGCTGCTCCAAGAAGGTGTATCGGCCACCACTTCAGCTCCAAGGAAGTATATCGGCCAACACAAGCAAGATGGAGAGGGGTATCATGCACCAAGGGTGGAGGGGAGACCAAAGGACCAAAGGAGACTAAGGCAAGGAGAAGAGCTACCTATATAGGAAGAAGGGGAGGAGAAACCAAGGTACAACCATGCTATGTGTCACCCACCCAAGGGACACATGTCCACCAACTCAAGCCACCTCTCATGCAAGCCATAAGGCACTTGTCCAAGATGTGCACCATGTGTCCATCAACCAAGCCAAGCCATCTGGGCGACACAACAAGAGCTACTGGGCGACACACCAAGCAACTGGGCGACACACCAAGCAACTGGGCGACACAAGGCTCAAGCAAGCCCAAACAAGGAACTCCAAGGCCCAAACAAGCTCAACTCAGGCCCAAAGGACTCAAACAACAAGCCCGAGCCTTCCTCTTAACCTTAGAGGAAGCAAAGAGGAAAAACATCTCACAAGATGGCAAACTTGCCCACAAAACCCTAAACTTGGGTTATTTGCAAGTAGCCCCTCGAACTCTCAACAAAGCACAACCAAACCCTAATCACCACTAAAGGTGATTAGCAAGCACCAAAGCACCAAGATCAAGAAAAACAAACAGGGTAAACCCTAAACGCAGGTCAGGGTCCTTACAGCCATAAACCTCTACAAAAGGATTTCGTCCTCGAAATCCGAAGAGAAAAGCGAGGGATACTTCCTCCTCATCTCTTCCTCAAGCTCCCACGTGGCTTCCTCAATGCCACGGTGATGCCAAAGGACCTTCACAAGAACCAGATCCTTTCTCTTCAACTTCTTGACTCTTCTGTCAAGGATCATCATAGGACCCTCTTCATAAGTCACATCTTTGTCAAGCTCAACTTCAACTGGTTGTATCACTGTTCCTGTATCCGGAAGACTTTTCTTCAGCATACTGACATGGAACACTGGATGTAACCTGTGCAACTCTGGAGGCAACTCTAACTCGTAGGCCACCTTGCCAACACGTGCTAAGACTGAGTAAGGCCCCATATATCTGGGAGCTAACTTACCCTTCCGGCCAAATCTCAGCACACCTTTCCACGGAGGGACTTTAAGATACACCTTGTCTCCCACCTGGAACTCCAAAGGTCATCGACGATTGTCTGCATAAGACTTCTGCCTGTCTTGTGCCGCTTTCAACTGTTGTTGTATCACCTTGATCTTTTCTGTCATTTGTTGTACTAACTCAGGGCCCAAAAGCTGATATTCACCTGATTCATACCAACACAAAGGAGATCTACAATTCCTCCCATACAAAGCCTCATAGGGAGCCATGTCAATGCTCCGCTGATAGCTATTGTTGTAAGCAAACTCTATCAAACTGAGATGTACGTCCCAACTTCCTAGGAACTGCAAAACACAAGCACGAAGAAGATCCTCCAAAGTCTGAATAGTCCTCTCAGACTGTCCATTTGTCTGTGGGTGGAAAGCGGTACTGAACTTCAACTGCGTTCCCATCGCCCTGTGCAACTGTTCCCAAAAACGACTTGTAAACTGAGGACCTCTATCAGAAACTATCGTTGCTGGCACACCATGCAAACGAACTATCTCATCCACATATACTCGAGCGAGCTTTTCAGCTGTATACGTGGTCTTCACAGGTATGAAATGGGCAGACTTCGTTAATCTGTCCACTATCACCCAAATGGAATCATGATTCCTAGTTGTCCTGGGTAGACCAACTACGAAATCCATGGTTATATGATCCCACTTCCACTGTGGTATAGGCAAAGGTTGCAACGTACCTGCCGGCTTTTGATGCTCAGCCTTGACTTGCTGACACACCGCACACCTAGCCACAAACTCAGCTACATCTTTCTTCAAGCCGGGCCACCAGTACAAGTCCTTCAGACTATGGTACATCTTGGTGACACCTGGATGCATGGCATACATCGATGTGTGTGCTTCCTCAAGCACCAACTTCCTCAGGTTATCAGCATCTGGAACCACCATCCTATTATGATAGCAAACCACTCCATCCTCGGACTCATGGAACCCATCACGCTTTTTGCTGCCAAACTCTGATTTGATTAACTGTACTGTACAATCTGTTTGCTGTGCATCCTTGATCTGTTGTCTCAACGTGGGCTTGATTTGCATCTGTGCTAAAAGTCCAGCTAACGAGGAAACCTCCATCTGTACGTTCATCTGCCGCAAGGAGACTAACATGTCCCGCCTATGGCATACCAAAGAACTCATCTGTGCCTTCTTGGGAGAAGAAGACTTTTTGCTAAGCGCATCTGCTACCACATTCGCCTTACCAGGATGATACTCGATAGTGCAATCATAATCATTGATCAACTCCATCCACCGACGCTGTCGCATGTTCAACTCTTGCTGTGAGAAGATGTACTTCAGATTCTTGTGATCTGTAAAGATCTGACACACTTCCCCATAAAGATAGTGTCTCCAAATCTTTAACGCATGAACCACTGCTGCCAGCTCCAAGTCATGGGTCGGATAGTTCTCCTCGTGTTTCTTAAGATGTCGTGAAGCAAAAGAAACCATATGATCTTCCTGCATCAGCACACAACCCAAACCTTTCTTGGACGCATCACAGAATACAACATAGCCTTTTCCAGATTCTGGCAAGATCAACACTGGAGCACTGGTTAGCTTTTCCTTCAAACTTTGGAAAGCTTGCTGACATCGATCATTCCAAACAAAAAGTACATCCTTCCTGGTCAACTTCGTCATCGGCAATGCGATCACACTGAAGTCTTTGATAAACCTCCGGTAGTAGCCTGCTAGACCAAGGAAACTACGAACTTCCGTCGGCGTCTTCGGTTGTTCCCAATCCGCAACGGATTCCACCTTCTTCGGATCTACTTTGACTCCTTCAGCAGATATCACATGTCCTAAGAAAGTCACTTCATCCAACCAGAACTCACACTTACTAAACTTAGCATACAACTGATGTTGACGAAGGAGAGTCAACGCTTGACGAAGATGTTGCTCATGCTCTATCCGGTTCCGACTATAGATCAAGATGTCGTCTATAAAAACTACAACAAACTGATCTAAGAACGGACAAAACACTCTGTTCATCGGGTCCATGAAAGCAGCAGGTGCATTGGTTAATCCAAACGGCATAACCACAAACTCAAAATGACCATACCTCGTCCTAAAAGCTGACTTTGGTATGTCATCCGCCTTTATCCTCAACTGATGATATCCAGACCGTAGATCGATCTTCGAAAACACTGTAGCACAACGCAACTGATCGAACAGGTCATCTATCCTCGGCAACGAGTACTTATTCTTGATCGTGACCTTGTTCAACTGTCGGTAGTCTATACACAACCGCATCGAACCATCCTTCTTCTTAACGAACAACACGGGAGCACCCCAAGGTGACGTGCTCGGTCTGATGAAACCTTTCTCCAACAACTCTTGTAACTGCTTCTTCAACTCTACCATCTCTGCTGGAGCCATCCTATAAGGTGTCTGTGCAATCGGCTGCGTTCCCGGAACCAGATTGATCTCAAAATCGATCTCTCGGGGTGGAGGAACACCAGGAAACTCCTTGGGAAAGACATCTGCAAACTCTCGGACCACTGACACTTCTTTAAGGTTAAGGCCTTTCGCCTTGGTATCTACAACGGTATCCACAACGTGAGCTAAGAACGCCTCACATCCTTGTCGCAACAACCTATCTGCCACCATAGATGACACCAGACACGTCGGAAGAATCTTCCTATCTCCCTGGAAGATCCACTTCTCTCCAGCAACATCAAACACCGCCTGCTTGGAACCACAGTCCAAGACAACCTTATACTTCTCTAAGGTATCCATCCCAAGGATAACATCGAAACCATGCATATCAAGTGGTATGAGATCCACCTGAATGCTGTGTCCCGAGAAAGACAAGACACAAGATGGACACTCTTCTCGAAGCAAAGAGGAACCATCAAGAGGGGTTTCTAACAACAAGCTATCCTTCTTACAACTAACAGGTAGATGACAGTTTTCAAGCATACTATAGGCGATAAAAGAGTGTGTAGCACCCGGGTCAACCAGAACAGATATAAAGCAAGAAGAAGACATATCAGAATGAAATAACTCCATCTGACCTGTCACCACTCGCGGGTTGACTATCGCCTCCGGCTGATTCATGGCATAGAATCGAGCCGTAGCTTGCTGTCCACGACCTCTGCTCCCTTGAGCAGACGATCCAGCTTGAGACGCTTGACCACGTCCTCGTCCTCTGCTACCACTGGGCTGTGGTCTCTCAGACTTCTGGAAACTCTGCCTCGGTTGCTGCGTCACTTCAACCTCTCTATTCGGGCAATTGAACTTCCAATGCCCGACTTGTCCACAGAGATGACATGCTCTATTGTCAACTCGTGACCTAGATGGCCCTGTCACTGCCACCGAAGCTGAACTGTGCGCCTTAGATGGTGAAGAAACATAACCTTTTCCCTTACTCGGAGACCACTGAGATGGTACACCAGCACTTCTCATCACTGACGGTGCTGAAAACCTGGGTTTCTTGAAGCCACCAAACCTTCGTCCTTGAAACTGAGTAGGTATTTTAAGAGACACCGACTCTCTTTTCTCCCTTACTGTCCTCTCGATCCGTCGAACTGATTCCACAAACGTAGCAAACCGCTCTCGGTTTTCCAGCGCAGACACAGGGGTTGTCAACTCAGCACTCAAACCCTTCTCGAAACGTCTGATCCGTTCATCATCTGTCGCTGCCATGTGAGGACAGAACCTCAACAGATCCATAAACTTAGCTTCATACTCAGTGATGTTCATCGTTCCTTGCCGCAACTTCTCAAACTGACTGATCTTCTCATCCAAGTACGTCTTCGAAAAGTATCTGGTGACGAACTCGCGCCGAAACACTTCCCAACAGATCACCTCACCAGGCCGTTTCTCTTCCTCGATGGTCCACCAGTGACCAACACTACCCTTCAAAAGGTAGACAACATGCTTTACTTTGTCTGCTTCGGGGATGTCGAGGATTCAGAAAGCCTTTTCAAGACTCGTCAGCCACAGATCTGCATCCGCTGGATCAGCCGTTCCAGCATAATCCGAAGCTCCGACTCGGCGAAGCCGCTCAAAGGTCTTCCCAATACCTGATGCTTCTCCATAGGGAACCTGTGCTCGCGGAGGAGGCACTGGTAATCGCTCAACCATGAGATTCATCGTAGCCATTAACTGCCCCATAAGCTGTTGGTAGGCAGGGTGTTCAAGAGTGGATGGGTCTGGTTGGGGGACCTCAGGCACCCGATCTTCATGTGCCCGTCCATCTGCTCCATCAACCGATGCAGCAGCACTAAGCTCAGGAGCATGTTCTTCGTGGTTTCCAGACATCTTGGCTTTTCTTCTGCTTAGGGCAGAAGATTTTTGTAAGATAACCTGGAAAACTCATAAGAACAGACTCGACCTAGTCCTAGATCCCTGTAGACTCAGCGAACCTAGGGCTCTGATACCAAGCTTTGTGGAAACACATCCCATTATCACACAGATAACGAGGTGTTACGCGAAAACGTGCGGAAAACACCATAACCACATATTATCAAAACACATGTTAATTAAAACCGATTGCGGAAAACTGATAAACTATGAAACGATTACTTTCCAGTCCTCATCCTGCACAGAAACATGTCATATAAATATGTACATACACAAGATCTGACACGTGTCCACAGCTCAGGAACAGCTGTCCATCCATCACATGAGTTCACCACCTGTTCATATATACATAAAGGCCCACATCCGGCCAACAGCAGGATATACAGATATCATCGAACGATCTTCGTGAAACATCGTCAAAACACTGCCAAGGACCTGAGAGTACAGGGATGACTCTAGACTCTACTACAAAACATCCAAAACAGTAGCATGTCCATCGCTTGCCTTCTACTGCTCCTCAAGCTACTCGTCCGCAACACCACAACCACGACCACGTCTACCTCGACCACCTAAAAAAGGTGTAAACCAGTGGGGTGAGACAATTGAACAATTGTCCCAGCGGGAAACATAGCTCCCCACCGCAACTATAGAACCTCAGCAAGATAAACCATAACAACAATTATAACATGAGCAGATATATCAGAAGCAGTTATATATATATATAGCAAGATCATTCTTACCGGTAAGGATACCAGCTGTACTAAAGCGTAAAACCAGATGTCTTTCAAAGGAACATGACTATCAAGATGAGATATATCAACATGTAACATGATTATTACAACAGGGTATAATGCCACATAACCTGTTTATCAAGATAAGACAGATTGCCACATAACCTGCATGGTATAACGGAATATTACACAAACAAGGCCTCAACCAATGTTTCGTATTTGATATGACTAGTAAATACTAAACGGCTATATTACATTTTATTATGCCCTGAGGATTTGAACCGTACCGTTCAAATCCAACCTTCGGTTACGAAACCCGAGACGGTGCCATACAAGGTCAATGGAAGAGCCGGACTCCACGACCTCCCACCTCATGGTCAGTACATGAGTACAACACAAGCAGGACCACAGTCACATGTTGAAGTGGTCTAAGCCACAGGGTTAGCTCCATAGGCTACCCATTCTCTAGCCCGCCTTGGTATAGGTCACGGCGCTAGTAAAATTGAGCCACGGGCCTGATCACCGTGCTCTGAGCCATGAACGCATTCATGCTCCATACATCACATATCCTGAGCCATGGTCCTGTTCACCATGCTCTACACACATATCTGAGTCTGCAACCGAAGTCACACTCTTACCTCCTCATTTTCAGGCTAGGAGCAACCTACACATATTCAACAATATGCGCTTCCAGGTTAACCCGTAGGAAAACCTGTTTCACCATCACCAAGTCCTGACGATGATGGATCTATGGCCAGGGCAAACTACATGATATATTTTACTGTGATTAATTAGTATCTTTTAGATGGATTGCAAGATTCAACCAAGTTGTATAACATGCAAAGATATAACAGAAAGTAAAGAACATTATATTATGATCTATTCATATCAACCTGATCCATCTTAAGGATCCAACATCACATGTTACCACTTGGCCTCTTGCCAACCATCCAGATCCATCTCAAGGATCATCACATACCACAGGGTCTCAACCCTTCATCATGTATTGTTACTGCCTCTTAAGGCTCACATCATCATCATGGGACCAACACATCACATTCATAATCTTATAGAGCAATTATCAAATTAATGTTACTCATTACATATGTCACATAGCCCTTTCATGGCTAAGTCATCACCTGCAAGGTTAAGGTATGCAATAATTGTAGATTCAACATAAGGAATATGCTCACTATCATGAAATATCATTCAAGATAATTAAATTACCAATATTACACTTATTTGGTAACCGAGTATGTTAAGTACACCATTAAACAACCATACTGATACTTACCCTAAATCTCAGGATTATACAAACAATCAGGGTATATAGAAATCATGTTGGGTATATAGAACCAACACTATTATTAACAAGGTCATTACTATTGCCATCAGCCGTTGTCATCTTTATCATGAAGCAACCTTTAACATAACTGTCACTTAGCATCATTATTACCAACATTATTATCATTAAACAAACTGCTAGAGTAATTATCATCATCTTCTTTATCATTAACAATTAAGCATAAGGGTCACATCATCCATCTATTACATGAGGGATAACATCATATACATTACTATCATTAACATCCTTATCATTTGCAAGGCAACATATTACATATTGATGATATCACAAACACCACCATCGTTTTATTGGTTAATGTATAAACATCCACTTCTATCACATAAGGGACCGTCACCAAAGAAACTCATACCCTCACTATAGCCTCAGAACCCTCATCTGAAACCTATCACCCGACATGGGTATCGGCCACCACACTAACCCTATCGGCCATCATGGCCGAAGGCATGTCGCCCAACATGGTATCGGCCATCATGGTATCGGCCATCAGGGCACATAGCCTATCGTCCAACATGGCACTACTTGGCCCTATCGTCCACCACATGGACAAGGAGATAACTCAACACAAGAGCACCCGTTCTATCGTCCAACTCAAGGACGTCCATGTCGCCCAACACCATCAGACCATATCGCCCAACAAGAGAGAGAGAGAGAGTATCGTCCATCTCCAAGGGTACTCACCATAGTAGCCAACAAACCCTAGCTCACCCTATCGCCCAACTCAAGGGCAAGGGTATCGGCCAACCTAAAGGACTCATCATGTCACCCAACACCAGCTACCATATCGTCCACCAAGGGGAAACACCATGCCGTCCAACTCAAAAACAAAGGTGTTGCTCAACCCAAAGAACCATATCGCCCAACATGGTCACCCTGTCGGCCAACATCCATACTAGGTCAACCTATCGTCCAACCCAAGAGGAAGGGTGTTGCCCAACACCAAGAACACTGATATCGTTCAACTCAAGGACAAGGGTGTCGCTCAACACACCCACAAGGAAGGGGTATCGCCCAACCCTAGGTCACCTTCTACCTCCAACACAAGGGAGCACAAACCCTAAAAAGCAAGGTATACAAGGAACCCTAAAACCCAAGAGAGGGATATCGGCCACTAAGGTATATAAGCAAGGTGCACAAGAAAGGAACTAAGCTAGTCTACTAACATGTAACAAGGTTAAAGCTAGAGGTAATATAGTTAGGGTTAGAAACTATGCAACCCGCCTTAAGCTCCAAGGTTGTGGGCCACCAAAGCTCCAAAGCACTCCAAGGTCCAAAGCTATCGTCCACCAGGCTGCTCCAGGAAGGTTTATCGGCCACCACTTCAGCTCCAAGGAAGTATATCGGCCAACACAAGCAAGATGGAGAGGGGTATCATGCACCAAGTGTGGAGGGGAGACCAAAGGACCAAAGGAGACTAAGGCAAGGAGAATAGCTACCTATATAGGAAGAAGGGGAGGAGAAACCAAGGTACAACCATGCTATGTGTCGCCCACCCAAGGGACACATGTCCACCAACTCAAGCCACCTCTCATGCAAGCCATAAGGCACTTGTCCAAGATGTGCACCATGTGTCCATCAACCAAGCCAAGCCATCTGGGCGACACAACAAGAGCTACTGGGCGACACACCAAGCAACTGGGCGACACACCAAGCAACTGGGCGACACAAGGCTCAAGCAAGCCCAAACAAGGAACTCCAAGGCCCAAACAAGCTCAACTCAGGCCCAAAGGACTCAAACAACAAGCCCGAGCCTTCCTCTTAACCCTAGAGGAAGCAAAGAGGAAAAACATCTCACAAGATGGCAAACTTGCCCACAAAACCCTAAACTTGGGTTATTTGCAAGTAGCCCCTCGAACTCTCAACAAAGCACAACCAAACCCTAATCACCACTAAAGGTGATTAACAAGCACCAAAGCACCAAGATCAAGCAAAACAAACAGGGTAAACCCTAAACGCAGGTCAGGGTCCTTACACTCCCTCTTCACCCAATGGTATATATACAACCCTCTCCTTAGTAGCTAAGCTCTTTAGATCCTTTAGATGCTCTCCTTCTTCCTTGGTGGCCGATACATCCCTCTTGGTGGAGCTTGGTGGCCGATACCCTCTTCTTGGTGGAGCTTGGTGGTCGATACCCTCTTCTTGGTGGAGCTTGGTGGGCGACAAGCTCTAGTCTTCTTCTTCCTCTAGTGGTGGTTGAACCCTAGAGTTTGTCTTGCTTCTCTTCTTATGGTGAGCATCTCCCCTTCTTTCCTTAGCACCTTCTTCTCCTTCTTGCTTGTTCTTCGGCCATGGTGGTTATTAGCTTTGCTTTTCTTCTTGAGGTGACCGAAGGTGGTGCTTGGAGCTTGGGATCTTGGTGCTAGGAGATTGCTTAAGGCGAGTTACATAACTCCTAACCCTAGCTATACTACTTCCTTTTCTTGTTGCATGTTTATGTTTCATCTTGATCGGCCATGCATCTTGTTAGATATGTTTCTTGCCCTAGTTTGTACCTTTAATCTTGTTGAATATATAGTGGTCATTTTGTTGATGTGCTCTTACACCTTGTGGCTGAACCTTGAGTTTAGGGTTTCTTGGGAAAAACCCCTTTCTCTCCCTTTTGGTTTAGAGAAGTGAGTCTGAGCTCTAGTGGTGTAGGAAAAACCCCTCTCACTTGGTTGTTGAGAGGTGATTCTATACTCTAGTTGCTTGGGCAATACCCACCATGGATTTGAGAGGTGAGCCTTGGTTGGACGTTGACGTAGTGGAGGTTGGGATCTTGACCGATGTGATGACGATCCACCTTGATGCCCGATATGTGATGGAGGTTGTGCAAAACCCCTCTCTCTTAGTTGTTGAGAGGTGAGCCAACTCTCTTGATCTATTAGGGTTTGATGATGGTGATCTTGAGGTTGGTGATGAAAAAACCGATATGGACCTTGTTCTTTGCACGATACCCCTCTTCTAGGGTTTTGGCTTGGGCGATATGATAAGTTGAGTTCTATTGGCTTTGTTGCCCGATATGACCCCTCTACCCATGTTAGTGTTGTTGGGCGATATGCCTTGACCGACTTGTACCTTTGCCTTAGTTGGTGTTGTGCCTTTGGCCGACATGGTGTTTAGTAGATACCTCTGTTTTGTTCCATGGGCGACATATGTTGGTTTTGTGTTGCCCGATATGGTGTTTGGGTGGAGAATACTAGATAGGTTCCTTAGTGGTGACCAAGATGTTGTGCTTAACCTAGTTGGATGACAAGCCACCTTGTGGTGCCTTGGTGTCATTTGTTGTAGTGAGCTTGTTGGGCGACACTGTGATGAGCTTGGGTGCCATGGCCTTGGTTGTTATGGCTTTGGCCGATATGGTGAAGAAGGCTGCCCGATATGAACCCTAACCCTAATGGGAAATAGGGGTGGTGGCCGATATGTGATGCCCATATGTTGCCTGATATCCTTGGGTGCACGATACACTTCTGGATCCAGTTGCCCGATATCCCCTTGGTCCTTGGCTGCACGACACAACTCTTGGATCAGTTTGCATGACACACATCAGGTTTGGTTGTTTGATATCCCTTGTGTGTGGATGCACTCCTTGGTTGGCCGATATGTGTGGTTAAGTGTCCTAGCCGATAAGCTTTTAGTGAGGGATGTTACCTTGCCTGATATCTCCTTGGGTGAGGGATGGCACTACCCCCCACACCTATAGTAAGGGTGGACGGTACCTTCGGTGAGGGTTATGCCTAACCCAAAAAACCTAAGTTGATGATCAGTTATCTTGAAACCACACCTATGTTGATGATGCAATATGGATGATAGGTTGTGAACCATGATATGTTTGATACTTAAAGATGATGCTACATAAGATGATAAGACACATGTTTATGTTCATAAGATAAAGGCATAGTGGATGCTCATGGTTTGATTACAATAATGTAATTTGTTTACAAGATACAACTTTGTGTTTCATGTAGTTATAATTATGGATGTTGATCCAATCATGTACCTTCAACCCTAATAGCATGATAATCATAAAGATCTATGTTTGGTGATTCAGTTATCTCTCTCAATATGTATACTAACCATACAGGTGTATCAAATGAATTCATAGCCAGGTAAGAGCTATGAGGAATATGTGTTCTGTATAACACTCAATGATGATAATCCTTGTTGATAAGATAACATGTATCACCGTATGATGTGAAAAGGTTTGTTGATCTGATAAAGGCTGAGTGCCTAGTTTGGTGTTATACTCTGATGTTGAGATAAGGGATTGCTATCCCAAGATGATGATGTATGATGATGATGCCTTGAGAGGCAGTGGCATTCTATGATGAGGGATTGAGATCCCATGGTAATGTGATGATAACAGTAACAATGTGACATAATGCTGTTATGTTTTATAACTTGGTTGCCTCAACAATCCACATCAAATATACTAATTAACTACAGTGGAACAAGTAACATCCCTGACCTGGGTTATGAGTTAACCCTAGGTGTTTTGCCTAAATATGTAATTAAATCTTTGTGATTAACTCTGAGCATGTAATTAAGCTTCTCAGAAACGTATATTTCAGTATTTGCTCCTTTTTATTTAAAGTTGTAGCATTGTTTTGATATACAGGGACCTATGTGCAATTTACCCAGTTGAAAGGGTTAGCTTGCAATTTGCACATGATGAGATGTTCCTCTGATGTTGAGACATCATGAGAATCTCTTTGGAAAAGTTTGAGGGATTTCCCAAGCTAGAGCACCAAGGTGCAGCTGTGGAAGCAATCCCAGGGCTTGAAAACCCTAATATGGGGTAAAATGCAATTTACCCAAATAAAGGGATGCAATTTGTAAATAATGTCATCTAAAGTATCTTTTTAGATTCTTGCCATCATTGAGAGAAGAAATGATGAGGAATTCACCTCAATTGAGTTATCAAGTTAAGAAATAGGCTTTGTGATTGAATAATCAGGGTACATGTGCAATATCCCTTTAAGTATGAACTTTATTATTAGATTGTTCTTCCTTGCCTTCTTTTCTATAACTTAAGATAAGGTTTGTCCTTAGAATAAAGAGGAAGGGACGAGCAAGTAATAAAGGAAGGACTTAGTTGGAATTAAGGGAAACTTATGAACTAATGTTGAAAATCCTACCCCATGTATATAAGCTCTCCTTCCCTTAGTTGCAAGGGAACTTAACCTTCGTTCCCTTACTGTTTCATTTCACCAAAGACGACCAAGGACTGCTTTGGAGATAAGGAGGACGAACAAGGGGTGCAAGGTAGGTTTAAACCCCTCTTCTTGCCTAATTCCATGGTTAGAATTCGAATTCAAGGTCAGCTTCATGGCTAATTCTCGAAACCCTATCTTTCTAGCCGTCTCTTTTCATCCTTCCTTGGAGTTTTCACCTTGGCCAACCTGTGGGAACTCAAGGACGCCATTAGAGCTTGGAGCTTGAAAGCTTGGAGCTCAAGAAGCAAGCTTTAGGCGGGTTTTATAACTCTAAACCCATGCTTTACTATGTGCATCTTTATATGCGATTTGATGATAGCTCTTAGTATTTCCCTACTTTTCCTTGCTATTTTGCAAGCAAACCCGTGGGATATCTGTACTGTTCTTGAGCTAGAAGATGAAGGCGTGATTTACAAGAAAAACCCACCGCTTTTCTTTTCCTTAAACGGTCCTAACAGTTTGCTCTCTCGGACTCAAGACCGCGAGGTGAGCAAACGGTCTCGAGACCGCGACAGGGCAAACGGTCTCAAGACCGTTTGGCCCCGTTGACCGAGCGTGGACCGTATAAGAAACCTGTTCCTAATTATATAGGCTAATTACCCTCAAAATTTGGGAGACTAACTCCAAAGGAATCGGGAGATATGACCTTTTTAAGTCACAACTTTAAATGCATTAATTGCTGATTCTCAAACGGTCTGAAATTGCCTTTTTGGGCAAACGGTCTCAAGACCGTGTAAGGTCGTTGACTAAGCGTTGACCGTATGAGATTACTGTTCAAAATTATGTTAATTAACAACTCACCACGTTTGATGGTCTAATTCCAAACGGGCTAAGAGTTGAAGGGTGAATACTAGGGCTAACCCTAGATAAAATCAGTACTGAAATTATGGTGACCTAATTAGGGTTTTTAGGGTTGATTGACCTAAACGGTCTCAAGATCGTTTGGGGGTCACCAAACGGTCTCAAGACCGTGAGGGAAATCAACCAAGACCGTTTGGAGGTCTGGGGTCAAGATTTGTTGACCAATTGAAGGTACAATTACACCAAATTACATTGCAATTAAATATTGACATGATCATCAACTCAATGGGTCAGACCTTGATGAATTTGCACTAGAATCCAAAATTTTGGATGGGCAAACGGTCTCAAGACCGTTTGGAACTCATCCAAACGGTCTCAAGACCGAGAGGAGAATCACCCAAGACCATTTGAAGGTCTAGGGTTGAGTAATTTGACCAATTGAGGACCCAATTGCAAATAAGTTATCAATTTAATCAAAATTCTGTTTTGTGGTTCAATCATGGTTCAACCCCTATCAAATCACCTTAGACTTTGATGAAATCTTGGGAAAACGGTCTTAAGACCATGTGGGGTCCACCCACATGACCTCAAGACCGTTTGGGCCAAGTTTGGGCCCAATTGGAGCTCAATTGAAGGGTCCAACCTTGTGTTGATGCACACTGTTGAGTGTTGATGGGTGAACATTGATAGACCCTAATTGAATCGATTTCAACCATAATTGGTTAACCATTATGGGTCAATTGAATGACCAAGTGATCAAGCATAATCTTAATTGACTAAATCCATAAGTGGTCAACATAGATTTGACCATTTGAGGGCTTCAACATGGGCTGACATTATCGGTTGCACCTTTGAGCCTTGTTGAAGGACCAAGCGGCTGAGACCATGAGAGCCTCGCGGTCTCAAGACCGTGAGAGGGCTCGCGGTCTCAAGACCGTGAGGGGGCTCACGGTCTCAAGACCGAGAGGAGGCTCACGGTTTCAAGACCGTGAAGGGCCTCGCGGTCCTGAGGTCAAAGAAGGGCAAACGGTCTTCATGACCCTCGCGGTCTCAACTCAAATTGGTCTTCGCGGTCTCAACTTTAATTTGAACCAATGGGAGGCTTCGCGGTCTTGAACCCTTGAAGAGGCTCGTGGTCTTGAAGCCTAAGGGGGCTCGCGGTCTTGGAGTTAGAAAGAGGCTCGCGGTCTTGGAGGGTCAAAGTGGGCAAACGGTCAACACTTTCAACCGATCTCAATTCAATTAATGATTAATGATTGGAATTAATCAATGTGACTCAAGGTTGACCACATTCAATCATTTGATGATGTAAATGGTTCAATGTTGCCCAAATCAAACCCTAATGATAATCTAGGATAGTAAGGGGTTATTTGACCAAGGTTTTTGACTATGATGATGATCACTGGGGTGAATTACCAATATACCCCTGAAGGGTCAATTGAGTTATACCTTGCTCATTTCAAACCCTAATTACATGAGAATGATGTTTTTAGTCATAATGACTCTATCTAACCTGATCTAGTCTAATGTTATCATCAACCATTAGTATGATGAAAGAGAGAGTACTCTAGAGAGAGAAAGTACCCTAGAGAGAGAAAGTAACTCTAATCACTTAATGGTGATGTTTTTGGCTATGTAAGCCTATGATGACTCAACCCAACCTGTTTTAGAGTGATGTTGACATCACCTAACCTTATGATGAGAGAGAAAGTACTTCTAGAGAGAGAAAGTACCCTTTTTAAATGGAAACTCAATTGAAGCATCCCCAATACACAGAAATGAGCATAATTAGGGTATGATCCACCTGTGTGAGATCATAGAAACCCTAATTATGATAAATGATGAACCTTTAACTAATCCAAGAGCATCAATGAAGATGTTACTCATACATGATGATGTTATGAGTTTAATTCACCTTGATGTGAATAGTAAACCCTAATTCAAGGGTAATGGCATGCTTTTGAGCAATAAACTCTATTTGAATAGAATTAAAGATTTAACTCTTATGACAAAAGTAGGAAGTACATTCCTTATTGTTGTATTACCTTTATCAGATGTATTAACCATGCATGTTCTGATATGAAGGTAATCATATCCAGGTATGGATGTTGATGTTATATTCATTAAAGGCATGTTGTTAGCCTTATGAATAAGTAATGTAATCTGATGCCTTGCCAGTGGCATCCTATGCTGATACTGGGCTATGAGAGCCATGAATACCATCAAGGTCATGCCTTAGAGATGACTTGTGATGAGGATAATGAGAAATGATGATTAATATGAGTTAGGCTTGTTACATTTAGTATTCTTCTTTTATAGCTGCTATGCTATTGTTATTGTTTGAAGGAACATGTATGCTGTTAAAGAATACTGAATGTACCTAACTAATCAAGAATAATGTAGAGCCCTGATCATAGATCCATCATTGTCAGAAATTAAGTGATGGTGAAACAGGTTTTCCTTAGGGAACTCCTGGAGCACATACTTTTGAGTATGTGGGGTACATGGATGTGTAGAACCTTACATCCTAGTGTAGGAAAGTGATGTAGATGTGTAATCCATCCATCCTTCACTATAGTTCCATACCGTATCAGTGGTAGGTAAACATGAAACCTCATGATGACGAAGACAGCACAGATATCCGTATCAGTGGTAGGTAAATATGAAACCTCCTGATGATGAAGAGAGTACAGAACGCCACTGTGACTCTAGAATAGCGAAGGACCAGTTTACCCTGGTGAGCTATGATAGTAGAGACACGAGATGTCCTACAAGTGATCCTCTTACTGACTGAGGAAGGTGAAGGTCATGAGAATCCGGCTCTCTTAATGACCTATGTATGATACTGATGCGGCTTCTCAGCGATCAGTTGGAGTTTGAGTGGTAAGCCTCATCTCCACAGGGCATAATGTTGTTTGTAAAACATAATCAACCATGTAGTATAACTTGTTAGAGATGACTCCAAGTTAGTTGATTGATGTTACATTGCAATAATGTTGATATTCTCCATATCTCCTAAATTGTAGAGATCTTGTTATACCTGCAACTGTTATAGAATGCTTTGAAGGCTTTACTGCTTAAAATATTCTTTGATGTTATAATAAAGCTTCTGGCGAAGAGTTATAACTCTCGCTGGGACAATTATGTATAATTGTCTCACCCCGTAGGCTTCAACTTTTTAGGTGGACGTCGGAGACGAAGGAACCAACCTGCAGGTGACCAGTCTCAGCAGCAGCAGCACCAGGGGCAGCAGTAATCTCAGGTGGAGATTTGTCCTGCCATGTGGTGTAGTTAGAGTCAGTCCTATGTGTCCTCTGTACTCTCAGGTCTTGGAGTCTTGTGTTATGTGATCTTGAGATTTTGTATCTTGATGTATATAATTACTCAAGAAGTAATTATCCTGAGATGTAAACAGTTACCTCTCTTTATGAAAGGAGTTTTTATGGATACAAGTTCTTATCTCGAAAAGTTTTAATTTCCCGTGATTTTTGTCTTCCGCTGATTACCGATTCGCTTCCGCTAAGTTTTAATCGTGTTTATGTCATGGTTTGGAGATCAGAGCCCACAACTAGTGGTATCAGAGCTCCAGGCTCAGTTGAGTCTACAGAGGCATAGGACTTAGGATGTCGAGTCTACCTTTAGTACTCCTTCCTTATCTAATAGAATCTTCTACTCCTCAGGAGAAGAAGATACATAAGAATGTCAGAACATCGTGATGAGCACGTGGCAGAGAGTAGTGCTAGTGCACCTCGAGGCGGTGCAAGAGTTCCGAGAATAGAACAACCTGCACCTGAGTCGCCAAGAGAGCCACCCCAGTTCGACCCAGCTGACATGAGTGATCCAGCTGTACAGACGATGTTCGGGCAGTTTATGACTGCCATGACACATATAACCGATAGGATGCCCACTCTTGCACCTAGGGCACATGTCCAGCCTGAAGCACAAGGTATCGGTAAGACGTTCGAACGACTTCGTCGTGTCGGAGCTACCGAGTACTTCGGAACTGCCGACCCTGCAGATGCTGACTTATGGTTGACAGAGTTGGAGAAGGCTTTCAGGATTCTTATGATTCCGGAAGCTGAGAAGGTTAGACATGCTTTCTATCTTCTCAAAGGCAGTGCTGGTCACTGGTGGAACATGGAAGAGCAGAAGAGACCTGGAGTAGAGTTCTCATGGGAAGAGTTTCGTCGGGAATTTATCAATAGATATTTTCCAAAGACCTTCCTAGATGAGAAGATCTCTCAGTTTGAGAAACTAAGGCAGGGTATGATGAACATTAGTGAGTATGAAGCTAAGTTTATGGAGTTGTTGCGGTTCTGTCCACACATGGCTTCTACGGATGAGGAAAGAATCAGAAGATTCGAGAAGGGTTTGAATTCTGATATGTCAACCCCTGTGTCTGCCTTAGAAAACAGAGAGAGATTCTCTACCTTCGTTGAGTCAGTCCAAAGGATAGAGAGATCTGTAGTTGAGAAAAGACAAACCCATAAAAGATATCCACAGTTCCAGGGTTCTTCATCTAGGGATCCCAAGAGACCTAGATTCTCTGCACCTAACCCTCCACCACCCAGATCGAGTTTTCAAACTCAATGGACACCAAGCAGAGGTAGAGGGCAGAGTCAACCGCTTCAAGGGACGCACAGTTCTGCATCAGTGTCAGTTACTGGACCACCCAGACCACAGCAACAGGAGAAGAGTTGCTACAACTGTGGTAAGATGGGACACTTGATGAAGGATTGCCGTTCTAGGGTTGTCGGTGTGACACAACAAACCCCGAGACAGAATCAACAGGGATCTCAGAATAGACAACACCAAGGAGCAGCTCGAGGACGTGGACAAGCGTCTCAAGCTGGATCATCAGCACCACCTCAACACCAGGCGACTACGAGGTTCTATGCTATGAACCCACCTGAGGCAGTGGTCAATCCACGGGTAGTGGCAGGTCAGATGAAACTTTTATATTCTGATATGTCTATATCCTGTGTTGTATCCGTTCTGATTGATCCGGGTGCTACGCACTCTTTCATCACTCGTGAAATGATTCGTAACTGCAATGTGACTGTTAGTCATAGAGCAGATAGTTTGTTGTTAGAGACTCCGTTGAGTGGGTCTGCCGTTTTGCAGGAGGTATGTTCTCCCTGCATCCTTTTCTTTTCTGACCATCGCATTCAAGTGGATCTTATACCACTTGATATGTAGGGATTTGATATAATCCTCGGGATGGATACCTTAGAAAGGTATAGAGTTGTCTTGGATTGTGAGTCCAAGTTGGCTGTGTTTGCTGATGAAAGCAACACATGGATCTTTCAAGGTGAAAGAAAGATTCTGCCCACCTGTCTTGTGTCAGCTATGGTTGCTGAGAAGCTATTGAGGCAAGGATGTTATGCATTCTTAGCCCATGTGGTAGATGTTACCAAGAAAAGTTCCAATCTTGCCGAAGTTCCCATAGTCAGGGAATTCAAAGATGTGTTTCCTGAAGAACTTCCTGGTATACCACCACCTCGGGAGATTGATTTTGAAATTAATCTGATTCCAGATACGAAACCCATAGCTCAAACTCCGTATAGAATGGCTCCTGCCGAGATGGCAGAACTCAAGAAACAGCTTCAAGAGTTACTTGAGAGAGGTTTTATCCGACCGAGTACTTCACCTTGGGGTGCTCCGGTCTTGTTTGTTAAAAAGAAAGATGGGTCAATGCGGTTATGCATCGACTACAGACAACTCAATAAAGTGACAATAAAGAATAAGTATCCTCTGCCGAGGATTGATGATCTCTTTGACCAGTTGCGTGGTGCAACAGTCTTTTCAAAGATAGACTTGAGGTCTGGATATCATCAACTTCGTATTAAGGATAGTGACATATCCAAGTCTGCCTTTAGGACAAGATATGGTCACTATGAGTTCACGATTATGTCGTTTGGACTAACCAATGCACCAGCTGCATTTATGGAACTCATGAATAGAGTTTTTCGACCTTTCCTTGATCAGTGTGTTGTCGTCTTCATAGATGACATACTGATTTATAGTAAAGATGCTCAGCAGCATGAGCAGCATCTTCGCCAAGCTTTGACCTTGCTAAGAGAACATAAGTTGTATGCTAAGTTTAGCAAGTGTGAGTTCTGGCTGCCGGAGGTATCTTTTCTTGGACATGTAATATCCGCCTCGGGAATTCGTGTTGACCCTACAAAGGTAGAATCTGTTCTACAATGGGAACAACCAAAGACACCGACGGAAATTCGAAGTTTCTTGGGGTTAGCTGGCTATTATCGAAGGTTCATTAAGAACTTTAGTTCCATAGCTTTACCCTTGACCAAGTTAACCCGGAAAGATGTTCCTTTTTCTTGGAGTGATAAGTGTCAACAATCTTTCCAGTTGTTGAAGGAGAGGTTGACAAGTGCACCTGTTTTAGTGCTACCTGAACAAGGAAAAGGATATGTAGTTTTCTGTGATGCTTCCAAGAACGGACTAGGATGTGTGTTGATGCAGGATAAACAAGTGATTTCTTTTGCTTCCCGACAGCTTAAGAAACACGAGGAGAATTATCCAACACACGATCTGGAGTTAGCAGCTGTGGTTCATGCTTTGAAGATCTGGAGACATTATCTCTACGGAGAGACATTCCAGATTTTCACAGACCACAAAAACCTTAAGTATATCTTTTCTCAGCATGAGCTCAACATGAGGCAACGTCGCTGGATGGAGTTAATCAAGGACTACGACTGTACAATTGATTACCATCCAGGTAAGGCCAATGTTGTTGCAGATGCCTTGAGTAGGAAATCAGCAACATCAACCATGAATAGAGCACAACTAAACTCTTTAGTATGCTCTAGAAGAGATATGCTTATCTCTTTAAGGCAAGACAATGTACAATTGAAGGTGTCATTGCTAGCCGGTTTGTTAGCTGAGATGCATATTAAACCTACTCTAAGGGAGCAGATTAAAGAGGCACAACTAGGTGATGCTGCAGTTCAACATAGAAGATCTGAGTATGGAAATGAGAAGCAAGATGGTTTCCATGACTCAGAAGATCAAGTAGCTTGTTATAATGGAAGAATGATAGTGCCAGATGTGGACAACTTGAGAAAGTTAGTCCTAGAAGAAGCCCATTCTTCCATGTATGCTATGCATCCAGGGAGCACCAAGATGTATCGGAATTTGAAGGATCTGTATTGGTGGCCTGGGATGAAGAAGGACGTTGCAGAGTTTGTTCTGAGGTGTCCTGTGTGTCAGCAAGTTAAAGCTGAACACCAGAAGCCTGTAGGAACAATGCAACCTTTACCCATATCACAGTGGAAATGGGACCATGTGACCATGGACTTTGTTGTTGGCCTACCCAGGACAAGCAAAGGACATGATTCCATTTGGGTAATTGTTGATAGGTTGACTAAGATAGCACATTTCTTACCTGTCAAAACAACCTATTCTGCTGAAAGGTTATCAGAGTTGTATGTTCAAGAGATAGTGCGTTTGCACGGAGTTCCTGTCACAATAGTTTCTGACAGAGGTCCTCAGTTTACAAGTCGTTTTTGGGAACAGTTGCACAGTGCCTTAGGCACTAAGCTGAGGTTTAGTACGGCCTTTCATCCACAGACTGATGGACAGTCGGAAAGGACCATACAAACCTTAGAAGACCTGTTGCGAGCATGTGTTCTCCAGTTCACCGGAAGTTGGGATCTATACCTAAGCTTGATAGAGTTTGCCTATAACAATAGCTATCAGCATAGTATTGATATGGCACCTTATGAAGCCTTATATGGTAGACGTTGTAGATCACCCTTGTGTTGGTTTGAGACTGGTGAGCACCAGTTGTTAGGTCCCGACCTGGTGCAGCAAACCACAGAAAAGATTAAAGTTATACAACATAAGATTAAGACTGCTCAGGATAGGCAGAAATCTTATGCTGACAAACGTCGTAGACCCTTAGAGTTCCAGGTTGGAGACAGAGTGTATCTTAAGGTCTCACCTTGGAAAGGGGTCCTTCGTTTTGGAAGGAAGGGGAAGTTAGCTCCTAGATATATGGGGCCTTATCCAATCATTGAACGGATTGGAAAGGTAGCATATAAACTAGAGCTTCCCCCAGAATTACAGAGGTTACATCCTGTGTTTCACATTTCTATGTTGAAGAAATGTCACCCAGACACCGAGTCAGTTCTACAACCTATGGAAGTAGAATTGAATGATGACATATCCTATGAGGAGGGACCAGTGTCAATCCTTGATAAACGAATTAAAAAGTTAAAGAAGAAAGATATAAGTCATGTGAAAGTCCTCTGGAACCATCATGGTATTGAAGAAGCCACTTGGGAGTTAGAGGATGAGATGAGAAGGAAGTATCCTGCCCTTTTCTCGTAATATGTTTTATCGATTTCGGGGACGAAATCCTTGTAAGGGGTGGATAATTTGTAACATCCCTGACCTGGGTTATGAGTTAACCCTAGGTGTTTTGCCTAAATATGTAATTAAATCTTTGTGATTAACTCTGAGCATGTAATTAAGCTTCTCAGAAACGTATATTTCAGTATTTGCTCCTTTTTATTTAAAGTTGTAGCATTGTTTTGATATACAGGGACCTATGTGCAATTTACCCAGTTGAAAGGGTTAGCTTGCAATTTGCACATGATGAGATGTTCCTCTGATGTTGAGACATCATGAGAATCTCTTTGGCAAAGTTTGAGGGATTTCCCAAGCTAGAGCACCAAGGTGCAGCTGTGGAAGCAATCCCAGGGCTTGAAAACCCTAATATGGGGTAAAATGCAATTTACCCAAATAAAGGGATGCAATTTGTAAATAATGTCATCTAAAGTATCTTTTTAGATTCTTGCCATCATTGAGAGAATAAATGATGAGGAATTCACCTCAATTGAGTTATCAAGTTAAGAAATAGGCTTTGTGATTGAATAATCAGGGTACATGTGCAATATCCCTTTAAGTATGAACTTTATTATTAGATTGTTCTTCCTTGCCTTCTTTTCTATAACTTAAGATAAGGTTTGTCCTTAGAATAAATAGGAAGGGACGAGCAAGTAATAAAGGAAGGACTTAGTTGGAATTAAGGGAAACTTATGAACTAATGTTGAAAATCCTACCCCATGTATATAAGCTCTCCTTCCCTTAGTTGCAAGGGAACTTAACCTTCGTTCCCTTACTGTTTCATTTCACCAAAGACGACCAAGGACTGCCTTGGAGCTAAGGAGGACGAACAAGGGGTGCAAGGTAGGTTTAAACCCCTCTTCTTGCCTAATTCCATGGTTAGAATTCGAATTCAAGGTCAGCTTCATGGCTAATTCTCGAAACCCTATCTTTCTAGCCGTCTCTTTTCATCCTTCCTTGGAGTTTTCACCTTGTCCAACCTGTGGGAACTCAAGGACGCCATTAGAGCTTGGAGCTTGAAAGATTGGAGCTCAAGAAGCAAGCTTTAGGCGGGTTTTATAACTCTAAACCCATGCTTTACTATGTGCATCTTTATATGCGATTTGATGATAGCTCTTAGTATTTCCCTACTTTTCCTTGCTATTTTGCAAGCAAACCCGTGGGATATCTGTACTGTTCTTGAGCTAGAAGATGAAGGCGTGATTTCCAAGAAAAACCCACCGCTTTTCTTTTCCTTAAATGGTCCTAACAGTTTGCTCTCTCGGACTCAAGACCGCGAGGTGAGCAAACGGTCTCGAGACCGCGACAGGGCAAACGGTATCAAGACCGTTTGGACCCGTTGACCGAGCGTGGACCGTATAAGAAACCTGTTCCTAATTATATAGGCTAATTACCCTCAAAATTTGGGAGACTAACTCCAAAGGAATCAGGAGATATGACCTTTTTAAGTCACAACTTTAAATGAATTAATTGCTGATTCTCAAACGGTCTGAAATTGCCTTTTTGGGCAAACGGTCTCAAGACCGTGTAAGGTCGTTGACTAAGCGTTGACCGTATGAGATTACTGTTCAAAATTATGTTAATTAACAACTCACCAAGTTTGATGGTCTAATTCCAAACGGGCTAAGAGTTGAAGGGTGAATACTAGGGCTAACCCTAGATAAAATCAGTACTGAAATTATGGTGACCTAATTAGGGTTTTTAGGGTTGATTGACCTAAACGGTCTCAAGATCGTTTGGGGGTCACCAAACGGTCTCAAGACCGTGAGGGCAATCAACCAAGACCGTTTGGAGGTCTGGGGTCAAGATTTGTTGACCAATTGAAGGTACAATTACACCAAATTACATTGCAATTAAATATTGACATGATCATCAACTCAATGGGTCAGACCTTGATGAATTTGCACTAGAATCCAAAATTTTGGATGGGCAAACGGTCTCAAGACCGTTTGGAACTCATCCAAACGGTCTCAAGACCGAGAGGAGAATCACCCAAGACCGTTTGAAGGTCTAGGGTTGAGTAATTTGACCAATTGAGGACCCAATAGCAAATAAGTTATCAATTTAATCAAAATTCTATTTTGTGGTTCAATCATGGTTCAACCCCTATCAAATCACCTTAGACTTTGATGAAATCTTGGGAAAACGGTCTTAAGACCATGTGGGGTCCACCCACATGACCTCAAGACCGTTTGGGCCAAGTTTGGGCCCAATTGGAGCTCAATTGAAGGGTCCAACCTTGTGTTGATGCACACTGTTGAGTGTTGATGGGTGAACATTGATAGACCCTAATTGAATCGATTTCAACCATAATTGGTTAACCATTATGGGTCAATTGAATGACCAAGTGATCAAGCATAATCTTAATTGACTAAATCCATAAGTGGTCAATATAGATTTGACCATTTGAGGGCTTCAACATGGGTTGACATTATCGGTTGCACCTTTGAGCCTTGTTGAAGGACCAAGCGGCTGAGACCATGAGAGCCTCGCGGTCTCAAGACCGTGAGAGGGCTCGCGGTCTCAAGACCGTGAGGGGGCTCACGGTCTCAAGACCGAGAGGAGGCTCGTGGTCTCAAGACCGTGAAGGGCCTCGCGGTCCTGAGGTCAAAGAAGGGCAAACGGTCTTCATGACCCTCGCGGTCTCAACTCAAATTGGTCTTCGCGGTCTCAACTTTAATTTGAACCAATGGGAGGCTTCGCGGTCTTGAACCCTTGAAGAGGCTCGCGGTCTTGAAGCCTAAGGGGGCTCGCGGTCTTGGAGTTAGAAAGAGGCTCGCAGTCTTGGAGGGTCAAAGTGGGCAAACGGTCAACACTTTCAACCGATCTCAATTCAATTAATGATTAATGATTGGAATTAATCAATGTGACTCAAGGTTGACCACATTCAATCATTTGATGATGTAAATGGTTCAATGTTGCCCAAATCAAACCCTAATGATAATCTAGGATAGTAAGGGGTTATTTGACCAAGGTTTTTGACTATGATGATGATCACTGGGGTGAATTACCAATATACCCCTGAAGGGTCAATTGAGTTATACCTTGCTCATTTCAAACCCTAATTACATGAGAATGATGTTTTTAGTCATAATGACTCTATCTAACCTGATCTAGTCTAATGTTATCACCAACCATTAGTATGATGAAAGAGAGAGTACTCTAGAGAGAGAAAGTACCCTAGAGAGAGAAAGTAACTCTAATCACTTAATGGTGATGTTTTTGGCTATGTAAGCCTATGATGACTCAACCCAACCTGTTTTAGAGTGATGTTGACATCACCTAACCTTATGATGAGAGAGAAAGTACTTCTAGAGAGAGAAAATACTTCTAGAGAGAGAAAGTACCCTTTTTAAATGGAAACTCAATTGAAGCATCCCCAATACACAGAAATGAGCATAATTAGGGTATGATCCACCTGTGTGAGATCATAGAAACCCTAATTATGATAAATGATGAACCTTTAACTAATCCAAGAGCATCAATGAAGATGTTACTCATACATGATGATGTTATGAGTTTAATTCACCTTGATGTGAATAGTAAACCCTAATTCAAGGGTAATGGCATGCTTTTGAGCAATAAACTCTATTTGAATAGAATTAAAGATTTAACTCTTATGACAAAAGTAGGAAGTACATTCCTTATTGTTGTATTACCTTTATCAGATGTATTAACCATGCATGTTCTGATATGAAGGTAATCATATCCAGGTATGGATGTTGATGTTATATTCATTAAAGGCATGTTGTTAGCCTTATGAATAAGTAATGTAATCCGATGCCTTGCCAGTGGCATCCTATGCTGATACTGGGCTATGAGAGCCATGAATACCATCAAGGTCATGCCTTAGAGATGACTTGTGATGAGGATAATGAGAAATGATGATTAATATGAGTTAGGCTTGTTACATTTAGTATTCTTCTTTTATAGCTGCTATGCTATTGTTATTGTTTGAAGGAACATGTATGCTGTTAAAGAATACTGAATGTACCTAACTAATCAAGAATAATGTAGAGCCCTGATCATAGATCCATCATTGTCAGAAATTAAGTGATGGTGAAACAGGTTTTCCTTAGGGAACTCCTGGAGCACATACTTTTGAGTATGTGGGGTACATGGATGTGTAGAACCTTACATCCTAGTGTAGGAAAGTGATGTAGATGTGTAATCCATCCATCCTTCACTATAGTTCCATACCGTATCAGTGGTAGGTAAACATGAAACCTCCTGATGACGAAGACAGCACAGATATCCGTATCAGTGGTAGGTAAATATGAAACCTCCTGATGACGAAGAGAGTACAGAACGCCACTGTGACTCTAGAATAGCGAAGGACCAGTTTACCCTGGTGAGCTATGATAGTAGAGACACGAGATGTCCTACAAGTGATCCTCTTACTGACTGAGGAAGGTGAAGGTCATGAGAATCCGGCTCTCTTAATGACCTATGTATGATACTGATGCGGCTTCTCAGCGATCAGTTGGAGTTTGAGTGGTAAGCCTCATCTCCACAGGGCATAATTTTGTTTGTAAAACATAATCAACCATGTAGTATAACTTGTTAGAGATGACTCCAAGTTAGTTGATTGATGTTACATTGCAATAATGTTGATATTCTCCATATCTCCTAAATTGTAGAGATCTTGTTATACCTGCAACTGTTATAGAATGCTTTGAAGGCTTTACTACTTAAAATATTCTTTGATGTTATAATAAAGCTTCTGGCGAAGAGTTATAACTCTCGCTGGGACAATTATGTATAATTGTCTCACCCCGTAGGCTTCAACTTTTTAGGTGGACGTCGGAGACGAAGGAACCAACCTGCAGGTGACCAGTCTCAGCAGCAGCAGCACCAGGGGCAGCAGTAATCTCAGGTGGAGATTTGTCCTGCCATGTGGTGTAGTTAGAGTCAGTCCTATGTGTCCTCTGTACTCTCAGGTCTTGGAGTCTTGTGTTATGTGATCTTGAGATTTTGTATCTTGATGTATATAATTACTCAAGAAGTAATTATCCTGAGATGTAAACAGTTACCTCTCTTTATGAAAGGAGTTTTTATGGATACAAGTTCTTATCTCGAAAAGTTTTAATTTCCCGTGATTTTTGTCTTCCGCTGATTACCGATTCACTTCCGCTAAGTTTTAATCGTGTTTATGTCATGGTTTGGAGATCAGAGCCCACAGAACATTTCATGTAGTTTGCCCTGGCCATAGATCCATCATCGTCAGTAGCTGGTGATGGTGAAATGGGTTTATCCTGCGGGATTACCTGGAGCGCATATTGTTGAATATGCGGGGTTTCACCTAGTCGAAAGAGGAGGATTAGAGTACAACTGTGGGTGTGGGCTCAAGATTTGTGTAAGAGCATGGTGAACATGCCCATGGCTCAGTATGATGGAGCATGAATGCGTTCATGGCTCACAGAGCCCAGTGAACTGGCCCGTGGCTCAAGTATACTAGCACTGTGACCTGTATAAAGGGCGGGCTAGATAAAAAGGGTAGACTACGTGAGCTAACCCTATGGCTGAGGCCACTCAAGCAAGAGACTACTATCCTGCTTTGGTTATCGTGTACTGACCACGAAGAGGTGAGGTCATGGAGTCCGGCTCTCCCAATGACCTTGTATGGCACCGGTTTTGGGCTTCGCAGTCGAAGGTTGGATTTGAGCGGGACGGCTCACTTCCTCATGGCATAATAAATCGTAATCCAGCCGTATAGAATATATTGCTTAAGGAAAAATATGAAATATTGGTTGAGGCCTTGTTTGTGTAGTTGATCTAGTTATGCCTTGCAGTTATTTGTACATTTCTCATATCTTGTGATAAGTTCTTATAAAGCTTTTCTTGTCAATCATGTTCCATAAAGAAATATCTGATTATATGCCTCCTGGATATCTCGGTAAGCTAGTTCTATTCAGTATGTCATATATATATATATATATATATGAGCTGCTTATATATCAGTTACCTGCTCTATCTGTTCTATCTCTCCTTTGAAGTTTTATAGCTTTCGAAGGGGGTTATGTTTCTCGTTGGGACTGTGCGTCTCACCCTGCCGGTTTACAACCTTTTTAGGTGATCGTGCTAGACGTGGTGGTGGTCGTGAGGTTGCGGCCGAGCAACGAGACGAACAGTAGGAGGCAAGAGATGGATATGCTACTGTTTTGGTTGTTTTGTAGTAGAGTCCTAGAGTCATCCCTATACTCTCAGGTCCTCAGAGGTGTTTTGACGATGTTTTACGATGTATAGCTGATGTAGCTTTGTTTATCCTGTTGTTGGCCTAGTGTGGCCCGTTTTGTATGTATAAATAGGTGGTGAACTCTGGTTAGGCTGTGGACAAATATCAAGGTTTATGTATGTTTATATAATATGTTTTCCTGCATGATGAGGATCTGGATGTAATAGTTCTCTTTTATCTACTTTCTGCAATCAGTTTTAATTAACCTGTGATTTCGGTAATATGTGGTTTATGGAAGTTTCACACATTTTCGCGTGGCATTTCGTTGTCTGTGTGATAGCGGGATGTCACATTATTTACCCTCTCATCAATGCTTCTAGCATATGAGTAATCGGTCACCAGTGATGACTTGTAGAGTATCAAATGGTGCACTAGACCAATGGGTCCATGTAATCAACCATAGTGTAGGAGGTGAAGATCGCATGCACATCGTCCTCTGAAATATTTGTACTGCTTAAGGTGAGGTGCTAGGGGGAGGGGGTTGTTGATTAAACCAACAATGTGGTAGGAGATGGTGACTAAACTAAGGTTGAGGTTGATGAGGTCCGTGCAGGTCTGTCATGGTTTGCGTGTGATGGTAGCAAAGTTGCACCTTTTTTGTAGCCTCAAAAGTTGAGGAGTCAAAGGTGGGGGAAGGAGTGGATTAGGTTAGTTATTATAGAATCTAGTGCTCCCATGAGTTGTGTAGGGCCATTGACTCCATGGACACATACCTGAGGCAATAATATTTCCAAATTGAATAGTTAGATACATCAGAAAATAGGATGCCTTGATGATTAACGAAGAAAACAACTGAGCAAGTATAGATTACATAAGAAGATATGATCACGACATTCAAAGCAATCACAATCTCTGGATCAACACATTCAAACATGTTCAGTTTGTGATGAAGCACTATGGAAGATGATGTATGCTATTCCACTGGTGATGGAGCTTGACGCCGACCTTTTATTTTTGGTTTAATGTAGTTAAAAGGGAATAAGACCGAGGAAATGGCATGAGATTTTGTGTCACCTGCCAACAAATTATGAAAAGAGGAAAAAGCATATCAGTAAAGGGTGAGGTCAAAAAAGTAAAATGTGTCATCCAAACAATTTTAGAAGAGTGAAATGCAATGAATTTATAGCCATTACGTTTAAGTACATATGATTTATTACACTTATAAAAATGTAAGAAAAATTATTTTTAGCTACAAATAAGAAAATGTAGCCAGATAAAATGTAGTAAATTCTTAATTTTCTTGTTTATCTAATTGCCACTCAACTACATGCTTGCCTCCATAAACATCTTGCTTTCCACCTAGCTAACCGCTTGTGTGTTTACCCAACAAATTGTTATTTTATAAATATGACAAAAAGGACTGCATCTATAAAATAGATAAAGCTTTTAAATGGATCATAACATGTTACTTTAGTATTATAATATATTTTATCAATAAATTCTCAAAGAAGCTTATTTTTTTACAAATAGATCTAAATAAGAAGTTTCTATTCGAGCATAATTCAAAATATTACATATACAATCCTGAAAGAAAAATTTTCCCTCAAAATTATAAATATTATAAAAAGGTGTGGATACTTCTTTTGTACTTCAGATTCTAGCTCCCATGATGCACCCTCGAGCCGGTGATACTTCTATAAAACTTTAACAATAGATATGTTTCTGAATTATGATCTATTGCTCCTTTTGGTTTGATATATTAACTAGGGTCTCTCCATATGTCAAATCTTCTTGTATTTCCAGTGGTTCAATTTGGATAATAAGTGGTTTTATCATGCATGTATCTCTGAAGCAGGGATTTACATTATGAAGATTTAGATAAAGAAAAGGAAGACTTGGTATGCCCGACTTCCATATGATTTCAAGTGGCCCAATATATATTGGATTAAGTTTTCCTTTGTTTCTCCATATGGATACTCATTTTGTAGGTGACGGACTATATCGCAGTCTTGACTCTTTTTTTGTGTGTATGCATATCGCTTATGTCTATTCTTGGGTTGTTTGTAGTCTTTTTGCGTAATAAACTATGGACGGAAAGCTATTCACTTGGAAGTAACCATTCTTTAGTATTAGATTCTATTTAAGATAGGAATAGATCATGTTAGAAAATGTTTAGTTTGAGAGAAATATCAATTGTCCTCAATAAGAAGAACAAGAACCGGAACAAAAAGTGAGAGACGCCTCTTTGGTTTTCTGAAAAACTTGGCTCACACTTTGTCAAAATGTAGATGCACTTTGGGAACACACAAGAGTGACGATGGGGTGTTAAGATTGTGGCATACATAATTGATGATAATACTTAGTAAGGTACTGCACAGCCAAAGCTGACTTCTCTATGACCGAGTCCACTCACTGCCGTCCGATAACTGAGACAGACGAGCCTGACCACCCGCTGTTTCGCGGCCTCATCACGAAAGCACTGAGTCACGTCCCTGTCAAAGGAAAGCACAGGGTTTGCATGCAAAAGGAGCGAGGGGTTGGGCTGGGGGCCGGCAATGGTTTGTCACTTCCCTCCCGTCATTTCCACGGCGTACGGCCGCCTGCCCCTCCGTCTACGTTGCGTGCACAGACGAGCAACCGGGGGCAGGATGACGATGAGGTCGTGTGTCTTGTTGTCCTATACAGCATGCAGATGTAAGTGCCTTAACGGCAGCATTCCCCCACTACCCATGTCCGAATGCGACCATTCCGATCTGTCCCAAACGCCGCCGCGGAACAGAGAGGAGTGGGATGATGGATAGGTCGAATATGCGTGCATCTAGATGTGGAAAGAGTAAACAAAAAGGAAAAAAAAAAGAGGGGAAGGTTGCTGATCTGGGGACTGATTTATTCTGTCTATAAACCTAAAAACCACGTACGGCATTATTCAATTCCAAAAATGGAAACCGTGCCTCGCCCGCCCGCCCGCCCGTGGCTTGATTGATTAGTTAACGATGGAGTTGTTGAATATAATTTGATTTCTATGATGAACGGCGGCCACTCTGTCTCATCCTCATCATCTACGACCTCATCCTCCCAGCTTTCTTTTTTGCTAGCAAGTAGCCAGCGGTGCAGCCGTTATGAGCATATATCATCTCACCTCACCTCACCAAGACAGATACCCACAACTCCCGCCGTCTGCTCGTAGCTCGTCGCCAGCTAGCTAGTTGGCGGCGCGCAGCGGCTGCTACATCACTGGGGGTGACGTTTCGTCCCAACCACGGCAACCCCCGTGAGAGGTTTCTGGCCACCACGGGACGACCCAGACCCATCATCTCCGGCGGGACCCGCGGTCAGTCTCCACTCAGGCTGGCTTTTCCTGCGCAATTTATCCACCGCATGCCCGCTGCCCCGGCACCGCCCGCCGCCGTATATAATTAGGGAAAATGTCTGGTATCTTTAATATATATGTATTGTTGGGTCTTTGGGTTTTGTAGTTGGCCTTCTGTGAGAATATTTATGTAATCTTTGAAATTATTTATTTGAATATATTGTATTGTTGGGAGTATTAAATGGTAGAGATGGGATATAGGGGAAAAAGGCCAACAAGCAAATGGAAATTCCCGACCGCTTTCGGTTTTATGAATTTTTATTCCAATATGTGTGGGACCAGCGTGGGGTCGGCAATCACGCAGACCAACGCAAAACGTGCCATGGCTCTGCCCGTGTCGCGCCGCGATCTTCACCCAAGGGTCCATCGGCGGCGCGGCGCGGCTCACAGGCCAGGCTGCCGTCCCGTGGCCGGCTGCAACACGCGGGTCCCGAGCAGAGTTGGGTCCCACGCGATCGTCAGGCGAACCGAAGACGAGGGAAGCGCCGTCTCTTCTCTCTCCTTCCGCATGTCGTTCTCATAATTTGCTTGTGTCCACGCGGTGCCGCGGACATCCAGACACACACACACACACACGGGACCCGGTCAAACCGCTCACCGCGCGAGCGAGCGAGCGAGAGAGCGGCGGGCCCGCTCTTTTACGTTTCCTCACAGACACGCTCTCTCTCTCTCTTTCTCTGTCTCACATACACACATACTCTCTCTCTCTCTCTCTCTCTCTCTTCCGCCCAACGAACGTAGCGGTAGCAGTACCGTCTCTCTTTCTCGTCTGTTTCGGCAGTTTCCCCGCATCCCGTGTGCTACGGGCTACGGCCGGCGGGGTGGGAGGTGAGGATAGCGCGCGCCGCTCCCACCAAAAGCCGATTAGAGAGAGAGAAACAGAGAGGCAGGCGGCAGGCCGCAAACTGCTCGTCCGCTCCCGCCACACGCGTGTCTCATTCGCCCACTTTCTCTCCGCGGCCGCCTCGCACAGGCCCCACACCCAACCTCACCTCACCTTGCCTTCGCCTCACCAGTCACCTCCTCTTCTTTGAATGATTAAAATTATTATTATTTTCCGCTTTTCTCTTTTTCCAGAAGAAAAACACTACATAATTCCGGAATTAAACATCCACGAAACTCCTGTCGGGGCCAGCCCACACCACCACCGCCGATCCCCATCGTCTCTCTCTCTCTCTCTCCGTTTACTTTGCTATATATACGCACTGCCGTCTCCCTTCCATCCCCCTCCTTCACTCTCACGCCATCCTTCTCCTCCGCGGTCATCGCATCCCACCTGGCATACATGGCAATGGAGGCGGCAGCAGCCATCCGAGTCAGGAAGCAGCACGCCTCTTCCTCCTCATCCCGGGGCCCAAGGTCAGCGGCTCTTGCCGACGACTCGTCCTCCTCCTCCGTCTTAGCGCACTACCGTGGGGTCCGCAAGCGGCCGTGGGGAAGGTTCGCTGCCGAGATCAGGGACCCATGGAAGAAGACCCGCAAGTGGCTCGGGACATTTGACACCGCCGAGGAGGCCGCAAGGGCGTACGATGAGGCAGCGCGGTTGCTCAGGGGACCCAAGGCCAAGACCAACTTCTGCTGCCTGCAGCCCGTTCCGTCGGGAGCAGCTGCCATGGATCAGGGGGGCGGTGATGGGGCTGGGCGACCTTCCGTTGCACTCTCGCTCGCTTGTTCCTCATCATCTCCTTCCCCTACGGGTGCGGCATCGGGGCCGGGATCGTCTTTCCTCACGCTGTCTTCTCCGTCGTCTGCCTCCCATGCGATGCCGGCGGCCGGGAGGGGCGAGGCCGTCACGGCGTGCGGGATAAGGGACGACGAGGCGGCAGCTATGGCGGTCATGACGGCCATCTCGCTTGGAGTCGTCGTCGTCAGGAACCCCGTGCAGCCGGACAAGTCTGACCTGCAGCCTTTAACCATGATGGAACCCAAGGCGCAGCACCACATGCCACGCCACCAGCCGCTTTCGTTCGATCTCAACCTCCCTGCAACGCTCTAACGGACCGGCACGCGCCGCCTGCACGCCGGTTAGCTGAGGTCGTAGGCAATATCCGGAAACCTGTAGCTATATAATCTCTAATCTATTAACCTCCGGATCCAGCCGTCAATCAAGCATCTTGATTCCCTCCCTACACCCGCCCGGTGTGCGGCAACAAACGTCGAGACACCAGATCACGCCTGCAACACTTCTTGTAGTATCCATCTAGGACAAACGTCCGCGTCAGCATCATTAACTCTACTTTCTGTATATTTTAGCATAGCTTGTTGGTGTTGGTGTTGTGTGTTTCTCATTTCCGGGGGCGGCGAGATTAGTTTAGATCACAGACAATCAACATAGGATCGATCAGTTGATTAGAGTGTCGCATCGCATCCCCCTCCCGGGATTTCGAGCTCATCACAACCCGCCCCGGCCCCCTCACATGCTCTCCCTACGTGCGACCCCAACTTTTCAGCATTAGCAAAACCAAGCTCCTCTTGTTACTATTGTTATTACTATTTTAGCCATTGCTTTTCGTGCTTGTATAATATGTCGTTTCAACTTAATTTGTTTGTATTTCTTTCTACCAATCCCCAGATTCGATTAGGTTAAAAAACTTTGCAAAATATATGAGTCACTCACTACGAGCACATACTGACAGAAAATAATAAATTTCGTGAGGCCTTTCATTGGGATGTAATGTGGGACTTTTATTGAAATTGCAGTGCAAAGTATATAGGTATGAGTATGTATTAGGTACTTTATTATTGTAAACTGTAGTTGATGCTGCATATTGAACAAACAATATTTTCGGCCCACTCATTCGTCTAAAAATCCAACAATCAAAACAGATCAGTTGAATCTTGAACCATTTAATTGGATAGTCTGAGTAAAAACCATAATTGAATTAAACTTCCAATTAAAAATTGTTTATACCTAATTGAATTAAACATCCAATTAAAAAATTGTTCATACCTAATCAAGTTCAAAGTCTATCAACTGGTTAGGGCCAAGTTCTAATATCGAAGGCATGATGTCGGGAAAGGATAAGGGAGGGTGTAATGTTCATAAAACAATGTATGGGACGTCATCCATGATAGGTTAAATAGCTTGAACCTAATGGAACTGCAAATCAATATTCAAGGTGGAGTGCCAACCATCTCTACCTAAGATAAGGCAAATACATAGGTCACACGGCGCTAGAAAGTGGATTTCTATGTTGAACAAGTAAATACGTCTCTGTATTGTGGGACATAATAATGTGCATAATTTATATAAACATTTTACCCATTTTTTACACATCTTCAATCCACTTTATTCCTCGTTTTACCTCCAACTGTATTAGATTCCCCACTTTATGGTTGTCTTTACTCGTTTCATGTTTGTGATCACATGAACGATAATGACGAGAAAACATGACTAATCCGATCAAAATCCGACCATTGGATTCCCAAGCGATTACGATTCTTCAGGGAATTTTTCAAGTTTCTAACATAGACACAATGAGTCAATTATCGAACGGAGCGTGTTGGTCGCAGATAGATATATACCAAGCCCTGACGAGTAGCAAGACGTCATGTCTGCGAAACAACACAATGTTTCCTTTCATTCAAAGAATTCGCTAATGCCCCAACACGGAATGTCTTGAATGCACACGTCAATGTCCTCTCAACCCAAGAGCCATTGTTTCACACAAACACGGGTTAGATCCAGGTTTTACATACCTTCATCGACTAGCAGCAACACACTGTGTCAGCCAACTAATACGTTGTGCATCCTTCAAGTGGGCCAGTTTCACAGTCACGTATTCAGAAGGACAGGTCGTGTCGCTTCTCAGACAAGCCTCGTCGCCCGAAATTTTTGTAAGGAGTCATTTCTAGGGGCATCAATATTTTTGTTAGAGTAAGAAGTATTGATTAGTGAGCGAGACTAGATTATACTAGCATTTCATCATTCCATCATTCTACCATATCTTACATTGTTTGCTATATATTTCTCACCAACTTGTGAATTTGTAGAATTATATGTGGCATTCGAGATCGGGTCTTCAACAATACATATATCTAGACCCCGAGTTCGAACTTACCTTGAGCAGCTGTAGAAGAGCAAGGGGGAGTGAAAACTCTTTGAACTTGGAGGATTCATTGCCATATCACCTACGTCTTCACCACCATCTTCACAAAATCACCAAGAGCCAGTCATAGAAGACGACCATCCTCTTAAGGACTTCATCATTCCTTCTGCCATAAACATCAACGGGACCATCAATAGGACACATATCGAGGCAAACAACTTTTCATTTAGCATGACGATCATGCAAATGATTCAGGCGGATCATTTTGGAAGGACTCCTATGGAGGATCCTAATATTCATATCGCCGAATTTTTGCAGTACTTGAACACCTTCAATATCAATTTCTTTACACCTAATGGTATCCTACTTCTGTTCCCATTCTCCTTAAGAGATAGAGCCAAGGTGTGGCTCTCATCATTGCTAAGGAATTCTATAAATACCTGGGAGGAGTTGCTGAAAGCTTTCCTGGTAAAATATTTCCCATCAAATAAGACCACTCATCAAGAAGTCAACTCACTAATTTCTCTCAAAGAGATGGAGAGACCCTCTACGACACATGGGAGAGATTCAAAGACCTCCAACGTCTTTTTTCTCACCATGATGTTAGCAACTGAGTACTTCTCCAAACTTTCTACAATGGGTTGTATTACAACACCAGGATGTCTATAGATGTCATTGCCAATGATGCTTTGATGAATAAGTCCTATAGGGAAGCATATACAATCGTTTAAGACATGACAATTAACCATTGGAATACCGAGAGAAACAACCCGCCATTCTCATCTTTTATTGCTTTTGAGAAGCAAGTCGACGTGCATGTTGTTGATGTCGTTGATTTGATTGAAACCAAGTTAGATGCTCTTACACAAAAGTTTAAGAGGATGAACACTCAATCGGTTCAACCGGTAAATCTTGTTTGTGATGCAGATGAAGCTTTAGGGTAGGTGGCTTCTTCAAGCTACCCTTTTTTTATTCCTTCTGAGGAGACTATGGAACAATACAATGTGATAGGAAACTATAGAAACAAGCAACCTTACAATCCATACTCCATCACCTACAATCTAGGTTGGTGTGATCATCCCAATTTTTCCTATTGCAACAACAATTCTCAAAATCCTCAACAATCTCAAGGTCAACAACCATTACACTAGGAGAACATACCACCAATGACCAAAAATCCATCGCGCTTCAACAACAATGCTAGCAGAAATTTCAATCAACCAAAACAGCTAAAGTCCAACTTGGAATCTCACTTAGAAGGTTTTATTTCATCTCAAATGAAACAAAATGAGGAGTTCCTCCAACATGGACAACTCATGAAATATGCCATTCAACAACTTTCTTCCAAGGTGAACGACATTGCTACTCACACAAGGATGCTATAGAACCAAACTTCACAACAAGCTCTTGCTAAACAAAAGGCATCTTCTAGTTCCTTGCCTAGATAAATGGAGGTGAACCCAAGGGAGACTTGCAAATCTTGTTAGTATGTATGCCCAAAGAGCCAATCATTGATGATTGTAATATGACATGATGTACTTGATTTGATAATAATAAAAGGCAATTCTGTTTATTTTGTTTTGTTCAGTTATGAGATAATGATGTAACATAATAAATGTCTAAAGGATGATGATACTTGATGACATATGTCTTCAGGATTAGGACCTAGACAATGAGATCATATATATGATAAGAGTACACACATTCTTGTTATGTCCCTAGTCGGTTATTACTATCGAAGCAAAATAGACAATAGTAATGCATAAGACTAGAGTGTGTGTTGGCTGATGACATAATCTCATTAGTCATGATATGTGATATCAAACCAAGCACATAGGTACTTGTTAGGGAACAATGTGTGGCGACACATCACGCTATCACACAGACAATGAGGTGCCACGCGAAAACGTATGGAAAACACCATAAACCACTTATTACTGAAAACACGGGTTAATTAAAACCGATTTCAGAAAACAAATGAACCAAGAAACTATTACATCTATATCCTTGTCCTGCAAGAAAATAGGTTATACAAACATTTACAAGTCTTGATACGTGTCCACAGCTTAACGGATCAGCTGTCGTGTCATCACATGAGCTCATCACCTGTTTATTTACATAACGGGCCACATTCGGCCAACGGCGGGATATACAAAGCTTCATCATAAAACAACGTCAAAATGTCTCTAAGGACCTAAGAGTACAGGGATGACTCTAAGACTCTACTACAAAACAACCAAAACAGCAGCATATCCATCTCTTGCCTTCTACTGCTCGTCTTGCTGCTCGGCCGCAACCCCACGACCACCACCACATCTAGCGCGAACACCTAAAATAGTTGTAAACCAACGGGGTGAGACACACAGTCCCATAGAGAAACATAACTCCCCGCAGAAACCATAAAACCTCAGAAAGGTTAAGCAACAACAAAAGATAACTGATAAAAGGTACAATGAGAGCAAGGTTGTTATTACCATCGAGCTTACCAAGGTGTACGGAAGGCATATGACCAAGTATTTCTTTATGGAACATGATTGACAAGATAAGATTTATAAGATCTTTCCACATAACATAAGGGACGTATAAATAACTGCAATGTATAACAAGATCAACTACACAAGCAAGGCTTCAACCAATGTTCCATGTTTTGCCTTAAGCAATAAATACTATTCGGTTGGATTACATGTTATTACGCCCTGAGGAAGTGAGACGTACCGCTCAAATCCAACCTTCGGTTGCGAAACCCAAGACGGTGCCATACAAGGTCAATGGAAGAGCCAGACTCCACGACCTCCCACCTTGTGGTCAGTGCACGAGAACCAAAGTAGGACCACAGTCTCATGCTTAAGTGGCCTCAGCCACAGGGTCAGCTCCCACATGCTACCCTTTCTCTAGCCCGCCTTGGTACAGGTCTCGACACTAGTATATCTGAGCCACGAGCCAGTTCACCGTGCTCCCGGAGCCATGAATGCATTCATGCTCTATCACACTGAGCCATGTGCCTGTTCACCATGCTCTTATACACATCTTGAGTCTACAACTGAAGTTGCACTCTAACCTCCTCATTTCCGACTAGGAGAAACCACACATATTCAATAATATGCGCTTCCAGGTTAACCCGCAGGAGAACCCGTTTCACCATCACCAGCTACTGACGATGATGGATCTATGGCTAGGGTAAGCTACATAATATATTTCACTGTAATTAGTTAGTATATTTTAAGTGGATTGTTGAGGAAAACAAGTGGCAACGAATATATAACATTAAGCTACGTTATTGTTACCACCATCACAATCTCTCGGGATCTCAATCCCTCATCACAAGAAACCACTGCCTCATAAGGCATTCTCATCACTGGGGATAACAATCCCAGGTCTCATCAACAGAGGGTAACACCTCAACTTAGGCACTTTAGCCAACTCAGGTCCTCAAACCAAAATACATAAGAATAGAGATGCAGATTATCTCATAATCAATAGTGACCATCAAAGCAGTGTTATTCAAACATATATGCCTCATAACCCTTTTTACCTGGCTATGCATCCGCATGAAACACCGACATGGTTAGTATACACATTCATAGAGATATCTAAAGCCATAAGGATCATGTTATCAAATACATGGCAACATTGATGATTGCAGGCTTTATCATTCATGCCTCAAACATGTGACCATAGGCATGGGTTACATCATCATGTGAAGCAACTCATATACTTCCATACTTATCATTATATATACATGGTTTCAAGATGCTCATAAACACCTGTAATATCATGTCATTAGGATTACATGTCATGTTTACATATGTGCGTTCTACTATATCAAACATGTCAGAAGGTTCTCAAACCATAAACCATAACTCTTAACAACCAAGAAGTGATTGTATGATAAGGAACTAACTCATGAGTTTCCGAGTGGAACATGACCCTCACTAGAAGTGCCCACTACCCTCACAAGAAGTGTGACGGGCAGGGCTGCTTCCCTCACTAGAGGTGGTATCAGGCAGGGTACTCGACAAGGCATAACGCCCAAGCGTTCTAGCCACATATCGGTCAAGCTTCTACCAAGGGTGTCAGGCTACCACCTCAAGGTGTATCGTGCAACCAGAGACCAAGGCATATCGTGCACAAGAATAACGTGCAGCTAGGTCTATGGGGCCTGTCGGGCAACCATGTATATCGTGCAAGAATGTGTCATGCATCCATGTGTCGGGCAGCTAGGTTGGGGAGTGTATCGTGCAACCAGGGTTAGGGTTACCATCTGTCATGACGCCCAACACAAAGCTAGCCCACAGAGCTCCATAACGTTCAAGGTACATTGGGCACCAAGCCACTACCCAAGCTAGGTGTATCGGGCAGGGCACTCAACAAGACATAACGCCCTACACACAAGAGTATCGTCCAACAACTCTACTCATCTAGGCACAATAGCCAAGGGTACAACTCAAACGGGCAGCAAGGAGATCCTATCGTCCAACCAAGCTAGCCTCATCCTATCGGCCAACACACAAGGCAAGGACCAAGGTGTATCACTCAACACAACCTCAACATATCAACCATAACTCTTAGATCAAGAGAGGGTATCGGGCAACACCATCCCCAAGCCATATCGTGCAAGATACAAGATCATCATCAACCTCAAACACAAGGGCACCAAACCCTAGATTGATCAAGAAGATTGGCTCACCTCTCAACAACTAAGAGAGAGGGGTCTTGCACAACCTCTATCACAATTTGGGAAACCACAAGAATTAACCTTAACATAGATCTACATCTACCACAAAGCTCACCTCTCGAGTCCATGGTGATAGGAGGGTGTTGCTCAAGCAACTAGAACACAAGCTCACCTCTCAACTTAAACGAGAGAGGGGTGTTGCTCATATCACTAGGGCTCAAGCTCACTCTTCTAGACCAAGGAGGGAAAGGAGTGTTGCTCAACAAGGAAAACCTAAAACATGGTTCGACCAACTAGGGTACAAAGGTACAAAACCTCAACCATAACAACAAGATCATCATAACCACAAAATTAAAGGTGCAACAAGCAAGAAACTTATCTTAGAACATACATGGCCAATTATGATCATACGAAACATACAAGAATATAGAAGGAAGTAATATGATTAGGGTTAGGAGTTATGAAACTCACCTTAAGCAAGCTCTAATCTCCAAGCTCTACCACAAGAAGGAGAACAAAGCACTCTAGGGTTCGGCCACCACTAGAGAGAGAAGAAGAAGACTCCAAGGAGAAGGATCAGCCACCAAGTTTGTAAGGGAAGAGGTGTCGTGCAACCAAAGGAAGAGGGGAACTAAGGAACTAAAGGGATCCTTAGCAAGAGAAAGGGAACACATATATAGGAGAGGGTGGAGGAGAAACCAAGGTAAGACAAGGCAAGGTGTCGCCCACCTAGGGACACTTATCCATGGGCAATGCCACCTCTCTAACTTGCCTTAAACACATGTCTAAGGCCATTTCCACATGCAAGCATCAAGCACCAAGTGTCCACTAGTGGTGACACAAATGAGGTCAAAGGGTCAAAGGGGGGTCCATGGGCGACACACCCCATCTCATACCCATCATCACTTCCTGGGCAACACACCTAGGCCGACACAAGGTCAAACAAGGCAAGGGCAAGGTTCAAGCAAGGCATCTCAAGGCCCAACAAGCTCCTCCAAGCCCAAAGAAACTCAAGCAACGAGCCCAACCCTTCCTCTCAACACTAGAGGAAGCAAGGAGAGAGAGGAACACCTCTCAAGGTGACAAACTTGCTCCACAACCCTAGGCTTGGGTTAATTGCAAGTAGCACCTCCAGCTCTCAACAAAGCACAAACAAACCCTAATCACCACTAAAGGTGATTAGCAAGAACCTAAACACCAGGGTTAAGCAAAGCAAACAGGATAAGCCCTAAACGGAGGTCAGGGTCATTACAAGCTATAACCCTCTACAAAGGGATTTCGTCCTCGAAATCCGAAGAGAAAAGCGAGGGATACTTCCTCCTCATCTCTTCCTCAAGCTCCCACGTGGCTTCCTCAACACCATGATGATGCCAAAGAACCTTTACTAGAACCAGGTCCTTCCTCTTTAGCTTCTTTACTCTTCTGTCAAGGATCATCACAAGACCTTCCTCGTAGGTCACATCTTCACCAAGCTCAACCTCGAATGGTTGTATCACTGTCCCTGTGTCTGGATGACTTTTCTTCAGCATGCTGACGTGGAACACTAGATGTAACCTGTGCAACTCTGGCGGCAACTCTAACTTGTAAGCTACCTTGCCAACACGTGCTATGATCGGGTATGGCCCCATATACCTGGGTGCTAGCTTACCTTTCCGGCCAAACCTTCGCACGCCCTTCCAAGGTGAGACATTGAGGTGCAATTTGTCTCCCACTTGGAATTCTAAAGGTCTTCGGCGATTGTCTGCATACGACTTCTGCCTGTCTTGTGCCGCTTTCAACTGTTGTCGTACCACTTTGATCTTTTCTGTTGTCTGCTGTAACGACCCTGACCTGGGTTATGAGGTAACCCTATTTGTTTTGGCTAATTAAGTTGATTATAACTTTAATATAATCCTCTAAGGTGCTTTGTTATCATGTGACACACTCATGTTTCAAGTTTGGTCCCGATTGAATGTTGTTTGAGCAATTTTCTTTTATTTTGGACCAAAGTGCAATTTACCCAAATTGAGGGGCTATAATACAAAATGTCACATGTTGAACATGCCTCATGTGTTGTAGCATCATTATTGAGAGAATTATGCAAGGTGTTGGCTTGTGGAAATCCTAAATTCCAAGTTTGAACTTGTTTGAACAATGCTGGTACCTTGTGCACCAATTTTGGTACAAATTGTAATTTACCCAAAATGTGGCGTTGATATGCAAATTACCACCTCTAGAGTGTTACTATTTCCTATATGTATCATTTAGAGGAGATATAATGAATGATATACCATGTTTGATTCCATTATGAATGATGGTAATCTTGGTGATGAAATGCCCAAGAAAAAGGGTTGAAGTTGGAAGCTTAACTTGAGTTGTATCAAGTCGAAAAGCTTATATATGAGTGCCTATCGGTCATGGAGCCCAAGGAGGTGTCTCATATCATTTTGAGATCTCTTGGAAAAGGCCATATCGTGAAAATAACCTCAAGGAGGTGAGGTGTGATGGCCAACAAGTTTCCTTAGAAAAAGTGTATCAGCTTCACATAAAATAGTGATTAAACCTAGATGACTTATCCAAATGGATAAGCAATGGAAGAATTTGTATCTCTAGATGATCCTAAACCTTTTTTCATTTCAAGATAAATTTTGATGCATGCATGTACGCTTTTCATCCATGCATGACACGTGGCACCTACTAGCTCAAAATGTTGACACCTCATTTTTGCCTTTCTTCATGAACAACAAGTATATATACCCCTAGTTTCACCCCTTGGTGCAATTTTGCGACCCTTACCACCCTCCTACCCTATGGTATTGTGCATAGAGATCCCATATCGTGAAGGGATTCTGTGGTATCGTGCATGGGCCTTGGGGTATCGCCCATGGCAAGACCATATCGCCCAAGTAGGTGATATCGGCCATATAGGGTGATATCGGCCATAGAGTGAAGTGTTTTGACTCCAAGTGAGTGCCATATCGTGAAAGTGAGTATCATATCGTGAAAGAGGGGTGGCATGTCGTGCAAGAGCACAAGGTTATCGTGCATAGGCCTTGGGTATCGGCCATAGAAAGTATATCGGCCATACCATGTTGATATTGCCCATAGCAAGTTGATATCGGCCAATTGAAGTGATTTTGGCCACAAGTGAGGGGGTATCAGCCAAAAGCAAAGTTTTGTCGGCCAAGAGGAATTCCATATCGTCCAAGAGTGGTAGGGTGTCGGCCAAGAAGCTAAGGAACTCAAAACTTAACCCTAAGGTAAGATATAGTTGTCTTCAAGCTTGAATTGAAGCATGGAATTAGGGTTATGATCTACCTTTCTTTTCTTCTTCACCAATTGCTTATCCATGGTGATTACTTGTATATGAAGGAGTTGTTAATGAGCCTTGGACCTTTGATAAATTCATATTCAACCTTAGGAACATGGAGCTTTGGACCTTGAAGCTTTGAAGTGGTTCTTAAGGCGGGTTTTATAACTTGAACTCAACCATGTTATTATTCTTCACCTAAATTGTTATAATTAGTGAAATACTTTTAATTCCAAAATTTCATGAAATAGTTGATGAAATTATGAGTTCTAGTAGTTTCTTAGACCTTTTAATATGAATTATATCAGTGAAGAAGATTTAGAACAAAGGTCTAAATCTTGAAGAAGATGGTGTCACTTTGTAAAAGTGATATCGGGTGCAAGCACACAAGTAAGCACCTTTAACCCGATATGATGATGCACCTTCTTCACTTGAATGATATGAATATGAATGAATACATTGTTGCACGATATGGGGGTGTAGTATACACCTCTTGCACGATATGGAGTCAAGTATAGACTCCATACATGATACAAGGTTGAATGAATACTTATAAGTTGACATGAAACCCTAATTTGGGTAACTCAATATGAGTAAAGAATAGCAAATGCTATTGCACGATATGGAAGCCCGATACACAACCCCAGTTGATGTCTAGCCCGACATGGTGATGGCTTAATCCCTCAATTATGACATGGGTAACACATATATACACCTCTAGCCCAGTACGGATGATGTTCATACACCTCTAGCCCGATATGGTGGGTGCTTATATACCTCCAATATGATATGGTGAACATATGCACACCTCCAAACCGAGACACCTTGTAAAAGTGAGAGTAAGACACTCTTAGGAGTAATGAGTGTAACACCAAGTAATGGTGTGGATAATAACTTGATAGGTGAAACACCTAGAGTGGTTGATAATGGTTAATCCTATATCAATAATGTCTCAACTTGAGATGAGTCCATATCAATTTATGATGGTTGGACAATTCAAATGTATAACTTATGATCAATACACTACAGAATAAATGTGATGGGCTAGTGCATAAAGTATTAGGATGGGAAATACCCTAATACAAGATAAGTTGATGAACTTAAGAAAGTTAAAAGTGATGAGGGAAGTGATACATCAAGACATGATATATATCACATCTAGCACTTCAAGGTTGATGTACCTTGATGCACCTTAAATCCAATATACTTGGATGAGTAACACATAAAGTGTGTTATGTCAAATGTTACATTGAGATGTAATAAGTTTAATGCACTTTGATAAGTGTGGGCTAACATACTTTGAGAAAGGGTTAAGCCAAGTTAATAAAGTCTGATGTAATCATACCCTGGTAAGGATGAGAGAGGAACTCATACCTTGTGTGATGATTCATTTGATGATAAATGATGAGAATGAATAATTATGATTGAATACTTATGATATTAAGGTTTGCTCCTAGATGTGTGGAGCAATGAATTAGGGTTTGATCATTGATAATATGATCTTGAAAACCTAAATGGTTAATAATGGAAAACCCTAACCCTAATGAAGGGTGATGATATGTAAGAGAAACCCTAATCAATAAGAAAGGGAAACTCTAACCCTAATGATGGGAAGGTTGTAATTCTTTTATTGCATAAGCCTTGTAAGGCATGTTAAATACTTGTATAACAAGTATAATAAGTTGTTGCCTAGTGAGAGGTAACAAGATGTGTAATGGCTTTGTGAGCCATGTGAATAAGTTGTTGCCTAGTGAGAGGTAACAAGATGTGTAATGGCCTTGTGAGCCATGTGAATAAGTTGTTGCCTAGTGAGAGGTAACAAGATGTGTAATGGCCGTGTGAGCCATGTGAATTAGTTGTTGCCTAGTGAGAGGTAAAAAGTTGTGTAATGGCCTTGTGAGCCATGTGAATAAGTTTTTGCCTAGTGAGAGGTGACAAGATGTGCAATGGCCTTGTGATCCAAGTATAATAAGTTGTTGCCTAGTGAGAGGTGACAAGATACTTAATGGGCCTGGTGAGCCATGTGAGATGATGGTGTAACAAGTATCAAATATACCTTGGTCCTAAGACCTAAAGGTATTAATAATGATCTGTGATGAACTAAGGGTTTGAATACCCATATATGTAATCATGATGATGATAATGTTAAGGGATGAGAATTCCCAGTAATGAGATAAGGGATTGAGATCCTAAATGTTATATGTGTTCTAAAGATTTGAAAGTACTTGATAGCTGTATTACGCTTGTTCTTTGTAACATTTGTCATAATAATTCATGTTTGAAAACTTGACTGATGCTAAAAGAATATGGCAATGCACTTAATTAATCAAGTGGAATCTTATCATGTAGAGCCCTGACCATAGATCCATCAGTGTCAGTAAATTGTTGAATGGTGAAATAGGTTTTCCTACGGGATCTCCTGGAGACCGCATATTTTTGAATATGTGGGGGTGATGGGAAAAAATATCCGTATGCCCCGAATGAGAGATTGATGGTAGGTAAACATGAAATCTCTCAATCCTTCATTATTGGTTGGGATTCGATGTATATAAACACGAAATCTAATCGACCCTTCCTTAGGTTGATGGTAGATAAACACGAGATCTCTCAATCCTGACGAGAGTGCAGCTGACCCTGCAACTCTATAGCGAAGTTGCCAGTATACCCTGGAAAGCGATTTAGCAGTTGACATAGTCCTGCTCGTTTTCTCACACTGACCGAGACGGTATGAGGTCATGGTAGCTGACTCTTCCATTGATCTTGTATGGTACCGATTTTTACTTCGCAGTGGTTGGTTGGAGATGAGCGGTATACCTCATCTCCTCAGGTCATAAGTCTGATTTGTAAAATATGTTCAGCCGTGTAGTATATCTGCTTAAGGATCGAATACGAGAAACATTGCTTGATGCGCAATATAGTTATACATTCTAGTTGATACATGTTATTTATGTTTCTTTACATTCCTTGCAAAGTAGATAGATGATTTATAATCTACCATGGGTAGATGCAATGTTCTCCTTATGAAAGGAGATTACTTCATTCTGTTCATATAGTGAATTATCCTACTTGTTAATATAAAAAGAACCTCTGCTCAGTTTATAAATGCTTAATCTGTGATAATAATATGGTCGGTGGAGAGTTATATCTCTCGCTGGGACAATTACAATTGTCTCACCCCCGCGGGACCCAAATTTTTAGGTGGAAGTGCACGAGGAGGTGAAGACCTTTCTACAGAGGAAGAACAACAGCTAAGGCAACAGTGACAGCTCAGGTTGAGTGTACTGTCTATCATGTCTTGTAGATATGAGTCCTATGTGTCGTCTCTGTACTCTCAGGTCCTTGGATTTAGTACGTGCTGGTTTTATGATCAATAAGAGATTTTGGCTTATGTGCCTCGAGGTTTTATGTTGCTCATGTATAGTTTGGTAAAGCAACTGTTATATGTTATTCTTGACGTGAGATGTACCGGATAAGTACAATGTGAATAATTATGTATATAAGGTTTTGGACCTTTCAGTAAGAGTTTTCTTTGGAATGGATCTCTTTGAAAAATGGTTTTAATTTTTAGTGATTTTTGTTCATCTGTTGTTTATGTTTAATTCCGCTTAATTAATGACGATTTGTTTGTCGGTTTGGTGAATGTCGTCACAAAGTTTGGTATCAAAGCTTAAGGTTTGTTGAGTCTACAGAGCAATAGGACTAAGGTGTTGAGTCTGTGTTAGTGTCCTCCAGTATGCCCTATAGTGACTTCTGCTTGTGCAGAAGAAAGGGTGAAGTTTATAAATGACTGGGGAACACGACGAATACATTGTTGAGGGCAATGTTGTTGCACCAGGAAAGGGTGCAAGGGATCAGGAAAGAGAAGAATGAATGCCTGAGAATTCCCATCATGACCCGATCAGGATAGAGAATCCTATGTTTATGCTCTTGTTGGGAAGGTTAGGACAACAGTGATGCATATAGTAGACTGGATACTAGCATTACAACCTACGTTACCAGTCCTCAATGTAGAAACTTTAGGCTTTGAAAAGGTTCCTGAATGACATAGTCATGTTGGAACAGTGGAAAATGTGGAAAGGATTAGCATATGAAAAGAAAATAGACTCTGCCATAAGTATAGACAGATAGTATATTTGCGATGGTAATGCCCAAGATGGGGCAATAAGTTGAGAAATAAGGAAAGGTCTCTACAATTCTAGAGACATGTGCTTAGTTGTTCTAAAAATACAAAGTTTTTGGTACCACCAGTGCAATAAATTCCTAGTGTACCGGGGCAGTAGCCACTAAGTAAAGGCAAGGGTCCTAACTTTCCACCTGTAAGAACCCATGGCTTAGTCTCTACATCGGTAATAATATCTATAAGACCATGGTACAAGGACAAGACATGCTATAGTTATGGACATGTTGAGCATACTAAACTCTTTTCATTGAAAAGAAGGGAGGAAATGACTCAACAACCGAGGTAGACTTGGTAGGGCTTATGAAAGTTACAACCCAATGATGTAAAAAGGCAAAAGCAACAACATGAAATAGCTTGACTCTATGTGTTGAGTCAACCTAAAGCGGTAGATGACCACGAGGGATAATAGTTATATAGATATTTTCATTTTGATATGCCTTATCTTGATGATTATATGATAATCATAAAAAGGATTGTTGTTATGGATTTCCCTATTGATTGTCCTATGGGGACATAGGGAAGAAATATGAGAAGTAGAATTTATATTCTGTTTAGTATTCTTTTAAATGCTTTATAATCACTCTTATCTGTGTGAAAGAGGATGATATATAGAAGTGATGCCTGGAGAAAATCTAGGAATGTTAAAATCATGTGTTTATAATGATATGAAAAGTAAGGAACATGATAGTAAATAAAGTGCATACTACCTAATCTCAGTACTTGTATACCCTGGTCAGGTATATAATTATTGGAGATAGGGCAAGTATGGAACTCTTAGATTGTTATCTTTCTGATTACTCTGATCAAGTAGTCATTCTGAGACAATCTAGTGAGTATAACTAAACTTGAAATATGGTATGGACATGTATATCACATCCTAAATGCAATAAAGTGGAATCTGAGATGATCTTAGATCAATCTGTATGTATGAGGAAATGAAAAGTATAATCCTCATGATAAGAGAATGAGAACAAAGGAGATGATAATCTCTTCTCTTTGATAAACAACCCTATATGATGATGGGGTGATAAAAGGAATATGTTCCTTTGTGTTATTTTTCTTCAGGAACATGGCAATCAAGTAGGTCTTATGACACTTGATGTGCATAAGTTAAAAATGTTCAATTGATGGATGCTTAGAAAAGTATCAATTTGTCTTGGACTTTGGTTCCAAGATAAAGATATGTGTAACAAGTAATGTCCCAATATGAAAGAAAGATGCGGATGTGATGTGTTTTCGACACATGTGATGGATACCTAGGTAAGAAATTATGGTATCTAAGAAGCATCAGGTGGTATGGCAAAGTAAAAACATAACTCCTAATTAGATGATTTATGTTGGTTACCTGGAATGGACAACTGTGAAATCAGTTTAGTTATATAAAATAGCATGGAAACCATATGTTAGGGGTTTATGCTTTGCATAAACATAACAGCAATAGGGATGTATTATTAAAGAAAAAATTGTAAAATCATTGTGGGAAATGTTTATCGAGCTAAAAATAATTCCTTAGAATAGCCCTATCTAGATCTGTTAAGGCAACTTATACATAACATCTAAAGATACCTCTAAGATAAGTTCTTAATTGATAAGTAACCTCCCTTTATAATAAGAGAATGTACAACTAATGAGATAGTTGGTACAAGTAGTAAGAAAGTTTAATGTTGTGTCAGTAGATTAGATGACACAACAGATATATGATAAGACTTGTAGTCACAAGTGGGTGACAGAACATGACCCTGGTCTTTTCTTTAAAAGTAAAATGCTAAATGAGGAGTATGGGAGACTCCCCATAATCTTGTCACATAAAGTTGTAAGTTGATAAAGGTGACAAATCAGTAAGGTATGACACCTGAGTTAAATAAGGTATGAATGATGTTTCCCTGACTAAGAAAAGTATTACCTGACATAGAGTTGACTCTACAGTCAATAATGAAAAAGATAGTGGAATATGTGCCTTGTGTGACAGATTCAATGATAACCCTGTGTGGAAGAACTTTGTGTTGATCAAAGTTCTATGTCATATCCATGACATTAAGATGTTATGTGGAGACTTGATGGTATGATGAATGAATAATATCTGTCTTCCTTTACCTGGGATTTCGGGGACGAAATCCTTATTAGGGGTTTATAACTTGTAACGACCCTGACCTGGGTTATGAGGTAACTCTATTTGTTTTGGCTAATTAAGTTGATTATAACTTTAATATAATCCTCTAAGGTGCTTTGTTATCATGTGACACACTCATGTTTCAAGTTTGGTCCCGATTGAATGTTGTTTGAGCAATTTTCCTTTGTTTTGGACCAAAGTGCAATTTACCCAAATTGAGGGGATATAATGCAAAATGTCACATGTTGAACATGCCTAATGTGTTGTAACATCATTATTTAGAGAATTGTGCAAGGTGTTGGCTTGTGGAAAGCCTAAATTCCAAGTTTGAACTTGTTTGAACAATGTTGGTACCTTGTGCACCAATTTTGGTACAAATTGTAATTTACCCAAAATGTGGGGTTGATATGCAAATTACCACCTCTAGAGTGTTCCTTTTTCCTCTATGTATAATTTATAGGAGAGAGAATGAATTATATAACATGTTTGATTCCATTATGAATGATGGTAATCTTGGTGATGAAATGACCAAGAAAAAGGGTTGAAGTTGGAAGCTTAACTTGAGTTGTATCAAGTTGAAAAGCTTATATATGAGTGCCTATCGGCCATGGAGCCCAAGGAGGTGTCTCATATCATTTTTAGATCTCTTGGCAAAGGTCATATCGTGCAAATCACCTCAAGGAGGTGAGGTGTGACGGCCTACAAGTTTCCTTAGAAAAAGTGTATCGGCTTGACATAAAATAGTGATTAAACCTAGATGACTTATCCAAATGGATAAGCAATGGAAGAATTTGCATCTCTAGATGATACTCAACCTTTTTGCATGTCAAGATAAATTTTGATGCATGCATGTAAACGTTTCACCCATGCATGACACGTGGCACCTACTAGCTCAAAATGTTGACACCTCATTTTTGCCTTTCTTCATGAACAACAAGTATATATACCCCTAGTTTCACCCCTTGGTGCAATTTTGCGACCCTTACCACCCTCCTACCCTAAGGTATCGTGCATAGAGCTCCCATATCGTGAAGGGATGCTGTGGTATCGTGCATGGGCCTTGGGGTATCGCCCATGGCAAGACCATATCGCCCAAGTAGGTGATATCAGCCATATAGGGTGATATCGACCATAGAGTGAAGTGTTTTGACTCCAAGTGAGTGCCATATCGTGAAAGTGAGTATCATATCGTGAAAGAGGGGTGGCATGTCGTGCAAGAGCACAAGGTTATCGTGCATAGGCCTTTGGTATCAGCCATAGCAAGTATATCGGCCATACCAAGTTGATATTGCCTATAGCAAGTTGATATCGGCCAATTGAAGTGATTTTGGCCACAAGTGAGGGGGTATCGGCTAAAAGAAAAGTTGTGTCAGCCAAGAGGAAGTACATATCGCCCAAGAGTGGTAGGGTGTCGGCCAAGAAGCTAAGGAACTCAAAACTTAACCGTAAGGTAAGATATAGTTGTCTTCAAGCTTGAATTGAAGCATGGAATTAGGGTTATGATCTACCTTTCTTTTCTTCTTCATAAATTGCTTATACATGGTGATTCCTTGTATATGAAGGATTTGTGAAAGAGACTTGGACCTTTGATAAAGTCATATTCAACATTAGGAACATGGAGCTTTGGACCTTGAAGCTTTGAAGTGGTTCTTAAGGCGGGTTTTATAACTTGAACTCAACCATGTTATTATTCTTCACCTAAATTGTTATAATTAGTGAAATACTTTTAATTCTGAAATTTCATGAAATAGTTGATGAAATTATGAGTTCTAGTAGTTTCTTAGACCTGTTACCATAAATTATATTAGTTATAACAAAGGTCTAAATCTTGAAGAAGATGGTGTCACTTTGTAAAAGTGATATCGGGTGCAAGCGCACAAGTAAGCACCTTTAACCCGATATGATGACACACCTTCTTCACTTGAACGATATGAATATGAATGAATACATTGTTGCACGATATGGGGGTGTAGTATACACCTCTTGCATGATAGGGAGTCAAGTATAGACTCCATACATGATACAAGGTTGAATGAATACTTATAAGTTGACATGAAACCCTAATTTGGGTAACTCAATATGAGTAAAGAATAGCAAATGCTATTTCACGATATGGAAGCCTGATACACAACCCTAGTTGATGTCTAGCCCGACATGGTGATGGCTTAATACCTCATGTACGACATGGGTAACACATATATACACCTCTAGCCCAGTACAGATGATGTTCATACACCTCTAGCCCGATATGGTGGGTGCTTATATACCTCCAATCCTGTATGGTGAACATATGCACACCTCCAAACCGAGACACCTTGTAAAAGTGAGAGTAAGACACTCTTAGGAGTAATGAGTGTAACACCAAGTAATGGTGTGGATAATAACTTGATAGGTGAAACACCTAGAGTGGTTGATAATGGTTAATCCTATATCAATAATGTCTCAACCTGAGATGAGTCCATATCAATTTATGATGGTTGGACAATTCAAATGTATGACTTATGATCAATACACTACAGAATAAATGTGATGGGCTAGTGCATAAAGTATTAGGATGGTAAATACCCTAATACAAGATAAGTTGATGAACTTAAGAAAGTTGAAAGTGATGAGGGAAGTGATACATCAAGACATGATATATATCACATCTAGCACTTCAAGGTTGATATGCACCTTAAATCCAATATACTTGGATGAGTAACACATAAAGTGTGTTATGTCAAATGTTACATTGAGATGTAATAAGTTTAATGCACTTTGATAAGTGTGGGCTAACATACTTTGAGAAAGGGTTAAGCCAAGTTAATAAAGTCTGATGTAATCATACCCTGGTAAGGATGAGAGAGGAACTCATACCTTGTGTGATGATTCATTTGATGAAAAATGATGAGAATGAATAAGTATGATTGAATACTTATGATATTAAGGTTTGCTCCTAGATGTGTGAAGCAATGAATTAGGGTTTGATCATTGATAATATGATCTTGAAAACCTAAATGGTTAATAATGGAAAACCCTAACCCTAATGAAGGGTGATGATATGTAAGAGAAACCCTAATCAATAAGAAAGAGAAACTCTAACCCTAATGATGGGAAGGTTGTAATTCTTTTACTGCATAAGCCTTGTAGGGCATGTTAAATACTTGTATAACAAGTATAATAAGTTGTTGCCTAGTGAGAGGTAACAAGATGTGTGATGGCCTTGTGAACCATGTGAATAAGTTGTTGCATAGTGAGAGGTAACAAGATGTGTAATGGCCTTGTGAGCCATGTGAATAAGTTGTTGCCTAGTGAGTGGTAACAAGATGTGTAATGGCCTTGTGAGCCATGTGAATAAGTTGTTGCCTAGTGAGAGGTAACAAGTTGTGTAATGTCCTTGTGAGCCATGTGAATAAGTTGTTGCCTAGTGAGAGGTGATAAGATGTGCAATGGCCTTGTGATCCAAGTATAATAAGTTGTTTCCTAGTGAGAGGTGAAAAGATACTTAATGGGCCTGGTGAGCCATGTGAGATGCTGGTGTAACAAGTATCAAATATACCTTGGTCCTAAGACCTAGAGGTATTAATAATGATCTGTGATGAACTAAGGGTGTGAATACCCATATCTATAATCATGATGATGATAATGTTAAGGGATGAGAATTCCCAATAATGAGATAAGGGATTGAGATCCTAAATGTTATATGTATTCTAAAGATTTGAAAGTACTTGATAGATGTATTACGCTTGTTCTTTGTAACATTTGTCATAATAATTCATGTTTGAAAACTTGACTGATGCTAAAAGAATATGGCAATGCACTTAATTAATCAAGTGGAATCTTATCATGTAGAGCCCTGACCATAGATCCATCAGCGTCAGTAAATTGCTGAATGGTGAAACAGATTTTCCTACAGGATCTCCTGGAGACCACATATTTTTGAATATGTGGGGGTGATGGGAAAAATTATACGTATGCCCCGAATGAGGGATTGATGGTAGGTAAACATGAAATCTCTCAATCCTTCATTATTGGTTGGGATTTGATGTAGATAAACATGAAATCTAATTTACCCTTCCTCAGGTTGATGGTAGATAAACACGAGATCTCTCAATCCTGACGAGAGTGCAGCTGACCCTACAACTCTATAGTGAAGTTTCCAGTATACCCTGGAAAGCTATTTAGCAGTTGACATAGTCCTTCTCGTTTTCTCGCACTGACCGAGACGGTATGAGGTCATGGTAGCCGGCTCTTCCATTGATCTTGTATGGTACCAATTTTGACTTCACAGTGGTTGGTTGGAGATGAGCGATATACCTCATCTCCTCCGGGCATAACTGTGATTTGTAAAATATGTTTAGCCGTGTAGTATATCTGCTTAAGGATCGAATACGAGAAACATTGATTGATGCACAATACAGTTATACATTCTAGTTGATAGATGTTATTTATGTTTCTTTACATTCCTTGCAAAGTAGATAAATGATTTATAATCTACCATGGGTAGATGCAATGTTCTCCTTATGAAAGGAGATTACTTCATTATGTTCGTATAGTGAATTATCCTGCTTGTTAATATAAAAGGAACCTCTGCTCAGTTTATAAATGCTTAATCTGTGATAATAATATGGTCGGTGGAGAGTTATATCTCTCGCTGGGACAATTACAATTGTCTCACCCCCGTGGGACCCAAATTTTTAGGTGGACGTGCATGAGGAGGTGAAGACCTTTCTACAAAGGAAGAACAACAGCTGAGGCAGCAGTGACAGCTTAGGTTGAGTGTACTGTCTATCATGTCTTGTAGATATGAGTCCTATGTATCGTCTCTGTACTCTCAGGTCCTTGGATTTAGTACGTGCTGGTTTGATGATCAATAATATATTTTGGCTTATGTGCCTCGAGGTTTTATGTTGCTCATGTATAGTTTGGTAAAGCAACTGTTATATGTTATTCTCGAGGTGAGATGTACCGGATAAGTACAATGTGAATAATGATGTATATAAGGTTTTGGACCTTTCAGTAAAAGTTTTCTTTGGAATGGATCTCTTTGAAAAATGGTTTTAATTTTTAGTGATTTTTGTTAATCTGTTGTTTATGTTTAATTCTGCTTAATTAATGATGATTTGTTTGTCAGTTTGGTGAATGTCGTCACATCTGCTGTACTAACTCAGGACCCAAAAGTTGATGTTCCCCGGACTCATACCAACATAAGGGAGATTTGCACTTCCTTCCATATAAGGCTTCATAAGGAGCCATGTCAATGCTCCGTTGGTAACTATTGTTGTAGGGAAACTCTATCAAACTAAGATGTACATCTCAACTGCCTAAGAACTGCAAAACACAAGCCCGAAGATGATCCTCCAAAGTCTAAATAGTCCTTTCAGACTGTCCATCTGTCTGCGGGTGGAAGGCGGTGCTGAACCTCAACTGTGTTCCCAACACTTTGTGCAACTGTTCCCAAAAATGACTCGTGAACTAAGGACCTCTGTCGGAAACTATCATTGCTGGTACACCGTGCAAGCGTACTATTTCATCTACATATACACGAGCGAGGTTCTCGGTTGTATGTGTTGTCTTCACAGGTATGAAATGGGCAGACTTCATCAATCTGTCCACTATCACTTAGATGGAATCATGGTTCTTAGTTGTCCTGGGCAAACCAACTACGAAATCCATGGTTATGTGATCCCATTTCCACTGTGGTATTGGCAGGGGTTACAACAAACCTATCGGCTTCTGATGCTCAACCTTGACTTGCTGGCATATCGCACACTTAGCCACAAACTCAGCTACATCTTTCTTCAAGCCAGGCCACCAATACAGGTCTTTCAGATTGTGATACATCTTGGTGACTCCTGGATGCATAGCATACATTGATGTGTGTGCTTCCTCGAGCACAAGCTTCCTCAGATCATCAGCATCGGGGACCACCATCCTATCATGATAGCAAACCAATCCATCCTTAGATTCATGGAACCCATCACGCCTTTCACCACCGAGCTCTGACCTGATCAACTGAACTGTATCATCTGTTAGTTGTGCATCTTTGATTTACTGTCTCAGCGTAGGCTTGACTTGCATATGTGCTAAAAGTACTGCTAACAAAGAAACTCCCATCTGCACATTCATCTTCCGCAAGGAAATAAACATATCCCGTCTATGGCATACTAAGGAACTCAACTGTGCCCCTTTTGTGGGAAAAAAGAAGACTTTCGGCTAAGCGCGTCAGCTACCATATTCACCTTACCAGGGTGATACTCGATGGTGTAGTCGTAATCATTGATTAGCTCCATCCATCGACGTTTTCACATGTTTAGCTCAGTCTACGAGAAGATGTACTTCAGGTTCTTATGATCCGTAAAGATCTGACACACTTCCCCATAAAGATAGTGTCTCCAAATCTTTAGCGCATGAACCACCGCTGCCAACTCCAAATCATGAGTCAGATAGTTCTCCTCATGTTTCTTAAGCTGTCGCGAAGCAAAAGAAACTGCATGATCTTCCTGCATCAGCACACATCCTAAGCCCTTCTTGGAAGCATCACAGAAAACAACATAGCCTTTCCCAGGCTCTGGCAGTACTAGCACTGGACCACTAGTCAACTTCTCCTTCAAACTTTGGAAAGCTTGCGGGCAACGATCATTCCAGACAAAAGGTACATCCTTTCTAGTCAACTTTGTCATCAACACCGCGATCACACTGAAGTCCTTTATAAACCTCCAGTAGTATCCTGCTAAACCCAGGAAACTACAAACTTCAGTCAACGTCTTCATCTGTTCCCATTCTACAACCGACTCCACCTTCTTTGGGTCCACTTTAACTCCTTCTGCAGATATCACATGACCTAAGAAAGTTACTTCTTTCAACCAGAACTCGCACTTACTAAACTTGGCATACAACTGATGCTGGCGAAGGAGAGTCAATACTTGTCGAAGATGTCACTCATGATCTTACTTGTCCCGGCTATAGATCAAATTTTCATCTATAAAGACTACAACAAACTGATCTAGGAACGGACGGAACAATTGATTCATCAGGTCCATGAAAGCAGCAGGTGCATTGGTTAGCCTGAATGACATAACCACAAACTCAAAGTGACCATACCTCGTCCTAAAAGCTGACTTTGGTATGTCATCCACCTTAATCCTCAACTGATGATATCTGGACCGTAGATCGATCTTTGAAATACTGTAGCACCACACAACTGATCGAACATATCATCTATCCTTGGAAACAGGTACTTGTTCTTGATCGTGACCTTATTCAGCTGCCGGTAATCTATGCATAGCCGCATCGATCTGTCCTTTTTCTTAACAAATAATATTGGAGCACCCCAAGGCGATGTACTCGGTCGGATGAAACCTTTCTCCAACAACTCTTGTAGCTATTTATTTAGCTCTACCATCTCTACTGGAGCCATCCTATACGGTGTCTGTGCAACTGGCTGAGTTCCCAGAACTAGATTGATCTCGAAATCGATCTCTCAGGGTGGAGGAACACTGGGGAACTCATCAGGAAGCACATCTACAAACTCTCGAACAATCGTCACCTTTTCAAGGCTAGGACCTCTTGCCTTGGTATCGATAATGTGAGCTAAGAATGCCTTACAACCTTGTCGTAGCAACTTTTCTTCCACCATCGCGGATACTAAACATGTCAGAAGAATCTTCCTATCTCCTTGGAAGACCCACTTCTCTCCACAAGCCTCAAACACTGTCTGCTTGGAACCACAATCCAACACAACCTTATACTTCTCTAAGCTATCCATCCCAAGGATCACATCGAACCCACACATATCAAGTGGTATAAGATCCACTTGTATATTGTGTCCCGAAAAAGATAAGATTTAAGATGGGCACTCCTCTCTAAGCATCGAGGGACCATCAAGATGGGTTTCTAACAACAAGCTATCTTTCTTACAACTAACATGCAACAAACAGTTATCAAGCATAGAACGTGCGATAAAAGAGTGCGTAGTACATGGGTCAACCAGAATAGATATAAAGCAAGAAGAAGACAAATCAGAATGAGATAACTCCATCTGACCTGCCACCACTCGCGGGTTGACTATCGCCTCTAGCTGACTCATAGCATAGAATTGAGTCGTTGCTTGCTGTCCACGTCCTCTGCTTCCTTGAGCAGATGATCCCGCTTGTGACGCTTGACCGCATCCTCTCCCTCTGCTACTACTGGGTTACTGTCGGTATGACCCTTGTTGATTTTGCCTTAGCTGCTGTGTCACTTCAACATCTTTACTTGGGCAATTTGAATTCCAATGCCCGATCTGACCACAAAAATGGCATGACTGGTCTCGCTGTTGTGGCCTAGACGGCCCTGTCACTGCTATAGAAGCTGTACTATGTGCCCTTGACGGTGAAGAAACATATCCTCTTCCCTTACTCGGGGACCACTGTAACGGTGCACTGGAACCTCTTGCCCCAGAAGGTGCTGAAAACCTTGGCTTCTTGAAGCCACCAAATCTCTGTCCCTAAAACTGAGTAGGCCTCTTCTTAGACATGGATTCTCTTTTCTCCCTGACCGTTCAATCCTTTGGACAGCCTCCACAAACGTGGCAAACCGTTCTCGATTCTCCAACACATAAGCAAGTGTTGTCAGCTCAGCACTCATGCCTTTCTCAAAATGTCTGACATGTTCGTCATCTGTTGCTACCATGTGAGGACAAAACCTCAACAGGTCCATGAACTTGGCTTCATACTCGGTGATGTTCATCGCTCCTTGGCACAGGCACTCAAAATGGCTGATCTTCTCATCCAGATACGCCTTCGGAAAGTATCTACTGACAAACTCGCGCTGGAAAACGTCCCAACCGATCACCTCACCGGGTCGCTTCTCCTCCTCGATGGTCTACCAGTGACCAGCACTACCCTTCATAAGGTAGACAACGTGCTTGACTTTGTCTACTTCAGGGATGTTAAGGATCCGGAAGGCCTTCTCAAGACCTATCAACCACAGATCTACATCCGCTGGATCAGCCGTCCCAGCATAGTCTGAAGCTCTGACTCGGTGAAGCCGCTCAAAGGTCTTCCCAATACCCGATGTTTCACCATGGGGAGCCTGTGCTCTTGGCAGAGGCACTGGAAATATTACTACCATGAGATTCATCGTAGACATCATCTGCCCCATAAGTTGTTGGTAGGCAGGATTTTCGAGAATGGCTAGGTCAAGTTGGGGGACCTCAGGCACCCGATCTCCATGTGTCTGCCTTTTAGCTCCATCAACTGATGCAGCATCGCTGCTCTCGGCAGCATGTTCTTCATGGTTTCCAAACATCTTAGCTTTTTCTTCCGCTGAGGGCAGAAGATGATTGTAAGAAAATATGGAGGACTCACAAGAACAGACGCAACCTAGTCCTAGATCCCTGTAGAATCAGTGAACCTAGAGCTCTGATACCAAGCTTGTGGCGACACATCCCGCTATCACACAGACAACAAGGTGACACGCGAAAACGTGCGGAAAACACCATAAATCACTTATTACTGAAAACACGGGTTAATTAAAACCGATTTCGGAAAATAGATGAACCAAGAAATTATTACATCCATATCCTTGTCCTGCAAGAAAATAGGTTATACAAACATTTACAAGTCTTTATACATGTCCACAGCTTAACAGATCACCTGTCGTGTCATCACATGAGTTCATCACCTGTTTATTTACATAACGGGCCACATCCGGCCAACGGCGGGATATATAAAGCTTCATCGCAAAACAACATCAAAACACCTCCAAGGACCTGAGAGTATAGGGATGACTCTAAGACTCTACTACAAAACAACCAAAACAGCAACATATCCATCTCTTACCTTCTACTGCTCGTCTTGCTGCTCGGCCACAACCCCACGACCACCACCACGTCAAGCGCGAACACCTAAAAAGGTTGTAAACCAATGGGGTGAGACACACAGTCCCAGTGAGAAACATAACTCCTCGCCGAAATCATAAAACCTCAGAAAGGTTAAGCAACAACAGTAGATAACTGATAAAAGGTACAATGAGAGCAGTCTATAGAGCAAGGTTGTTATTACCATTGAGCTTACCAAGGTGTACGAAAGGCATATGACCAAGTATTTCTTTATGGAACATGATTGACAAGATAAGATTTATAAGATCTTTCCACATAACATAAGGGACGTATAAATAACTGCAATGTATAACAAGATCAACTACACAAGCAAGGCTTCAACCAATGTTTCGTGTTTTGCCTTAAGCAATAAATATTATTCGGCTGGATTACGTGTTATTATGCCCTGAGGAAGTGAGCCGTACCACTCAAATCCAACCTTCGGTTGCGAAACCCAAGCTGGTGCCATACAAGGTCAATGGAAGAGCCGGACTCAACGACCTCCCACCTCGTGGTCAGTGCACAAGAACCAAAGCAGGACCACAGTCTCATGCTTAAGTGGCCTCAGCCACCGAGTCAGCTCCCGCAGGCTACCCTTTCTCTAGCCCGCCTTGGTATAGGTCTTGATACTAGTATATCTGAGCCATGGTCCAGTTCACCATCCTCCCTGAGGCATGAATGCATTCATGCTCTATCACACTGAGCCATGGGTCTGTTCACCATGCTCTTATACACATCTTGAGTATACAACCAAAGTTTCACTCTAACCTCCTCATTTCTATCTAGGAGAAACCACACATATTCAATACTATGCACTTCCAGGTTAACCCGCAGGAGAACATATTTCACCATCACCAGCTACTGACGATGATGGATCTATGGCCAGGGCAAGCTACATAATATATTTCACTATAATTAGTTAGTATATTTTAAGTGGATTGTTGAGGCAAACAAATGGCATCAAATATATATAACATTAAGCTACGTTATTGTTACCACCATCACAATCTCTCGGGATCTCAATCCCTCATCACAAGAAACCACTGCCTTGTAAGGCATTCTCATCACTGGATATAACAATCCCAGGTCTCATCAACAGAGGATAACACCTCAACTTAGGCACTTTAGCCAACTCAGGTCCTCAGACCAAAATACATAAGTATAGAGATGCAGGTTATCTCATAATAAATAGTGACCATCAAAGTAGTGTTATTCAAACATATATGCATCATAACCCTTTTTACCTGGCTATGCATCCGCATAAAACACCCGCATGGTTAGTATACACATTTATAGAGATATCTAAAGTCATAAGGATCATGCTATCAAATACATGGCAACATTGATGATTGCAGGCTTTATCATTCATGCCTAAAACATGTGACCATAGACATGGGTTACATCATCATGTAAAGCAACTCATATACTTCCATACTTATCATTATATATACATGATTTCAAGATGCTCATAAACACCTGTAATATCATGTCATTAGGATTACATGTCATGTTTACATATGTGTGTTCTACTATATCAAACATGTCAGAAGGTTCTCAAACCATAAACCATAACTCTTAACAACCAAGAAGTGATCGTATGATAAGGAACTAACACATGAGTTTTCGGGTGGAACATGAACCTCACTAGAAGTGCCCACTACCCTCACAAGAAGTGTGATGGGTAGGGCAGCTTCCCTCACTAGAGGTGGTATCGGGCAGGGTACTCGACAAGGCATAACGCCCAAGCGTTCTAGCCACATATCGGTCAAGCTTCTACCAAGGGTGTCGGGATACCACCTCAAGGTGTATCGTGCAACCAGAGACCAAGGCATATCATGCACAAGCATAACGTGCAGATAGGTCTATGGGGCCTGTCGGGCAACCATGTATATCGTTCCAGCATGTGCCGTGCATCCATGTGTTGGGCAGCTAGGTTGGGGAGTGTATCGTGCAACCAGGGTTAGGGTTACTGTAAGGACCCTAACCTCCATTTAGGGATTATCCTATTTGCTTTGTTTAACCCTGATGCTTAGTTGCTTGCTAATCACCTTTGGTGGTGATTAGAGTTTGTTGGTGCTTTGTTGAGAGATGGAGGTGCTACTTGCAAATGACCCAAGTTTAGGGTTTGTGGGCAAGTTTGCCACCTCGTGAGGTGTTTCTCCCTCTCTTTGCTTCCTCTAGTGTTGAGAGGAAGGGTTGGGCTCATTGATTGAGTTCCTTTGGGCTTGGTTGAGCTTGTTGGGCCTTGTGGTGTGTTGCCTTTGCTTCTTTGGGCCTTGTGTCGGGCAAGAGTGCCCTGTGTCGGCCTAGGTGTGTCGGTTTGTGCTTGTGGTGGCCAGTGGTGTGTCGCCCAGGGTCTGTGTCGTCCATGGTGTGGGTGTGTCACCCATGGACCCTTTGACTCTCTTTGACCTCATTTGTGTCACCACTAGTGGACACTTGGTGCTTGATGTTTGCATGTGGCAATGGCCTTGGACATGTTTTTAGGGCATGTTAGAGTGGTGGCTTTGCACATGGACAAGTTTCCCTAGGTGGGCGACACCTTGCTTTGTCTTACCTTGGTTTCTTCTCCATCCTTTCCTATATATGTGTTTCCTTCCCCTTGCTAAGGATCCCTTTAGTTCCTTAGTCTCCCTCTCCCTTGGTGCACGACATCCTCTTCTTTTGCAAGCCTGGTGGCCAATCCTTCTTGGAGTCTCCTTCTTCCTTGGGGGTGCTTGGAGCTAGGAGCTTGGAGCTTGCTTAAGGTGGGTTACATAACTCCTAACCCTAACTACACTACCTTCTTTTATGTTCTTATATGTTTCTTGTGATCATATCGGCTATGCATGTTGCTAGTTTAGTTTCTTGCTTAGTTTCTTCTTGTTGGCCGAACCTTGTTCTAGGTTTTCTTGGTGAGAAACACCCCTTTCTCTCCTAGGTCTAGAGGAGTGAGCTTGAGTTCTAGTAATATGGGCAATACTCCTCTCTCATTTGAGTTGAGAGGTGAGATTGTGTTCTAGTTGCTTGAGCAACACCCTCCTCTCACCATGGACTTGAAAGGTGAGCTATGTAGTGGTTGTAGACCTTGGTTGTAGTTGAACCTTGTGTTGCCCAATTGGTGTTAAGAAGCTTGGCAAGACCCCTCTCTCTTGATAGTTGAGAGGTGAGTCATCTTCTTGATCCATTAGGGTTTTGGTACCCTTGTTCTTGGGGTTGGTGGTGACCCTGTCGGGTTGCATCTTGGCCGATATGGCCTTGGGGTTGGTGTTGCCCGATACCCCTCTTGACCTTGAGTCTTGGTCGACATATGGGGGTTGTTCTGGGCATTACACCCTGGTCCTTGACCTCTTGTGTGTCGAGCATCACATCTGGTTTGGTGGTAGGCGTTACACTTGGTTCCTGCCTTGGTGTGTGTGTGTCGGGCATCACACATGGTGGAGTACCCTGCCTGACATGACTAGTTCAGATGGTAGCTCGACGCCGTTATACCTTGGATGATGGGGTGTTGCGATCTGGACCTACGTTTCCTTGTGAGTGATGCCAGCCGATACACTTCTGAGATGGTAACCTAGTGCATAACGCACTGTTGCACGACATAGCCTGAGCTACACATTACATGTGTATGCCCGATATCCTTGTTGCACGACACTGAGGGACACGACACAGCGTTGCACGGTATACCCTAGGGTAGCCCGACACCTTTGCTATTATGCTTGGCCGATATGTGCTGGTCTGCTTAATTGTTATGCATTTTAGTGTTGGGCGATAGGGGAGAGTGCCCTGCCCGATACCTACCTTTGGTGAGGGTGCCCTACCCGTCACACCTTTGGTGAGGGTCGTGGGCACTTCTAGCGAGGGTCTTGTTCCTTTTGGAAATCCTATGTGCTAGATCTTATTCTATGAGATCACGTTTGGTTGACAATAGTAACCCTTGATATGCTTGATGGTAATTTCTATAGTAAGTGCACATCTATGTAACTTGACATGACATCTTATGTATTTATGATCATCTAGAGTTATCTGTTTAAATGTTAAGTAAATGGTAAGCATGTAAGATGCTTTGCATGATGATATTACCTTTCTATTAATCCATGAGAATTGTGTATACTAACCATGCAGGTGATGCATAGTCAGGTAAAGGGCTATGAGGTATATATGATGAGTAACACTGCCTTGATAATTACTCTTGATGAGGAGATAACATACATGATGTGTTTTGGTCTGAGGATCTGAGTTTGGCTAAAAGTGCTGGGATTGCTAACCCATGGTGATGATGTAAGCCTTGAGAGGCAATGACACTATGTGATGAGGGATTGAGATCCCATGGCAATGTGATGATCCTTGTGATGGATCTAGATGATTGGCAAGAGGCCAAGTGGTAACATGTAATGTTGGATCCTTGTGATGGATTAGGATGACGTTGATTACAGTAAAAGCATGATATTGTGTCTCATGTTGTTTATTCTTGTTATAGTTTACATGTTATACAACTTGGTTGAATCTTACAATCCACTTAAAATATAATAACTAATAACAGTGGAACATATCATGTAGTTTGCCCTGGCCATAGATCCATCATCGTCAGGAGCTGGTGATGGTGAATCGGGTTCTCCTACAGGTTAACCCGGAGCGCATATTGTTGAATATGCAAGGTTTCTCCTAGCCTAAAGTGAGGAGGTAAGAGTGCAACTTCGGTTGTAGACTCCAGAGTGCGAATTCAGTCCCGTAGCTCAATATGAGAAGAGCATGGTGAACGGGCCCATGACTCAGGATATATGGGAGCATGAATGCGTTCATGGCTCAGAGCACGGTGAATAGGCCCGTGGATCAGTTTCACTAGCGCTGATACCTGTATCGAGGCGGGCTAGGCAGAGGGTAGCCTGACCATGTGGCTGAGGCCACTTAAGCACGAGACTGCGGTCCTACTTTGGTTCTCGTGCACTAACCACAAGGTGGGAGGTCGTGGAGTCTGGCTCTTCCATTGACCTTGTATGGCACTGGCTCCAGGTTTCACAGCTGTCGGTTGGATTTGAGCGGTACGGCTCACTTTCTCATGGCATAATAACACGTAATCCAGCCGTGTAGTATTTGCTACTAAGGGTAAAACACGGAACATTGGTTGAGGCCTTGCTTGTGTAGTTAATCTTGTTATACCTTGCAGTTACTTATATGTTCCTCATGTTATGTGGTAAGACCTTATAACCTTATCTTGTTAATCATGTTCCATAAAGAGATATTTGATGGTATGCCTTCCGTACATCTGGTAAGCTTGATGGTATGAATAGATTAGTTATATAAACTGCTCTTGTCATACCTCTTATCAGATATCTGCTGTTGTTGCTTTAGCCTTATTTGGTTTTATAGTTTCAGTAGGGAGTTATGTTTCTCGTTGGGACTGTGTGTCTCACCCTGCTGGTTTATAACCTTTTTTAGGTGTTCGAGCTAGACGTGGTGGTGGTCGTGGAGTTGCGGCCAAGCAGCAAGACGAGCAGTAGAAGGCAAGAGATGGACATGCTGCTGTTTTGGTTGTTTTGTAGTAGAGTCTTAGAGTCATCCATGTACTCTCAGGTCCTTGGAAGCATTTTGACATTGTTTCACAATGTATAGTCGTTGATGTTTTGTATATCCTACTTCTGGCCAGATGTGGGCCATTATGTATGTATAAACAAGTGATGAACTCATGTGATGGCTAGACAACTGATCTCCTAAGCTGTGGACACGTATCAAGACTTGTATATGTTTATATAACCTATTTGCTTGCAGGATGAGGACCTAAATGTAATAGTTTCTCAGTTATTTTGCTTTCTGCAATCAGTTTTAATTAACCCGTGTTTTTGGTAATTAGTGGTTTATGGTGATTTCCGCATGTTTTCACATAACATCTCACTGTCTATGTGATAGTGGGATGTGTTGCCACAAGTTTTGGTATCAAAGCTCTAGGTTCACTGAGTCTACAGGGATTTAGGACTAGGTTGTGTCTATTCTTGTGAGTTTTCCAGATTTTCTTACAATCATCTTCTGCCCACAGCGGAAGAAAAGCCAAGATGTCTGGAAACCATGAAGAACACGCTGCTGAGAACAGCGATGCTACATTAGTTGATGGAGCCATAGGTCAGGCACATGAAGATCGGGTGCCTGAGGTCCCCCAACCTGACCCAACCATTCTTGAACACCCTACCTATCAACAACTTATGGGGAAAATGATGGCTACGATGAATCTCATGGTAGAAAGATTGCCAGTGCCTCCGCTGAGAGCACAGGCTCCCCATGGTGAAGCATCGAGTATTGGGAAGACCTTTGAGCGGCTTCGCCGAGTCGGAGCTTCGGACTATGCTAGAACGGCTGATCCAGCGGATGTAGATCTATGGCTGACAAGTCTTGAGAAGGCTTTCTGGATCCTCGACATCCCTGAAATAGAAAAAGTCAAGCACGCTGTCTACCTTTGAAAGGGTAGTGCTGGTCACTGGTGGACCATCGAGGAGGAGAAGCGACCTGGTGAGGTGATCAGTTGGGAGGTTTTCTGGTGCGAGTTTGTCAGCAGATACTTTCCGAAGACTTATCTGGATGAGAAGATCAGTTACTTTGAGCGCTTACGCCAAGGAACGATGAACATCACCGAGTATGAAGCCAAATTCATGGACCTGTTGAGGTTTTATCCTCACATGGCGGCAACAGATGAAGAACGAATCATACGTTTTGAGAAAGGCCTGAGTGCTGAGCTGACAACACCTGCTTCTGCGTTGGAAAACCAAGAGCGGTTTGCTACATTTGTGGAATCTATCCGGAGGATCGAACGGTCAGTAAAGGAGAAAAGAGAATCCATGTCTAATAAGAGGCCTGCTCAGTTCCATGGACAGAGGTTTGGTGGCTTCAAGAATCCAAGGTTTTCAACACCTTCTGTGATGAGAGGTTCCAGTGTACTATCACAGTGGTCTCTGAGTAAGGGAAGAGGTTATGTTTCTTCACCGTCAAATGCACGCAGTACAACTTCTGTGGAAGTGATAGGACCATCTAGACCACAATTTGATAGGGTATGCCATCTGTGTGGTCAGATCGGGCATTTCAAGTTAAATTACCCAAATAGAGATGTTGAAGTGACATTTCAGCCGAGGCAGAATCAACAAGGGTCAGATAGACAACAGCCCAGTAGTAGCAGAGGGTGAGGACGTGGTCAAGCATTACAAGTGGGATCGTCTGCTCAAGGAAGCAGAGGACGTGGACAACAAGCAATGGCTCGATTCTATGCTATAAGTCAGCCGGAGGCGATAGTCAACCCGCGAGTGGTGGCATGTCAGATGGATTTATTTCCATCTGATATGTCTTCTTCTTGCTTTATATCTATGCTGGTTGATCCGGGTGCTACACACTCTTTTATCGCCTATAGTATGCTTGAAAACTGTCGTTTACCTGTTAGTTGTAAGAAAGACAGCTTGTTGTTAGAAACCCCTCTTGATGGTTCCTCGATGCTTCGAGAAGAGTTTCCATCTTGTGTCTTATCTTTTTCAGGACACAACATGCAAGTGGATCTTATACCACTTGATATGCATGGTTTCGATGTTATCCTTGGGATGGATACCTTAGAGAAGTATAAGGTTGTTTAGGACTGTGGTTCCAAGCAAGTCGTGTTTGATGATGGCAGTAGGAAGTGGATCTTCCAAGGAGATAGGAAGATTCTTCCGACATGTCTAGTATCTGATATGGTGGTAGAGAAGTTGCTATGACAAGGATGTGAGGCGTTCTTAGCTCACATTGTGGATACCGTTGTAGATACCAAGGTGAAGGGTCCTAGCCTTGAGGAGGTGTCGTTTGTTCAAGAGTTTGCCGATGTGTTTCCTGATGAGTTCCCTGGTGTTCCTTCACCCAGAGAGATTGATTTTGAGATCAATCTGGTTCCAGGAACGCAACCAGTTGCGCAAACACCGTATAGGATGGCTCCAGTAGAGATGGTAGAACTTAAGAAGAAGTTGCAAGAGTTGTTGGAGAAAGGTTTCATCCGACTGAGTACGTCGCCTTGGGGTGCTCCAATGTTGTTTGTTAAGAAGAAGGACAGATTGATGCAGTTATGTATAGATTACCGACAGTTGAACAAGGTCACGATCAAGAACAAGTACCCGTTACCGAGGATAGATGATATGTTCATTCAGTTGCGTGGTGCTACCATATTTTCAAAGATCGATCTATGGTACGGATATCATCAGTTGAGGATTAAGATGAATGACATACCAAAGTCATCTTTTAGGACAAGGTATGGTCACTTCGAGTTTGTGGCTATGCCGTTTGGGCTAACCAATGCACCTGCTGCTTTCATGAATCTGATGAACCGAGTGTTCTGTCCGTTTCTAGATCAGTTTGTTGTAGTATTTATAGATGACATCTTGATCTATAGTTGGGACAAGCAAGAGCATGAGCAACATATTCGACTAGCGTTGACTCTTCTTCGCCAACATCAGCTGTATGCCAAGTTCAATAAGTGTGAGTTCTGGTTAGAAGAAGTAACTTTCTTGGGTCATGTGATATCTGCAGTAGGAGTCAAAGTGGATCCGAAGAAGGTGGAATCAGTAGAAGATTGGGAGCAACCAAAGAAGTGCGTAGTTTCCTGGGTTTAGCAGGATACTACCGGAGGTTTATCAAGGACTTCAGTGCGATTGCGTTGCAAATGATGAAGTTGACTAGGAAGGATGTACCTTTTGTCTGGGATGATCGTTATCAGCAAGCTTTCTAAAGTTTGAAGGAGAAACTGACTAGTGCTCCAGTGTTAGTCCTGCCAGAGCCTGGAAAGGGCTATGTTGTTTTCTGCGATGCTTCCAAGAAAGGTTTAGGTTGTGTGCTGATGCAGGAAGATCATGTGGTTTCTTATGCTTCGTGACAGCTTAAGAAACACGAGGAGAACTATCCGACTCATGACTTGGAGTTGGCGGCGGTGGTTCATGCGTTAAAGATCTGGAGACACTATCTTTACAGGGAAGTGCGTCAGATCTTTACAGATCACAAGAATCTAAAGTACATCTTTTCGCAGCATGAGTTAAACATGTGATAGCATCGATGGATGGAGTTAATCAATGATTACGAATGCACCATCGAGTATCATCCTAGTAAGGTGAATTTGGTAGTTGATGCGCTTAGCCGAAAGTGTTCTTCTCTCTCTACAAAGAAGGCACAATTGAGTTCTTTGGTATGCCATAGACGGGACATGTTTGTCTCTCTATGACAGATGAATGTGTAGATGGAAGTTTCCTTATTAGTTGGACTTTTAGCACATATGCAAGTCAAGCCTACGCTGAGACAACAGATCAAAGATGCACAATAAACAGATGACATAGTGCAACTGATCAAGTCAGAGTTTGGCAGTGAAAAGCGTGATGGGTTCCATGAGTCTGAGGATGGACTAGTTTGCTATCAAGGTAGGATGGTGGTCCCCAATGCTGATGATCTGAGGAAGATAGTGCTTGAGGAAGCACACACATCGATGTATGATATGCATCTAGGAGTCACCAAGATGTATCATAGTATGAAGGTCTTGTATTGGTGGCCCGATTTGAAGAAAGATGTAGCCGAGTTTGTGGCTAGGTGTGCGGTATGTCAGCAAGTCAAGGCTGAGCATCAGAAGCCGGTAGGTACGTTGCAACCCCTGCTGATACCACAGTGGAAATGGGATCATATAACCATGGATTGCGTAGTTGGTCTACCCATGACAACTAGGAATTATGATTCCATTTGGGTAATAGTGGACAGATTGACGAAGTCTGCCCATTTCATACCAGTAAAGACAACGTATACAACTGAGAAGCTCTCTCGAGTATATGTAGATGAGATAGTACGTTTGCACGGTGTGCCAGCAATGATAGTTTTCGACAGAGGTCCTCAGTTCACGAGTCGTTTCTAGGACAGTTGCACCAAGCATTGGGAACACAGTTGAGGTTCAGTACCGCCTTCCACCCGTAGATAGATGGACAGTCTGAGAGGACTATTCAGACTTTGGAGGATCTCCTTCGAGCTTGTGTTTTGTAGTTCCTAGACGGTTGGGACATACATCTCAGTTTGATAGAGTTTGCTTACAACAACAGTTATCAGCGGAGTATTGACATGGCTCCTTATGAGGCCTTATATGGAAGGAAGTGCATATCTCCTTTGTGTTGGTATGAGTCTAGTGAATATCAGCTTTTCAGTCCTGAGTTAGTACAACAGACAACTGAAAAGATCAAAGTGATACAACAACAGTTGAAAGAGGCACAGGACAGGCAGAAGTCTTATGCAGACAATCGTCAACGACCTTTGGAGTTCCAGGTAGGAGACAAAGTGTATCTTAAAGTCTCGCCGTGGAAAGTTATTCTAAGGTTTGGCCGAAAGGGTAAGATAGCACCTAGGTACATGGGGCCATACCCGATCATAGCATGTATTGGCAAGGTAGCTTACGAGTTGCAGCTGCCACCAGAGTTGCACATGTTACATCTAGTATTCCATGTAAGTATGCTGAAGAAAAGCCATCCAGATACAGGGACAGTGATACAGCCAGACGAAGTTGAGCTTGATGAATATGTGATCTATGAGGAAGGTCCTATGATGATCCTTGACAGGAGAGTTAAGAAGCTGAAGAGGAAGGACCTGGTTCTTGTGAAGGTTCTTTGGCATCATCGTGGCATTGAGGAAGCCATGTGGGAGCTTGAGGAAGAGATGAGGAGGAAGTATCCCTCACTTTTCTCTTCAGATTTTGGGGACAAAATCCCTTTGTAGGGGATTAGCTTGTAAGGACCCTGACCTCCATTTAGGGCTTATCCTGTTTTCTTTGTTTAACCCTAATGCTAAGTTGCTTGCTAATCACCTTTGGTGGTGATTAGGGTTTGTTGGTGCTTTGTTGAGAGCTGGAGGTGCTACTTGCAAATAACCCAAGTCTAGGGTTTGTGGGAAAGTTTGCCACCTCGTGAGGTTTTTCTCCCTCTATATGCTTCCTCTAGTGTTGAGAGGAAGGGTTGGGTTCGTTGCTTGAGTTCCTTTGGGTTTGGTTGAGCTTGTTGGGCCTTGTGGTGTGTTGCCTTTACTTCTTTGGGCCTTGTGTTGGGCAAGAGTGCCCTGTGTCAGCCTAGGTGTGTCGGCCTGTGCTTGTGTCGTCCAGTGGTGTGTCTCCCAGGGTCTGTGTCGACCATGGTGTGGGTGTGTCGCCCATGGACCCTTTGACTCTCTTTGACCTCATTTGTGTCACCACTAGTGGACACTTGGTGCTTGATGTTTGCATGTGGCAATGGCCTTGGACATGTGTTTAGGGCATGTTAGAATGGTGGCTTTGCACATGGACAAGTGTCCCTAGGTGGGTGACACCTTGCTTTGTCTTACCTTGGTTTCTCCTCCATCCTTTAATATATATGTGTTTCCTTCCCCTTACTAAGGATCCCTTTAGTTCCTTAGTCTCCCTCTCCCTGGGTGCACGACATCCTCTTCTTTTGCAAGCATGGTGGCCGATCCTTCTTGGAGTCTCCTTATTCCTTAGTGGTGCTTGGAGCTTTCTTAAGGCGGGTTACATAACTCCTAACCCTAACTACACTACCTTCTTTTATCTTCTTATATGTTTCTTGTGATCATATTGGCTATGCATGTTGCTAGTTTAGTTTCTTGCTTAGTTTCTTCTTGTTGGCCGAACCTTGTTCTAGGGTTTCTTGGTGAGCAACACCCCTTTCTCTCCTAGGTCTAGAGGAGTGAGCTTGAGTTCTAGTAATATGGGCAATACTCCTCTCTCGTTTGAGTTGAGAGGTGAGCTTGTGTTCTAGTTGCTTGAGCAACACCCTCATCTCACCATGGACTTGAAAGGTGAGCTATGTAGTGGTTGTGGACCTTGGTTGTGGTTGAACCTTGTGTTGCCCGATTGGTGTTAAGAAGCTTGGCAAGACCCCTCTCTCTTGATAGTTGAGAGGTGAGTCGTCTTCTTGATCCATTAGGGTTTTGGTACCCTTGTGCTTAAGGTTTGTGGTGACCCTGTCAGGTTGCATCTTGGCCAATATGGCCTTGGGGTTGGTGTTGCCCGATACCCCTCTTGACCTTGAGTCTTGGTCGACATATGGTGGCTGTGCTGAGCATTACACCCTGGTCCTTGACCTCTTGTGTGTCGAGTGTCACATCTGGTTTGGTGGTAGGTGTTATACTTGGTTCCTGCCCTGGTGTGTGTGTGTCGGGCGTCACACATGGTGGAGTACCCTTCCCGACACGCCTAGTTCAGATGGTAGCTCGACGCCGTTATACCTTGGACGACGGGGCGTTGCGATCTGGACCTACGTTTCCTTGTGAGTGATGCTGGCCGATACACTTTCGGGATGGTAACCTAGTGCATAACACACCATTGCATGACATAGCCTGAGTTGCACGTTACATGTGTATGCCCGATATCCTTGTTGCACGACACTGAGGTGCATGACACAACATTGCACGGTACACCCTAGGGTAGCCCGACACCTTTGTTGTTATGCTTGGCCGATATGTGCTGGTCTGCTTAACTGTTATGCGTTTTAGTGTTGGGCGATAGGGGAGAGTGCCCTGCCCAATACCTACCTTTGGTGAGGGTGCCCTACCTGTCACACCTTTGGTGAGGGTCGTGGGCACTTCTAGCGAGGGTCTTGTTCCTTCTGGAAATCCTATGTGCTAGATCTTGTTCTATGAGATCATGTTTGGTTGACAATAGTAACCCTTGATATGCTTGATGGTAATTTCTATAGTAAGTGCACATCTATGTAACTTGACATGACATCTTATGTATTTATGATCATCTAGAGTTATCTATTTAAATGCTGAGTAAATGGTAAGCATGTAAGATGCTTTGCATGATGATATTACCTTTCTGTTAATCCATGAGAATTGTGTATACTAACCATGCAGGTGATGCATAGTCAGGTAAAGGGCTATGAGGTATATATGATGAGTAACACTGCCTTGATAATTACTCTTGATGAGGAGATAACATACATGATGTGTTTTGGTCTGAGGATCTGAGTTTGGCTAAAAGTGCTGGGATTGCTATCCCATGGTGATGATGTAAGCCTTGAGAGGCAATGACACTATGTGATGAGGGATTGAGATCCCATGGCAATGTGATGATCCTTGTGATGGATCTAGATGATTGGCAAGAGGCCAAGTGGTAACATGTAATGTTGGATCCTTGTGATGGATCGGGATGATGTTGATTACAGTAAAAGCATGATATTGTGTCTCATGTTGTTTATTCTTGTTATAGTTTGCATCTTATACAACTTGGTTGAATCTTGCAATCCACTTAAAATATACTAACTAATCACAGTGGAACATATCATGTAGTTAGCCCTGGCCATAGATCCATCATCGTCAAGAGCTGGTGATGGTGAAACGGGTTCTCCTGTGGGTTAACCTGGAGCACATATTGTTGAATATGTGAGGTTTCTCCTAGCCTAAAGTGAGGAGGTAAGAGTGAAACTTTGGTTGTAGACTCCAGAGTGCGGATTCAGGCCCGTGGCTCAATATGAGAAGAGCATGGTGAACAGGCCCATGGCTCAGGATATATGGGAGCATGAATGTGTTCATGGCTCAAAGCACGGTGAACAGGCCCATGGATCAGTTTCACTAGCGTCGATACCTGTACCGAGGTGGGCTAGGCAGAGGGTAGCCTGACCCTGTGGCTGAGGCCACTTAAGCATGAGACTGCGGTCCTGCTTTGGTTCTCGTGCACTGACCACGAGGTGGGAGGTCGTGGAGTCTGGCTCTTCCATTGACCTTGTATGGCACCGGCTCCAGGTTTCGTAGCCGTCGATTGGATTTGAGCGGTACAACTCACTTCCTCAGGGCATAATAACACGTAATCCAGCCGTGTAGTATTTACTGCGAAGGGAAAAACATGGAACATTGGTTCAGGCCTTGATTGTGTAGTTAATCTTGTTATACCTTGCAGTTACTTATACATTCCTCATGTTATGTGGTAAGACCTTATAACCTTATCTTGTTAATCATGTTCCATAAAGAGATATTTGATGGTATGCCTTCCGTACATCTGGTAAGCTTGATGGTATGAATAGCTTAGTTATATAAACTGCTCTTGTCATACCTCTTATCAGATATCTGCTGTTGTTGCTTTATCCTTCTTTGGTTTTATAGTTTCGGCAGGGAGTTATGTTTCTCGTTGGGACTGTGCGTCTCACTCTGCTGGTTTATAACCTTTTTTAGGTGTTTGAGCTAGACGTGGTGGTGGTCGCGGAGTTGCGGCCGAGCAGTAGAAGGCAAGAGATGGACATGCTACTGTTTTGGTTGTTTTGTAGTAGAGTCTTAGAGTCATCCATGTACTCTTAGGTCCTTGGAAGCGTTTTGACGTTGTTTCACGATGTATAGTCGTTGATGTTTTGTATATCCTGCTACTGGCCGAATGTGGGCCATTTTGTATGTATAAACAGGTGATGAACTCATGTGATGGCTAGACAGTAGATCTCCTAAGTTGTGGACATGTATCAAGACTTGTATATGTTTATATAACCTATTTCCTTGCATGATGAGGACCTAAATGTAATAGTTTCTCAGTTATTCCACTTTCTGCAATCAGTTTTAATTAACCCGTGTTTTTGGTAAGTTGTGGTTTATGGTGATTTCCACATGTTTTCACGTAACACCTCGCTATTTATGTGATAGTGGGATGTGTTGCCACAATTACCATATGTCATGACGCCCAACACAAAGCTAGCCCACAGAGCTCCATAACATTCAAGGTACATTGGGCACCAAGCCACTACCCAAGCTAGGTGTATCGGGAAGGACACTCAACAAGACATAATGCCCTACAAACAAGGGTATCGTCCAACATCTCTACTCATCTAGGCACAATGACTAAGGGTACAACTCAAACGGGCAGCAAGGAGAGCCTATCATCCAACCAAGCTAGCCTCATCCTATCGGTCAACACACAAGGCAAGAACCAAGGTGTATCATTCAACACAACCTCAACATATCAACCATAACTCTTAGATCAAGAGAGGGTATCGGGCAACACCATCCCCAAGCCATATCGTGCAAGATACACGATCATCATCAACCTCAAACACAAGGGCACAAAACCCTAGATTGATCAAGAAGATTGGCTCACCTCTCAACAACCAAGAGAGAGGGGTCTTGCACAACCTCTATCACAATTCGGGCAACCACAAGGATCAACCTTAACATAGATCTACATCTACCACAAAGCTCACCTCTCGAGTCCATGGTGAGAGGAGGGTGTTGCTCAAGCAACTAGAACACAAACTCACCTCTCAACTTAAACGAGAGAGGGGTGTTTCTCATATTACTAGGGCTCAAGCTCACTCTTCTAGACCAAGGAGGGAAAGGAGTGTTGTTCAATAAGGAAAACCTAAAACATGGTTCGGCCAACTAGGGTACAAAGGTACAAAACCTCAACCATAACAACAAGATCATCATAACCAAAAAATTAAAGGTGCAACAAGCAAGAAACTTATCTTAGAACATACATGGATGATTATGATCATATGAAACATATAAGAATATAGAAGGAAGTAATATGATTAGAGTTAGGAGTTATGAAACCCACCTTAAGCAAGCTCTAAGCTCCAAGCTCTACCACAAGAAGTAGAACAAAGCACTCTAGGGTTCGACCACCACTAGAGGGAATAGAAGAAGACTCCAAGGAGAAGGATCAGCCACCAAGCTTGCAAGGGAAGAGGTGTCGTGCAACCAAAGGAAGAGGGGAACTAAGGAACTAAAGGGATCCTTAGCAAGAGAAAGGGAACACATATATAGGAGAGGGTGGCGGAGAAACCAAGGTAAGACTAGGCAAGGTTTCACCCACCTAGGGATACTTGTCCATGGGCAATGCCACCTCTCTAACTTGCCTTAAACACATGTCTAAGGCCATTCCCACATGCAAGCATCAAGCACCAAGTGTCTACTAGTGGTGACACAAACGAGGTCAAAGGGTCAAAGGGGGGTCCATGGGCGACACACCCCATCCCATGCCCGTCATCACTTCCTGGGCGACACACCTAGGCCGACACAACCATGGTCGACACACCTAGGTCGACACAAGGTCAAACAAGGCAAGGGCAAGGTTCAAGCAAGGCATCTCAAGGCCCAACAAGCTCCTCCAAGCCCAAAGAAACTCAAGAAACAAGCCCAACCCTTCCTCTCAACACTAGAGGAAGCAAGGAGAGAGAGGAACACCTCTCAAGGTGACAAACTTGCTCCACAACCCTAGGCTTGGGTTAATTGCAAGTAGCACCTCTAGCTCTCAACAAAGCACAAACAAACCCTAATCACCACTAAAGGTGATTAGCAAGCAACTAAACACCAGGGTTAAGCAAAGCAAATAGGATAAGCCCTAAACGGAGGTCAGGGTCCTTACACAATGTATCGAACAAACCGACCTTGAGAGTGATACATGAAACTATTGCATGGTAGTTAGAATCATCTCTCATAGTGATTGTGGTTCTTATACCTGAAGTCATTACACCCATCGCATGTCATTCGATGTACCTTGACATCATCCACTGTGATTGTGAATTAGAGTTGTCATAGAGGTGATGCTCGGGTGCATTGTGACACATGGGGATGACTGTGAGTGATGTAGATAAATTTTATCCTTCCCACTGGAGCTTGGTGTCCTAGTCACTTGATAAGAGAGACTGAGAAATGCATGGCCATTCTCAAGTGAGTCAATATATGATATTAAGATCATGTGTATATCAGATAGTTTGCTCTTATTCAAGGAACATGGATGGAACGTAGAGTAGGATGATGATTCCATGCCTCAATTTCAATCTAGATATCATAGATAAAGGAACCATACAATCACTGTAACACCAATAGAATATTATAGGTTGAATTTGCTCTCCAAATTTTCTATTACTTGGGTAGAAATGATGTCTTTCTAGATACCACTCATTGCTTATGATGTCATAAATCAGTTACAGACATTCATTGCCAACATAACTTGGAACCTATAGGGTCACACACAAAGGATACACCTAGAATAGGAGTTTATTCATGAAAGACATTTTAATTGATTATTGAAGTGTTAGGTTAACTTTAAACAACAATGGTTGAAAATTGATTGATTGGACTGTGAACCGACCATTTCAAGTGTCGAATCGATAAATTTAAGTGTCATGTTAATTTGAAACAAGATTGGCAAATAGGACTCTAAAATGACCGGTTAAGCAACTGAACCGATCACCTCAGATGTCTGAACCGATCATTTAGTTGATCAATTGGATTGGATGAAGGACTAATGCTGACATCATGTTGTGCATTAATAGAATATCAATTGTCAATACAATTGTGATTGGTAAACACATGGAAATGACCAGATCTAGAGTTGAACTAATGGTCTCACATGTGAACCGACTAGTACAGTAGTAAACTGACCGATTCAATGATCATATGTTCTAGAAAATTTATAAATATCCATATCTTTGACTCCAGATGATCTGGAAGCCCAGACCCTGACCCTCCTATAAATAGAGGGATCCTAGGGGCCTTCCAGAGACACAATAATAAGCTCTGTCAATCATTGTATTCTCTTGTGATGGTAACTAAGAGAGCTCGAGTAAGTGCTACCCATCAAAGGGAGGGATAGCAAGGGAGAGACAATTGAGAGAGCAAGTAAGCTCTAGCACGCTGACTAGAAGGGATAAGTCCTTCTTGTCCATTCATATAGAATGACAAGAGTTATTAGTGGTTTGTGTGAACTACTATAGATGCGAGGAGGCCATTGCCACCCGCTAAGAGGATGCAGTCAACTGCCACCTATGGTGATCAACCCGGAGGCCTTTGTTGACAATTTCCCAGATGTAATTTGAAGAAAGGAGCACACTACTGTAAGGGATTGTTGTTGGACTTGTTCCAGGACCAGGTATAAACCTTGCAACCCTCTTTCTTATTACTTAGTTGTGGACACGATCTACTATCTAAGGGAAATATGGCAGTAATTTTTTTACTTACGTTGTCATATCCGATGCCATATTTCCCAACAATGGTATGAGAGCCACGTCAACTTACAATGCTTTGGTTTTTGATCAATATGATTGGATTTCTATTTTATCATTTATTGCATATTATGTGAATACTTATAATGATTAATGTGCATATCTGATTAAATACCATATATATATATATATATATATATATATATATATATATATCTGTGTGTGTGTGTGTGGCTACCACTTATGATTCATGAGGAACCTAGCATGATTTGAAGAAGCACAACTTGAGCCAAAGAGAGTTTGGGCAAAGGCAGAATCTGATTTCTTATCAATGCATAGATAGCTTTCCTTTGCATAGATAGGCTTTCTTTCTTACAAAAGTTACCCTACTCCACTTGTACATGATGATTCTCTTTTTGGTAATGAATAGAGAGGCACGCTTAATGATAAATATCGGAATCAGGTAAATATATTCCGACTTCCCCCTACAACTGTAGGAGGTTCAAGAGTTACATATAGCCCTATGCTCGCTATACAACGTGTACGTGAGCAACTCACCCGACTAGCTTACACATAATCTCTTTTTAACATTTTTACAAATTTTTGCAGCAATAGAACTCACACTACTAACTACTCCACCATGCTTCCGGGTGTTTCTTTTATTCCAAACATAGAAGCACAAGGCAGCAAAAAAAATCAGCTTCTTCTCCTCATTGGCGCATCGTTTGACCGTCTTTTTTAAGTCTCCGTTCAGCTCTATATTCAGCATGAATTCTTTGCAAATGATCTCCCATATGTTCTTCGTAAAGGTGCAGCAACCGAATAAATGACTATGGGATTCGTCGCTTTCCTTGCATAGGTAAAAGGTGACAACAGTATTGTGATTCCATTCATGAACTTTGTCCAACGTCGCTAGAGCACCATGCAGAATTTTAAACACACATGTAGACCATTTAGGAATTTGCTTACCATCCCATATCCGTGCCATAGTGCCATCTTTTGTAGCCCTTGTCCTGGTAATCTCCCATAGATCTGTCTTTGGATTAAGCATATACCATTGTCCATCAGGCTTTAGATAGAAAAGGTGATGGACCTGCGGACAAAGACCCCTCATCATATGAATGGTACGTGAAAAACCTTCTCTGGTGCGGGGCTGGAAATACAGTCCTTGTGGGTATCTATCCCTCATCCATCTCCCCCAAATAGAACCGCCAGTCTAGTACAAGATAATTCTCTTTAGGGTCCCCCATCTAGCAATGTCTCTTAGAGTTTTTAGTTGCAAGCCTCCCTCATCTTTAGGTAGCGCCAGTCTAGAATAGCACATGGGATGATACTCACCCGCCCAGATGAAGTTTGAGATTTTCATCTCCATCCTATCAAGCACAACACCCGGAATCTCACCCTGTTGCACCCAGAAAATAAGAAGTCCCTCAATAGCTGATCTAATGAGGGTAGCACAACCCACCATGGGTGTCTTCTGTGTTGGCCATCTGGATATCATCTCATCCAACTTGTCAATGCATTCAACAAAATCTTTGACCTGTAGATTTCCCCCGGCAAGAGGAAAGCCCAAGTAATTAGTCGGGAACTTACCTAACTCCACACCAATGACTTCTTGTAGTCTGTCTTCCAACTGGTGACAGTTCTTTGAGAGATAGAGTTGAGTTTTATTAGCATTAATCCATAGCCCTGTTTGCTCACCAAACTTTCCCAGAAAAATATTCAACTCTTTTAACATATCAACTTTGGCCTCCAGAAAAAGTAAGACATCATCTGCAAAGATAAGATGGCTCATTACCTTCATACCATGGACCGTATATGCTTTGATTATTTTTGAGTCTTCCACATCTTTCAACTTCCTTGTGAAGTATTGCATGATAATGGTGAAGAGGAGTGGAGAAAGGGGTCGCCTTGCCGTAGCCCATTGCTGCCTTTAAACATACCAACCGATGTACCATTGATGAGCACCGAGAAGCTAGTAGTTCCTACACATTGTTGAATCCAATGTATTAATTTATCAGATAATCCCATCTTTTGCATGATCCACCACAGTTTTTCCCATCTCACGCTGTCATACGCCTTCGAGACATCAAACTTTAGACAAGCCTTTATACTCCCTCTCATCACATTGTAATCAGCTAGGAATTCATCAACAAGGAGGGCACAATCACTAATGCTCCTACCAGTGATGAAAGCTCCTTGGTTTTCAGAAATCAGAAAGGGGAGAACCATTTTCAACCTTGTTGCTAGGATTTTTGCAATAATTTTATATTGGATAGAGCAGCAAGCAATAGGTCTAAAATCCGCAAGAGACGTCGTAACCTTCTTTGGGATGAGGATCAAGAAAGCATGATTGACTTGTCTAACCATATTACCACCATCAAGAAACCATCTCACATACCTCAGTAGATCTTCTTTAATGGTATCCCAAGCCGTCCTATAGAAGAAAACAATGAAACCATCTGACCCGGGAGATTTGTTGCAGCCAATGCTCCATAGTGCATCTTTAAATTCTTGCTCGGTGACCTCCCTATTAAGAATATTGTTATGGGTACTAGAAAGATTGAATTTCCATTCTATGTCTTCCTCCTCAATTGAGTTTTCAAAGTCTTTATTGTAGAGCTCGCTATAGAACTGAACGACTTGGTCCTCAATGTCTTCCTATTTATTAACCACCTGCCCGTCTTTGTCAATCAACTCACATATGATATTAGCGGCCTCCCTTTTTCTAACTGCCATGTGATAGAGCTTGGTGTTTCTGTCACCATCCTTCAACCATTTCTCTCTACTTCTTTTCCAGTAGAATTTCTCCTCAACTTTCTTTAAATCAGCCAACATCATTCTTAATTCACAATCCTTCTCTATCAACACCTTATTGAGCGGATCAGTCAACAACAATTTTCTAACTTCACTACACTCCCTCTTTGTAGACATAATCAAATTAGGAATGTTTACCTTTTCCTTTGCCCACTTTTTCAGTATAGTTTTCAGCAGAGACAAATTTTTTGCAAAGACAAACATAGGATTCCCGTGGATGTGTGTACCCCATACCTCTTTCAGAATTTCATCAAATCCCTTCCAGTCAGCCCAATAGTTCAGAAATCTGAAAGGTCTTCTCTTTTGTTTTTTCTCTATGATGTGCACAAGAAGAGGAGCATGATCACTAAGCTCAGATCCTCCGACTTTCACCTATACATTAGGAAAACAATTCAGCCATTCTTCATTAACCAGAGCTCTATCCAGTTTGCTAGCTATCCTGTCCTTTGGGTCTTGTTCATTATTCCACGTAAAGAGGTCACCGCCTGTCATGGGAAGTTCTATCAGCTTTGCTTTATCAATAGCCATGTTAAAGGCATCAATCACAACACGTAGCGCAAGTCTGCCCCCAATCTTCTCACCCTGCAGTCTGACGTTGTTGAAGTCACCAATCACCATCCACAGTGTCGTCTTCTGTGTAGATAGAAGAACCAGATCATGCCAAAGAGCCTCCCTACTTTTTGCATCATTATGGGCATAGACTGCAGTCAAGGACATGTGTAGGCCAGCTGCATTCAAACAATCTAGTGTGATGTGTTGATCAGTCATCATTCTCACTGTCATCTGCCATGCATTAGGCTTCCATGCCACACACACTCTAGCCAATTCAGAACATTGAATGTTGGATACATGTTCCCATCCTTATGGAAACAAATAGCCAATACTAGGTTTGTTATTTTCTTTGATCTTAGTTTCTACCAACGCTACAATAGAGCATCAACTAGCACCAATCCACTCTCGAATTTCCTTCTTTTTATTCCTATCACACCCCCCTTTTATGTTCCACATAACAATGGACATGTTAAATGTTTTTGTTTGCCCGAGTACGCCTGGGCTGCTCCTTCTTCTTGTTGCCTTCTTTCTTCTTCTTTGGTTCCACCTGTTCAGGTTCTTCTGTATCCGACTCGCTGAGTGCTTCAAATCTATTGGTGGCCTCCAAAATGGAACTGGCGCCTTATGTCTTTGGGATCCCACTATGACTTCTCCTCCTTGATGCAGGGGTAAACTCCCCTTCTTCTTTTTGCTCTATATCATGGGGCTCTTCTTCTGGTGCGTTAACAGTAGCAGTAGATTTTGAAATCTCTGCTATTTGCTTAGTGCACTCCCCTTTCTCCTTGCTGGTCGAAGGTAGACCATTCACATCGTGCCCAGCTATTAGCTTGTTGTGTATGTCTTCACTATCAGTTCTATTCTTCTCCGCACATGCAACAAGCTTCTCAACTCTAGCAGCAGACGATGATAAATATATATATATATGTGTGTGTGTGTGTGTGCAATTTACATGCATCACCCTAAAATCAGTTTTGATGGTGGATCTTAAGCATGGTTGTATCCAATAACCCTTTTAGATCCTTGTGCATGGTTGGATGGTTGTTATTCTTATTTTATCTCAGTTTACATACCAAGCCTCTATCTTCTCTTCCATATGTAAAAGATTAATTATCTCCATCCTATGCTCACCTTGAAAGTAACTCAATATTTTCCTATTACCATGTAATATATTAAACATAATTAGGATATTTTTAATTCTTATTATGGCAAAGAAGACACACATCACCAGACAAACTGCCTGTGAGACCCCTAACCTTGCTTAAATGGTTGAACATGCTTAATTACCATAATTGAATGCTTATAACCTTAATCTAAACTTGTGATATACTTTGGAATCATAAGACAAGATTAAGTTCCAAATTTGGTCCTCTTTGGCCTTTGTTTGAGCAAGTTATGAAATTTTATGTACATGCTAGATTTTTTTGCAATTCACCCAATTGGGAGGTTTTCTTTGTATATTTTCACAAGCATTACGATCCTTGTTGTTTTCCTTATCATTTTCGAATTTTTTGGGCTACGAGGCTCCTAGTTGTTCTTGGTTTGGAGGTGTTCCTCTTCAAGGACATTTTAGGGATTTTCCCCTTTATGGATAAGGATAAGAGTAATGGTAAAGATAAGGATAAGGATAAGGGTCAAGATAAGGATAATGATAAAGATTATGATAAGGCTACATATAATGGAGAGTAAGTGTAGGTGGAAAGTGAGGGAGGTGTTGCATGGACATATACGCTCTAGGCTATGGACACATGGAAAGCTCATGGGCACCTCGTGCTTGACCCCTTCCTTATCCATGAAGCTATATATACCCCTTCCTATCTCTAAAATCAAAATCATCGCTCACACTCTCTTTCCTCTAGCTTAGATAATAGACCTTGCTCTTTTTAGCTGCAAAACAAAGTATTCTAAGGTAGAAGACAACCTCTTGTTGAAGAAGAAAGTCCCCTAGAGCTCCATCTAGCCCTACCTAGGGTTTCTAAGGTCATCTTCTAGGGTTTTTGACCAAGGCAAGTTGTTTTCTTCCTTCCTTCTCTATTTTTCTTGATCTTCTCCTTCCTTGGACATTCCTCCAGGTTAGAACAATGTTGTTCCATGGCAAAAGTTGCTTTAGAGCTCAATATCCTACCTTTGTTGCTTCTTCTTCTAGGGTTTTGATTCTTTGTGAAGAAGAATGCATGCTTGGACGAGTTCAGAACTTCCTCTTAGGTTTTCTACCTTCTTGGCTCAAGTTTCTTGCTGCTAGCAGTCTTTTCTTCTCAGTAGAGGAGTTTTATAACCCTCTTTACTTATATTGGTTACTATAAGCTTGTTAACTCATGATCTTGCTTAAAAATGGTGTTTTAAGCATAAAGAAGGCTTGTTTGGGATTTTGATTTTTATAGTGTTTCCTATTTTGTTTCTAGTTCTAAATGAACCTATAATCATGTAAACGTTCTTCCTAAGGAAGTATATGATTTAGTTCATGTTGGTATCACCACCTATGGTGCTAAGCACCTATCAACCAATGGTCCATATTAGGATTTGTAGGTTATTTTCTCTTCTAAATACATGATTTGATGGTGTGGTCTTCATAACAACTGAAGGTGGTGACCAAGGGTTATGAAAGATGATGTTAACTGATAGTCACACCTTAGGTCAGTTTTAAGCTCTCTTGGAATCTCAATGAGTAGTGATTTTATTCTCTAATGATGTTATCAATAAATGATGACATTAGCTAAATATTTGATGGTGTTAAATGAATATAGTGTCGATCTAACATTCGATGGTGACTTAATGACTACAACTAATGGTGGATCATGTCATCACCACATATGGTGAGTTAAGGATGTAATTATAGATTTGACTAAACCTTAAACCAATGGTTCCTTGGTTCAATCACTACTACAGAAATGGCTTATAACGTCACATTTACAGGCATCAATTGTATACCTAAAATCGACGCCTAAACCCTACAACGTCGGTTGAATACAAAAACCTACATCTATCTATGAAGAGCGTCCAGACACGGGTATCACTTTTAATTTAGCGTCGGTTCCTTAATACGCAACCGATACCTAAAATCGACCGCCAAATCTATATTTTCCGATGGGAAAAAATTACCTCGAAAAATTAACATACGACGTCGGGTATTAACTAATTAACCGACGACTAAAGATTTTTTGCGAGACATAAATTTGACCCATTTTTATCGTCGGTTATCTTACAATAACCGACGGTGATGTATTTTCACATGCTGTCCCCGCGAAAATGTTCACCCCCCTTTGGTGTCGATTTTTTGGTGGGAACCGACACCTATTGTTTTAAGCGTCGGTTTTATTGAATAACTGACGCCTATGGTTAACTTTATAGCACCCGCGCGAGCCACACTCTTCCCCTTTCTCTATTTCATTACGATTGAACGTTAGGTCTGGTGATTCCGCCCCCTGCTCCCTCCTCCTTGTATGCCGCCGCCAGTCACTCCCGATTGATCCCTGCTCACCGCCGTCGTGCCGCTCGTTCTCCTTGCTCGCCGCCACCACCGCCCTTCTCCCTGCTCACCACCACCGGCGCTGTTCCTTCCCTTCTCGCCTCCGCCGCTCTTCCCAGCTGTGACCTACTCGCCTGCTCGCCACCGCCGCACCGCTCATCTTCTTGATCAAAAGGTACATGCTCAATGATAGAACCTGATAGAGGCTGCAACATTGTGTTCATCCAGTTTGGTTCTAGTTTCTTTTAGAGGTCAAATGATAGAACCTAAAAATAGCAATGTATGCAGTGTTGATGACTTACTGGTATCTGAAATGACTCGTTTGATTAGAAGATAATTCTACCAGGGTCAACCAGGGTTGGTTTAACACGACTATTATAGTTAATTCAGCCAATTTGGTCAGTTAAGTTGAGCCTCTATTTGAGTTTTCTCTTTGAAATTCATACTAGTTTTTATTAGAAGATAATGGTACCAGGGTCAACAAGGGTTTGGTTTAACATGATTATTAGAAGATGATGCCACTAGGGTCAACAAGGGTTGGTTTAATAGATTATTGTAGTTTAAGTTCGACCAATTTGGTTAATTAAGTTGAGCCTCTGTTTGGGTTTTCTCTTTCAAATTCCCAACAATTTTTATGTATGATTATATCTGCATTGTATTTTGAGCTTGGGGTTGGAGAGGGAAAATGAGTCAGTTGTCCATATTGCAATCACACACAAAAAAAGGCCAAGGAACAAACCATTATTCTTCAAAAAGCCTATAAAATTAATTCTTTTACAAGTACTACTACATCAAATACAAGTCTTACATGCTATTGCTGATATAAACAACATTTTCTTTGTAAAATTAATTCTACGTTGTTGTAACCCTAAGTTGATGTCACATGAACATCATATCTTTCAAATAATGTTGTATTAAGGACATGTTTTGTTACAAATATATATGAATGGTCTTCCTAATGAGTTTTGTTACAAATATTTGTATATTAGGTTAAGGACATGTTTCTGTTGTGACATGTTGAGTTTTTTGCTATGTTTTACCCACCATGATTTGTGTTATAAAATAATACATTGATTAATTTAGGAAGCATTGATATGTTGTTAAGGCTGTCCACAAGTGTTTTTATAAGAAAATTGTTGTTATGGTGTTATATTTTGTTGGCCTAGACCCATCCAAGATTTACTCATTAGGAGTAAATCTTGGATAGTCCCCAGTTTGGGACTGTTCTTGAACACCTAATCACACTTAGGATGTAAGTGTATAATGTGTATTTGGTTTTCAAGAAAACTTCAGTAGCATTTCCCCGTTTGTTCTCTAAGTATGTACTTGGAGAACAACGGGGAAATGCTGCCGAAATTTTCTTGAAAACCCAATACAAATTATACACTTACTAGTGAGATTAGGTGTTCAAGAATGGGATAGGTGGTACACATTTATTATATATAAGACCTTAAACCCTAAAGTTTTAACCATAAACCCCAATCTTTTAATCCTAGACCCTAATCTTGTTCTAATATATACTTGTTTTCTCTTTGATCATAGAATGGATAGATCATTGATGTCCATTCCAAATCACTGCACCCCAGAGTTTATTTCTGGTCTTGATCATTTTATTAGATTTGTCGAGGAACATAGGAAACAACCTGCAGATAGGTTCTACTATCCATGTAGGCATTGCGGTAACAACTTGAAAGTCAACACTGGTAACGAAATTAAAAGTCATGTCATGTGCAACGGGATTGTATAAGGCTATACAGAATGGCACTGGCATGGAGGGACTTCAAACCTAAAATTAGTGGATGTCGATAGCAGTGCTTGTGTGGAAGAAGAAATTTCCTCCGATGACGTAGATGTGAACGAACCAGTTCCAGTAGACATCATTGATGTGATGCTAAATAGTTGTGGGGTAGAGCACACCGATCCACCTCCCATGTTTAGAAACATTGTACATGATGATGAGATACCATTATAAACATGTTGTAAGTTTATGAAGCTTAGCGCAGTGTTGAGATTGTATAATCTAAAAGCCAACAATAGATGGAGTGACAAAAGCTTCACATCATTGTTGTCTTTGTTGAAAGAAATTCTTCCTGAAGGAAATGAGCTACCGATCGACCCAGAATTGAGTCGGAACTTTTAAATTTATAACCCCAATCCTTCTAGGATGCCCGCAACTTTCATTACGGGGTCGAAGTAGATATACAGGGTCAAACATAGGGACGTGGTGACGTTTAGAACACCACAAATCTCGTTCTTGAGTCAGATAAGCCAGAACGATAGTCGGTAAAAAAGGGGTGCTAGAACTAGTGTAACGACCCCGCCTCCTGGTAACCCCCAATTAAGTGACACCCCAAGGTCAGAGCCGTTAATCAAATAATAGGATCAAAGGTTCAACATATAATCAACAATAATTATGAAATTCTACTAACTAAATAGGAATTAGGTACAAAATTAAAACTTTGATTACCTTTGAAAGAAATGTTGGAAATCTATCTATCCAGAGCTTGAATTACTCTATCTAATCCTCCTTGCACTTTATTTCATAATTTCACGATGTGTCTCTTTACTGTTTGTGTTTTTAGGATTTTTCCTAAAACACCGACAAACAAAAACATCAATCAACAATTGCTGGTATGTGGAGGCAACCAAAATTTCACAATTAAGTCTAACAATTTAAATATTGCAATCAAGATAATTAGCAAGTCAATTTACATTTTCCATGTGACAATCCCCACCGCTTTTACTCTAACCCTGGAATTGACTTAAGGCCACCTTCTCAATCCCGAGCTTGGTGCCCGGGAGTCACCTCTCATGGTGCTCCATAGTCATGCCTCATTGACCACCTTCTCATTCCCGAGCTTGGTGTCTAGGGTCACCTCTCATGGTGCCCATTGGTCTACCCTCCTGACCCTGACCTTTATGGCATCTTCCATCAGGGTGGCATGTAGATGTGGGAATACACATTTAAATTAAATTGTAATAGTCATAGTCACTTTATAATTGCAATATGAACATCCAAACAGTTTAGTTGCATTCAATGCGATTAAACATCCGGGAATCTTTCGGGAAACTAAATCGGTTATTCATAATTAACCACATACCTGTTAAGCAAACTTGAATGTAGAAATAACTCAATCAATCAGGAATCAAGCAAGCACACACACACAAGTTCCTGAAAAAGGCATTCAATTTCTCTATTATTAATCATGTCATCATGAATCACTAATTCTAATGGTTTCCTAGGTTATTTGTCCTTTTTAGGGTTTTGACCATAATTAGGGTTTCACTTCCTTTTTATAACTTTTACCTTACTTTTATCAAGTATCCATCGAACCCTAATTATCTTGTCCTATTTTCCATTAAGGTCCTAAAGATCAGGTTTGGACCATAAAAACCCTAATTTTCATATTACTATATCATTTCTTTTCTTTTCTCTAATTTAGGGTTTCTAAACTTGTTAATCAACTTATTGAGTTAAAAACCCTAAACTTGTAATTCTATCATCAAAATATGTTAAAAACCATCTTAATCATTAATCAGGTTAAACATGTTCGAATTAACCTAATTGCAAGACTAAATATATCTTTTATCAACAATTAGGGTTTCCAACCACAATTTAAAACCTTTTTAATCAAAATATGCACTTTTGCAAAAATATATAGATTTAGGATTTCAAACCATTTTTAATATATTCCTCTTATTTTTATGATCACTTTTCATGTATTAAATTTTCTCATCTAAGTTTCCTATCTCAAGATATGATTTTTATACGATAAACCCTTTTAAATGATTATTTGTTGTTTTCTTGGAAAAAGTAGGACCGCCTGATCCATGGTCCGCGGATCCACTGAGGATCCAACGGCCGTGGATACACGTGCCCTTAACATTGCAAAAAACAGAGCCAAAGGATGGAAACGTTCTTACCTTTACTGAAGGCGCGGAGGGCTATTTCGGTAAAAGACCAAGGCCTTCTTCTTCTTCCTCGCGTCGAGCACATCAGGTGTGCGCTGGTCAACTCAAGGGTTGACTCTCGGATCTCGGCCTCCTGCGAATGAACTACTTGGACTGGGAGCTTCGTCTCCCTCATCCGAACTCACTCGTGGGCGCAATTGCTTGCCAAGGTTGCGTCGCGATCCTCCCTTACTCGCCAGTACTCCGACGAGGTCTGCCGCTGACTCGGGGTGCAGGTTGGGGTGGATGGTCCAATTGATCACACGAAGCTGTTCCTCGTGCTCTTCAGCAGAGGTTGGGCTAGCGAAACAAGGTGCTGGTGCCCTCACTCATCCTCCCCTATTTATAGGGTCAAGGCAGGCATCGCCATCTTTGGGCGTTTCCTGGATTGGCAACAAAACCTCAACAAAATAGGGATGTTTCCCTTCGTCTCTCTATCCCGAATTCAATGGGAAAATAGCTGGCTTTCATCTGCCCTGGATCGTGAGGAAAAAGGTTGGGAAACTCTTCCTGTATCCAGCAGAGTTCCACTCTGCTTGGGACTTGGACAATGAGCGTCCACCGTTGGATTAGGATCCAACGGGCTTCATCACTCGCGTTCAAAGGAAATATATATATGTCATTAATTCAGGAATAATTCCCAAATCAAAGATAACTTGCAAAATTAATATCTCCCAAACCATAACTCCTATTTATCTCAAATTTTAAGGGAACGTTCTTTTTATTATTGCCTAGCTTTGTACAAAATTTGGGAAACAAAAAGCAATGGATGAGAAGGCTTCCTTCTCTCCCAAGTTTTCTTATTAATTACTCCAAATTAAATTATATTCCTTTTTCCTTTGTGATTATCTTGTGATTTTGGGCCCCTTGGACCTCAAGAAATCCTAAAGATACGGATTCCCATATTGGGGAATATTAGTTTGCCTTTATCTTCTTTTAATTGTCAATTACTCACATTTCCCTTTTATTAATCAATTTATTTTCCTTATTAATTCTCTTTTCTTTTCAATTGGGCTTAATGGCCAACAAATCCCACCATCAATCAATCAAGGCATTTTCATATGAAATCCATTGCAAATCAAGGAAAAATATTTCATTTATTCATCAAAAGAGAATTACATCTTCCTTTACATATTCAAGAAATTAATGTTATAACATCCTCCCCTCCTTATAGGAATTTTGCCCTCAAAATTCAAACAATCAAATAAACAATTCAGGGTATGTTTTCTCCATGTCCGCCTTTAGCTCCCATGTGGCCTCATCCTCTCCATGGTGCTTCCAAAGAACCTTTACCATCTCTATATTATTGCATATGAGCTCTTTCACCTTGGTATCTAAAATCCGCAAAGGTGACTCAGGATAAGTCAGCTTCCCTTGAAGCTCAATAGGTTCAATGCTCAGCACATGGCTCAGATCTTGCACATATCACATCAGGTTAGACACGTGAAACACATCATGCATCATGCTATACTGAGGGGGTAATGCCAAATGGTATGCAACTTCACCAATCCGATCCAACACCTCAAACAGACCCACATATCGGGGACTCAACTTTCCTCTGTTCTTAGCTATAGCTCGGAGCGGTCGGATTTTCAAAAACACATGCTCTCCCACAGTGAAGTGCACATCAGTCTGCTTTGCATCAGCATACGACTTCTGTCGATCCTGGGCTCTTCAGCCTTTGCTTGGTCAAAGCCACTTTATCAGCATACACTTGGAGCTCATCTGACCTCAACAGGGTCCTTTCACCCACATCATCCCAGTGAAGTGGGGACCGACACGGTCTTCCATACAAAGCTTCATACAGAGCCATCCCGATACTAGCTTGGTAGCTATTGTTGTAGGCAAATTCTGCCAACGGTAGGTATTGCTCCCATGAGCCACCCCAATCGAGCACACAAGCTCTCAACAGATCTTCTAAGGTCTAGATTGTCCTTTCCAACTGACCATCCATTTGGGGGTGATAAGCGGTACAAAACTTTAACCTGGTACCAATTTCCTCTTGAACTTGCTTCCACAACTTGGAAGTAAACTTTGGGTCCCTATCTGAAATGATTGATCGTGGTACACTATGCAACTGCACTATCTCTCTGATGTACAACTCAGCTAGGTCTGCCACCTTAGTAGTGGTCTTTAAGGCAAGGAAGTGTGCTGACTTGGTAAGATGATCTACCACGACCCATATCGCATCATGACCCTTCTTGGTCTGGGGTAGACCCACCACAAAATCCATGGTGATCTGCTCCCATTTCCATTCTGGAATTTCTATCGACTGTATAAGTTTTCCGGGTCGTTGGTGTTCAGCCTTCACCATCTGGCACGTAAGACAACTGGCCACCCATGACACAATGTCTTTCTTCATTCCTGGCCACCAGAAAAACCACTGTAGGTCCTTGAACATTTTAGTAGTTCCTGGGTGCACTGTGTACCTGGATCCATGAGCCACTTGCAAGATACATCCCTTTATTGATGAATCCACTGGAACCCATATGCGATTCTCAAACCTGATTCCTCCATCTACTCCTACAGATAGACGAGTCTGTGGCTTCATCATTAAACCTTTCATCTTTTCTAGCTCTCCACTGGTCAACTATGTAGCTATGATCTCACTCAACAACTCAGATTGAATATGGATATTAGCCAACCGAACTCGGTCCTCTAATGGTTGTGGAGTCCATTCCACAAGCTCCTCCAAACTCTTCCACTGACTGGACAAAATAGCTGCACACTTAAGCTGTTTCCAGCTCAATGCATCAGCCATGACATTCACCTTAACAGGATGGTAGGCGATGGTGAAGTCGTAATCCTTCATGTACTCCATCCATCGTCGTTGTCGTAGGTTCAGGTCTCTCTGTCTCAGCAGGTATTTCAAACTCTTATGGTCGGTGAAGATCTCGAAGGTAGCACCGTACAGGGTATGCCGCCATATCTTCAAAGTATGGATGATAGAAGCCAACTCCAAGTCATGTGTCGGGTAATTCACCTCATTGGGCTTGAGCTGTCGGGAAGCATATGCTACCACATGCTGATCTTGTTCCAACACACAACCAGGTACCATCTTGGAAGCATCGGTGAATATCATGAAACCCTTATTGCCAGAAGGTAGAGTCAACACAGGAGCGGTGGTCAGCTTCTCTTTCAATTCTTGGAAGCGAGCTTCACATACGTCAGACCACATGAACTTCACATCCTTCCGGGTCAACATGGTCAGTGGCAAAGCAGTCTTAGAGAAATCCTTGATGAAGCGACGATAGTATCCAGCCAACCCCAAGAAGCTGTGAATCTCGGAGGGGTTCTTTGGTGCCGGCCAGTCTCGAACTGCCGTTACTTTGGCTGGATCTACGGTGATTGTTCCTCCTGAGATGATGTGTCCAAGAAACATGAATCAGTCTAACCAAAACTCACATTTTGCAAACTTTCTGAAAAACTTATGCTTTCTCAGGATATCAAGGACTCTTCCCAGGTGGTCACGGTGTTGGGCTAGGTCATCCAAATACACTAAGATGTCATATATGAACACTATCACAAAAGAGTCAAGGAAAGGGTGGAACACATTATTCATGAGGTTCATGAAGACACTTGGTGCATTGGATAATCCAAACGGCATGACCACAAACTCATAGTGGCCATAGCTGGTTGTGAAAGCCGTTTTAGGTATATCCTCATTCCTCACTCTCACTTGGTGGTATCCTGACCTCAGATCGATCTTGGAAAAGACTCGAGCTGATTTGAGTTGGTCGAACAGGTCGTCTATTCTAGGCAAAGGATACTTGTTCTTAATAGTTGCTTGATTGATCATCCGATAATCAATACACATTCGAAGCAACCCATCCTTCTTTTTCACAAAGAGAACTGGTGCCCCCATAGTGATGTATTGGGTCAGATGAATCCCTTGTCCAACAACTCTTGCAACTGGGTTTTCAACTCAAGCAACTCAGCAGGGGCCATTCTATAGGGTGCCTTAGATATAGGGTTAGTCCCAGGATCTAATTCAATCGAGAAGTCTACCTCCCTCTTAGGGGGAATCCCTAGTAGATCATCTGGAAACACATCCGCGTACTCCTGAACCACCTCTATGTCCTCTAAGGGTTGCCCCTTAACCTCGGGTACAGTAACTATGGCTAGGTAGGATCAACAACCCTGGGATAGCATCCGTTCAGCTTTTAAAGTGGATATGTAAAGACTGATTGTCGCATCTTTCCTTCCTCGAATGGTGAAGTGTGGATAGCCAGTTTTCCTAATGAGAATCTTCTTCTCTCTACAGTCAATCTGGGCCCTATAGGTGGAAAGCCAGTCCATACTGATGATTACATCAAAATCATTCATATCGAGAAGGATGAAGTCAGTGGGAAGCTCATGGTTTGGATACTTAAATGGTAACACAGGGGTTTTCAAAAGAGAGGTATAAATACGACCACTTGGGGTTGTGACATCCAAAACATAACCCAAATCCTTGATATCCAAACCAAGCATAGTTGCCAGATTTCTCGAAATAAAAGTATTAGTAGAACCAGAATCAAAGAGTACTTTTACATTTTGTCCCATGACTTCCAGCAAGCCTACATAGTTATTCCATATCAGAAAGATATTACATGGTCTACTGAACTTAAAAGGAAAAACTCTATGGGTTATTACCCTCGATAAACTTATTAGCATTCGCCCGAGCTTCTTCATTGTCGATGGCGAACACTCTAGCTTGTCTCCTCTCTCCAGCTGGAGGTGCTCCAGCTGGTGCTCCCACTGGGGGTGCTGCAGCCACTGGTTGTGTTGCCACAGACTGTGACCCCAAAGGTCCTCTTGGGTCAGGCTGAGGGAAGTTGGTGATGAAGTGTCCCTCTTGTTGACATATGAAGCACACCTTCTTCTCAAAGTGGCACTTCCCAGGATGTGTCCGTCCACAGGTGCGACACTGCTGGAGGTGACCACAGGGCTTGCCTTTGTGCCCATGCTTGTTCTTGTTGTGGTTGCGTCCTTGTCCCTTCCTATGCTCATTCCTCTGCCCTTGAGCTCCTTCAGTGAAACCCAAGTACCCTCTGGATTGGTTCTGTGCAGGTATCACTGTCCTTTCCATGTACAAGGCGGTGTTGTAGGCTTCAACGAAGGTCTTTGGCTTACTAGCCATCACATGAGGCTTGATGGCAGGGTGCAGACGTTCCATGAAGTGGTCCACCCTCCTCTCTTCATTCATCATGTGTCCAAAATGTTCCAGGAGGCAGAACCTATGACCAAAGTCCACAACTGAAGAGCTTCCTTGAGTCATGCTGATGAACTCTCTTTCTTTCTATTTCTTTGCTGAGATGGGAAGGAATCTGGTGGTGAAGATGGTCTTGAAGTCAGTCCATGCCATCGGTTCCTCACTTAGGTCTCTTCCTGTGATATGGTTCTCCCACCATATCTTGGCTGCACCTTCCAAAAGATGAGTAGCAAACAGAACCTTCTTATTTGGCTGTACTTCGAGCATACAGAACCCATTCTCGACTGCAAGCAGCAAAGCTTCGGCCTTGTCGACTACTTCAGACTTGTCTTCTCCCCAGAACTTGTCGACGTTTAGCTTGATGAAGTCCAGGATGGTGGCTCCAAGTCGAGGATGAATTGGAAGTGACTCACCATTCTTAGTTCTAGCTATGTCCCTAAGGGCCAGGGCACAAATGGCCTCAGTCAGTTGCTTTTGTTGTTCCATCCGAACTGCTAATGTTGTGCAAACCACCATGGCTGGTTCTACACCACCAGGCTGGTCCTCCTCCATTTGGGCTTCCTCTTCATGCACCAGGTATTCCTCATATTCTGGTCCTTCCCCTTGCTCTCGGTTGATGTCGGGCATTGGTTCAGGGTTGGGAGCCTCATGCACAGCTTCCTCAGGCCTCTTTCTCTTCTTAGAGGTCTCTCCACCATGGTTCCACTTCCTCTTCTCAGAGGATCCATTCTCCTTATGGGGTGGTCCACCACCACTGGTGGAAAAAGGGATAGCCACGACTTTTGTACGAGCCATCTGTACAAACACACCAAAAAGATTTTTAGTTTACCTTTAAACTAATTACACTTATGTCGATGACATCTTAATTACGTATCTTTTATTAATTTGGTGGAGGATCCCTTAGACCTTATCAACCTTAACCCATACCACATGAGGGTGAGGAAGAGAGAGAAAACCCTAATCCCAAAAAAAACTTAAGAGAATTTTGAGTTGAGGATAGATGAGCAAGATGAGAGAGTCCTAAAGGTATCTTATTTCTAGTCATATCCTAAGACATCGGCCAGGCAGTCACACAATCCATGAGTCCTCATATTCCGACTAGCGATGCGGAGGAAAATCTTGCCAGCCCCCAGAAGTGATCCTTTTCTCGACACCTCAGTCTTTCGGACACTCCTCTAATAACTCCCTCGGTTCTATGGAATTTGTAAAATTCAATAATTATTAATGATTAGATGGAGAACCTATGCTATGATACCAATTGTAATGACCCCGCCTACTGGTAACCCCTAATTAAGGGAGACCCGAAGGTCAGAGCCGTTAATCAAATAACAGGATCAAAGGTTCAACATATAATCAACAATAATTATGAAATTCTACTAACTAAATAGGAATTAGGTACAAAATTAAAACTTTGATTACCTTTGAAAGAAATGTTGGAAATCTATCTATCCAGAGCTTGAATTACTCTATATAATCCTCCTTGCACTTTATTTCTTAATTTCACGATGTGTCTCTTTACTGTTTGTGTTTTCAGGATTTTTCCTAAAATGACGACAAACAAAAACATCGATCAACAACTGCTGGTATGTGGAGGCAACCAAAATTTCACAATTAAGTCTAACAATTTAAATATTGCAATCAAGATAATTAGCAAGTCAATTTACATTTTCCATGTGACAATCCCCACCGCTTTTACTCTAACTCTGGAATTGACTTAAGGCCACCTTCTCAATCCCGAGCTTGGTGCCTGGGAGTCACCTCGCATGGTGCTCCATAGTCATGCCTCATTGACCACCTTCTCATTCCCGAGCTTGGTGTCTAGGGTCACCTCTCATGGTGCCCATTGGTCTACCCTCTTGGGCCTGACCTTTATGGCATCTTCCATCAGGGTGGCATGTATATGCGGGAATACACATTTAAATTAAATTGTAATAGTCATAGTCACTTTATAATTGCAATATGAACATCCAAACAGTTTAGTTGCATTCAATGCAATTAAACATCTAGGAATCCGTCGGGAAACTAAAGTGGTTATTCATAATTAACCACATACCTGTCAAGCAAACTTGAATGCAGAAATAACTCAATCAATCAGGAATCAAGCAAGCACACACACAAGTTCCTGAAAAAGGCATTTCTCTATTATTAATCATGTCATCATGAATCACTAATTCTAATGGTTTCCTAGGTTATTTGTCCTTTTTAGTGTTTTGACCATAATTAGGGTTTCACTTCCTTTATATTACTTTTACCTTACTTTTATCAAGTATCCATCGAACCCTAATTATCTTGTCCTATTTTCCATTAAGGTCCTAAAGATCAGGTTTGGACCATAAAAACCCTAATTTTTAGATTACTATATCCTTTCTTTTCTTTTCTCTAATTTAGGGTTTCTAAACTTGTTAATCAACTTATTGAGTTAAAAACCCTAAACTTGTAATTCTATCATCAAAATAGGTTAAAAACCATCTTAATCATTAATCAGGTTAAACATGTTCGAATTAACCTAATTGCAAGACTAAATATATCTTTTATCAACAATTAGGGTTTCCAACCACAATTTAAAACCTTTTTAATCAAAATATGCACTTTTGCAAACCTATATATATTTAGGCTATCAAACCATTTTTAATATATTCCTCTTATTTTTCTGATCACTTTTCATGTATTAATTTTTCTCATCTGAGTTTCCTAGCTCAAGATACGATTTTTATACGAAAAACCCTTTTAAATGATTAATTGCTATTTTCTTAGAAAAAGCAGGACCGCCTGATCCATGGTCCGCGGATCCACTGAGGATCCAACGGATGTGGATACACGCGCCCTTAACATTGCAAACAACAGAGCCAAAGGATGGAAACATCCTTACCTTTACTGAAGGCGTGGAGGGCTATTTCAGTAAAAGACCAAGGCCTTCTTCTTCTTCCTCGCGTCGAGCACAACAAGTGTGCACTGGTCAACTCAAGGGTTGACTCTCGGATCTCGGCCTCCTGCGAACGAACTACTTGGACTGGGAGCTTCGTCTCCCTCGGCTGAACTCACTCGTGGGCGCAATTGCTCGCCAAGGGTGCGCCGCGATCCTCCCTTACTCGCCGGTACTCCGGCGAGGTCTGCCGCTGACTTGGGGTGCAGGTTGGGGTGGATGGTCCAATTGATCACACGAAGTTGTTCCTCGTGCTCTTCCGTAGAGGTTGGGCTAGCGAAACAAGGTGTTGGTGCCCTCACTCGTCCTCCCCTATTTATAGGGTCGAGGCAGGCATCACCAGCTTTGGACGTTTCTTGGATTGGCAGCAAAACCTCAACAAAATAGGGATGTTTCCCTTCGTCTCTCTATGCCGAATTCAATGGGAATAATAGTTGGCTTTCATCTGCCCTGGATCGTGAGGAAAAAGGTTGGGAAACTCTTCCTGTATCCAGCAGAGTTCCAATCCGCTTGGGACTTGGACGATGAGCGTCCACCATTGGATTAGGATCCAACGAGCCTCATCACTCACGTTCAAAGGATATATATATATATATATATATATATATATATATATATAGAGAGAGAGAGAGAGAGTCAGGCTAGAATACACTCGAGTGTACAGATCGCACGAATACACTCAAGTGTGTTTGTATATCAAGACTATTTTTTGCAAAATGTAAACCGTTGATCTTAACCGTCATACTATAATTAGCCTACATACAAATTTTGAGCCCATTTGGATGAGTGTAAGTCACTCATCCAAGGGCAACAAAATCGACGCGCGAAACAAATTTGAAATGCATTATTTTTGCGGTCTTCATAACATGAGCTATACATATCTAAATGTGCTCAAATTTTGCGTATGAGTTGTTCACGAGATGTTTAAGAAGATCAACGGATTAGATTTTCCAAAAAAATATTTCATCATGAAAAACTACTTGAGTGTATTCCTTTCCGGATACACTCGAGTGTATTCTAGCCTGATTCTATATATATATATATATATCATTAATTCAGGAATAATTCCCAAATCAAAGATAACTTGCAAAATTAATATCTCCCAAACCATAACTCCTATTTATCTCAAATTTTAAGGGAACGTTCCTTTTATTATTGCCTAGCTTTGTACAAAATTTGGGAAACAAAAAGCAATATATGAGAAGGCTTTCTTCTCTCCCAAGTTTTCTTATTAATTACTCTAAATTAAATTATATTCCTTTTTCCATTGTGATTATCTTGTGATTTTGGGCCCCTTGGACCTCAAGAAATCCTAAAGGCACGGATTCCCATATTGGGGAATATTAGTTTGCCTTTATCTTCTTTTAATTGTCAATTTCTCACATTTCCCTTTTATTAATCAATTTCTTTTCCTTATTAATTCTCTTTTCTTTTCAATTGGGCTTAATGGCCAACAAATCCCACCATCAATCAATCAAGGCCTTTTCATACGAAATCCATTGCAAATCAAGGAAAAATATTTCATTTATTCATCAAAAGAGAATTACATCTTCCTTTACATATTCAAGAAATTAAGGTTATAACAACTAGTCTAGCGGGTTGTCACAAATTAAAACAAAACAAAGAAAAGAAAAGAAAACAATACAGAGCTCGTGGTTCTACTAATCAGAGAAAGAGAGTTCATGGCTATGTAACCACAAACGAGACAGTCTATGCACTCGTTCTCAGGCATAGACAACCCTCAAACACCCAAGCAAGCACCTAGTACGCACAATGACATCTATCATATGGGTCATCCCACTAGCTCTCGCGATGCATGACTAGAACCATCAATGATATGTCATCGAGCCTCTCTCAAGGATGAGATATCAATACCTCATAATAGGCTAAGTTCCCTCTTGGGTCTTAGGACATTCGGAGATATTAGGAACAAAGTACCCTAGATCTTCCTCCTCTTGGGCTCAGATCCAAACTATCATCTCTTAGCTATTCTTACAACGGATCTCTCGATACAGGAAAAAATAGCCGTTCAAGCGAGTAAGAGATCAACCAAACTAGAAATTATAACTTAGAAAGAGAAAATAGAACAAGCAAACATACTAGATCTGAAATAAATCTACTTGCTTAAGGAAAAAGTACATATACATGCCCAGGTCAGGCTACATAGCCAAGAAGGAGCTCAACTAGCCATGGACAAGCATAGTTGGCACCGAACAAAGATGGAAAAACATCGGTGTACAAGAAACCAAGGAACACAGCTGCATGAAAGAGAAGAAGGATGAGACATAGCCCGTAAAGGAGAGGTGGCTCTCACTCCTTGGCCTCTGTGTAGGCCGGATCTTGTCCCTTGGTCCTCCTCTTCGTCCTTCTAGACTCCTCGGTTCTTTCTCTCTCTAGATCTGCCCCGAACAGTAACTAGGTGGAGGTGAGAGAATGGCAGTGGTGAATGATCTTCTCTCTTCTCAGCTTCCACATTTAGAGATTGTAGACTAGTAGTAGAGGAGGGTGATGATGCAGATCTTCTCTCTCCTTGGTGGTGAGGATGAACGTGGCACATATCTTCTCTCTCCTCAACTTTCACCTTTTGAGAGAGTAGATTTGAGATGGAGATGGAGGAGAGAGAGTGTGGAGGCTGATGGCTGTTGGAGCATGTAGGCTGAGTGCCTTGGTCTGCTCAGACATTGGGATGCTCCCAAGGGGCTCTGGCTCCAATCTAGAAGCCTTTCGACGTCAAGACTAGATGCCCCTGAATGGAGGTGTGACTGTCTATTTATAGGCTGAGTGTTGTGCACTTGCCAATCGGGTCAGATCCACATGACCGCGACCATTTACTTAGTCACTGGTTTACTTGGGGAAAGACCACGGGCAGGCTCTTGGATCAGGTCGCGGTTTCCTTTCCCTTGGTTGCGGTGAGCAACAGGTGAGGTCGCGGTCGGCTGCATGGCGTAGAGGAGGAAGAGAAGGTGGCAGTGACCGTGGGCAAGAAGAGAAGGGACCATGACCATGGTTGAAGGTACTGCGGCCGCGGTGTGGTGAGTGGTCACGGTGATGCTTGGATAGGTCGGGTTGCGGCTTGTAGGAGCACGAGCGGCATATGAAAGGAAGCACTGTCGTGATCATTGGCAGTGAAGGGGTGGAGGGCGGAGCGTTGTTGTTGATAGCGGAGAAGGTGGCGATGCTGCAAGGGAGGCTGGTCACGGTTATTTGCAGGTGATGAGGCGGAGCCACTCAGGTTGATGGGGGTCACGATGATGGATGGAGACCGTGACCGCGGCTAGGCACTACTGGAAAGTGGGCCATAATATGAAACATGTTTTAATATAGCATGACACAAGTTTAAAACAGAGCACTAGTTGTGTCAGTTCCATGGGCCCATTTTTCCCACCCACACTCCGGCTTTGGTCCCGCCAATGCGGCCTGCCAACTGAGCAAATTTTGCACCGATTTGGTACCAATTTCAGTTTGCCACTCTGCCCTTTTTGCAATTCAGTCTATCGCTTGCGTCTGTTCGTGCTTTGTGCTCTCCGCTCGGTGTCCTGCAGCACTATTCCTCCGCGCTTGCTGCTGTTGGCAGCCGACATCCAGATCAACCTTCTTTTCTTCACCGGTCTCCTCCCCTTCATTCACCGGTCTCCTCCCCTTCCCCAACCTCATCATATCTACCCCAGTTTCCATCCCGACTCCACTGCCCCTACCCCAATCCCCTCCGATGAATTCTGCCTAGCCCCGGTTCAAGGTGCTATTCAGGCGGTCGCTCTCTTGCAGACCAAGTTGATATTGCGAAGGATGATCTGTTCCCTCCCAAGACATCCTCACGTGAGCCCATCTTGAAGGTCTTGAAATCTTGCAGAGTTCCTCAGAGACTGCCTTTGATACAGGTATGATAAAATAATATTGTCTTCTTTGTGTATAACGTGAGGCTAAGACTTTTTGCATAACGTGAGGCTAAGAAGAACTATTGATTTTTTCTCTTGTCCCACTTAGCCATGTTAATTAGTTTGCCACTGCTACATCTACTCTTTTCTATTTTTCCTTGTCTCACGCATCCTCCATGCTTGTTTCCCTTCGTACACAGCTATTGTGTAGCAAAACTAGCATAAGATGATACCTAAACTCAAAACACATTGTATTGTCTATAAGAGATCACAGAAAATAGAAGGCTTTGTCGAAAGGTGAAGAAGATGCATACTTTTTTTATTTTATTTATGCTTGCACGTTTTTAACAAATAAATCGTTACTATATGGGCCTAACATGAACTACATACAGAGTATAATGTTTGATTTTAAATCTCAGCGTCTGAGATTAACACTTATATCACAAAAGCCCTGTTTGTTCTATGCATTAGGAATAATTATGTTATCTATGATTCATGTAATTTGTTAAAGTTACTTGACAATATTTTGAGTATGCGACATCATCTTTTATGTTTGAGTATGCGACATCACCTTTTGTTCTCGATTCAAGCATAATATAACTCCCAAGTTGGATATTCCAAAAAAGTATATAGAGGGTCCGATTGGTCTTGGAGTAGAGAGATTTCTCTCTAAAGAAGAGCTATTTCAAGAACATCATTTTGTGTTGTTCAACACAGATGAGATACAACCTTATCTAAGGTAAATATAGTTTTCATCTCAATTTATGTCTCATTTTTACAAGTGCAAGATTATTTTTTTGTTGTGTAGGATACATAAAAGATTTATAGAAGAACAACAACCTACTTGGAGTGAATTACAAGTCCAAAAAGAACAACATAATAATTTTGTCTATTGGTTTAAACAACATGTAAGTAATTCACTTTACTTTAGAAGACAAAGTCGTAAATATTTTTCCTTTAATAAGTTTATTCACTTTTCAGCTCTTATCTCTTGATGAATTTGATGACTTGTCTGAGGATGTGAAATTCTTGGCACGAGGACCTAAAGTTGGGGTAGTTTCTTACAAGGGATATTTCATTAATGGATATAAATTTGAGGTCAAAGAGAAAGAATCTAGGCGAGTCACACAAAATAGTGGAGTAGTGACTATGGGGAATGATGGAAGAATATATTATGGCTCTCTAGTTGACATCATTGAGGTTGCATATTCTAGTGATATTGTGTTGCATATATTTAAGTGTAATTGGTTTGACACATGATATGGGTGCCATAAAGATGAATACAATTTCACTATGATTGATACTTTCCAAAGAAGTTATGTCGACGAGCCATTCATTTTTCCAACACTAGCACAACAGGTCTATTACTCAGTTGATCCAGAATTTCATGATTGGAGTGTTGTTTGCCATTGGAGACCTAGAGATATATATGGAAGCCCCAAATACTCTAACATGGATGATGCCAATGATGAGATGTTGATTTCTAATATTGATCATATTAGTTCTATTTACCAAAGAAATGACACTAATGATAATGAACCATGGACTATATCAGATGTGTCTAGTGACATACTAGTGGATACCTCCTTAATAGATAAAGCAAAAAAAAGATTAAAAAGGAAAACTACTTAAGGTATAATACATTATTATTCTGTAAGTTTTTTCCATCTTTTCCTCTCTTTTTTATTATCATATTTCAAGTTTTCTACTTTTCCAGGACAATGGCACGCATTGGGAAAACCAAACCACTTAGAGATCTTTTACAATCATGTCCTCCGACTCCACAAAATGAAATAAATCACATGTCTGAGAATCAGAGGAATGTTTCACAATGTATGTTATAATATCTACTATCAGTTATAGTTTTTCAATTATATATTTAGAGTAAAAACTTGATTCGGAGCATACCTATGGAAACTTTTCAAATTCTATAGGTTCTCAGTCAAGTTCATCTCTCAATCTTGGTGAGCCATTGTGTAACCTTCTTGATTGGTTTTCAAAGTTGTCTTATAATTATATATTGTTATAGTGCATTGTTTCTTATTATTACAATTATATAGGAATTAAGAATCTTCGTAGAAAGAAAGTAAAAGCAACAACCCAAAAAGAAAATGCGCAAGTGACTTTACATGGAAAGAATGCAGAACAAGAGCCAAACAATGTAGATTGCTTTGAGGATTTCATACCTCCTTCAGGTATATTTCTCCTTTAATATATAAGGTTTGAGAACAAGTTGAGCCAAACATGTTGACTTGTTTTCTTCTCATTTTTATGCAACCTAAAATTGATTTTTTTTATTTCCTCTCAATTTTAATAGATATTTGTAGAGAACAAGTCGCCAAAGTTCTTCAATGTGCTCAGAAAGAACATCCAGGGTTATCTCATGATACATTTGCTAAATGGATGGTCCAACCATTCCTAAGTACACCTCAACGTACACGGGAAACAATGAACACAATAGATGGTTTTCAGTCAATTTTGCAAGAACCAAGGATGCCACAAAATTTACACCATTCTCCTAATGACTCAAACTGTGAAGCAAGAAATAGATCTGGTAAAAGCTAGTCATCATGATTTCTTATACCAATTTCAATGCTATTTAGAATTAGTACTTACCAATGTGTTTATTCCTAATGAATATGAATCTTTCTTGTAGATGATTTTCAGCCGATTTCACATGCGAAAAGGATGTCACACAGTGTACACTATTCTGCTAATGACTCAATCCATGAAGCTAGAAATAGATCTGGTAAAAATCTAGTTTTCATGATTTCTAATGCCAATGTTTTGGTATTTTTAGAACTGGTACTTCCCAATGTGTCTATTCCTATTGAATACAAATCCTTTTTGCAGATGATTTTCATCAAATTTTGAATGAGCCAAGGATGCCACCCAATGTGTACCACTATCCTATTGACTCCGACTTTGAATCTAGAAGCAAATCTGGTAGAAAGCTAGCTATCATGATTTCTTATACCAATTTTTAATATTATTTAGAATTAGTACTTACCAATGTGTCTATTTCTATTGAATATGAATCTTTCTTATAGATAATTTTCAGCCAACTTTGCATGAGTCAAGGATTCCACAAAATGTACACCATCTCCCTAATGACTCCAACCATGAAGCCAGAAACAGATCAGGTAGAAAGCTAGCTGTCATGATTTCTAATACCAATTTTAATATTATTTAGAATCAGTACTTACCAATGTGTCTATTCCTATTGAATATAAATCTTTCATGTAGATGACTTTCATCCAATTTTGCATGAGACAAGGATGCCAAAAAATTTACACCATTCCCCTAATGACTCCAACCATGAAGCTAGAAACAGACCAGGTAGAGAAAGCTAGCTATCATGATTTCTTATATCAATTTATAATATTATTTAGAATATGTACTTACCAATGTGTTTATTCCTATTGGATATGAATCTTTATTGTAGATGATTTTCATCTAATTTTGCATGAGCCAAGGATGCCTCAAAATGTACACCATTCCCCTAATGACTCCAACCATGAAGCTAGAAACAGACTAGGTAGAGAAAGCTAGCTATCATGATTTCTTATATTAATTTATAATATTATTTAGAATCAGTACTTACCAATGTGTCTATTCCTATTGGATATGAATCTTTATTGTAGATGATTTTCATCTAATTTTTCATGAGACAAGGATGCCACAAAATGTACACCATTCCCCTAATGACTTAAACCATGAAGCTAGAAACAGATCAGGTAGAAATCTACCTGTCATGATTCTTATACTAATTTTAATATTATTCAGAATTAGTACTTATTCAATGTGTCTATTCCTATTGAATATAAAATTTTCTTGTAGATGATTTTCAGCCAATTTTACATGAGCCAAGGATTCCACAAAATGTACACCATTCCCCTAATGACACCAACCATGAAGATAGAAACAGATCTGGTAGAAAGCTAGTTGTCATGATTTCTTATCCCAATTTTTTTTTATCTTATGTAGAACAGGTACTTACCAATTATAATCTACTTTTAGGATGTACTCATGATCCTAGAAGAAATGCATATGGGTTTCTTGACAACACTTATCGTCCCATTCCATACAATCTCCATGAGAACTCTAATGTGGAAAATGTGAACATACTTGGTTTGAATCATATCACTATTTTCTTATGAAAATTTGGATGTAATGTAATTTTATTATTTAGTAATTGTAGAATTTCTCTTGTAGGTAACTACTAAGAAGTCATAAATGATACAAGGGTGTCAAACAATCTTAGCCATTCTCCTTCTAACATTGGTAGTGGATTGTTCAATTTTGGATTGAGATGCAACTAACTTTGCTTTTAGTGAATATTTTTTCTTCCATGTAGACATATCTATCCAGGAAAGACAAAATTCTTCACAAAGAAATGGGCAAGCAGAGGATTCTCATTCTATAAGGCTTCCTCAAAGTCAATAAGTTTGACAAATGTTGATTCCATCAGGCCCGCTCCAAACCAACAGAATGAACGAATGATTACACGTTCTATAGGTATATATCTTCATGTATATGCTTTCTTATCAATATTTATAATGGTACTAATGTGTTACAAGAAAAATTATAGCTCAATATGAAACTTTAGTTCCGAAAAAGTGGTCTAGAGGATCAACTAAATTAAGTTCATGTCGTCCTAAAAAGGGAGAAATACACAAGTGTTTCTTTTATCGTGGCACTCCAGTTGGAGATGAGGCAAAGAAACTTACTAATTATCTTGGAGTGTATGCAAAGAATAGTATGCTATTTCAACTTTATAAAGAATGGGATAAAGAACATGTGTTAGGATTTGAAACTGCCATGGATGATTTGATGGTAAGAAATTTATGTGCAGAATCCCTCATAATCATGCTTATATATATTCTCACTATTAAGTTTATCATTGTAGAAGGACTTCATATTTTTCATGTTGGATGGAGATTTGGTTGCAAACATAGAGGGTGTTGATTATCCAATTGCAAACATGAAAGAAGTAGTGCATTGGTGCTATGCCAAAATGCAAAAGAAGGTTCGTTCATGGCGCAACAGACTAAAATTGAAAATGGATCCTAAACTTCCAGATCAAGCATGCCAAAAATCCCCAGAAACTAGAGTTACTGACAATGATTGGCAAAAACTTTTGGAATACTAGAAGTTGCCTGAAAAATTGGTTAGTATTTGATATGTATGCCATATTTTTTATATGAGTCTCTCGGTTAAATATATTGTATCGACTTTTTCTCTCTAAATATAGGAGGAGTCTGCAAGAAATAAGTCTAGTCGTGGATCCCCTCGACCCACTCATACTACAGGGGCAAAATCTTATTCAAGGTGTTATTATGAAATGGTATCTACATTTATTCACATTCCTTAAATTAATATATGATCGATAACTTCTATTCTAATCAGCATCCATACACATTACTTTAAGGTTGAAAAGAATCAAATATGCGGTGAGTGGGAAGTGTATCTTAAATACCATCAAGATAAAACAGGAGCTTATCCAAATGAATACACAAAGAGGAAATGTGTAAGTTTCTAAAGTTATTATATTTTCATTTTTTCTAGTCTAGTCATACGTTTTATATGTTCAATGATCATTACAGGAAGAAATTGCTAAAAGTGTGCCCAAATACAACTCAAAAAGTCAAAGAATCAATGACTTTTTGCTGGGGTACTTGATGATGTATATGGTCCACATAATACTGGTTGTGAAAGAGGATATGGTGGAGGAGTTTCAAGACAAAGATGGAAGGAGTCTCTCTTCCAAAGAGTAAAAATGCAGCCATATATTATGCAACAAACTCACATCAACCAATTAGAAGCTGAAGTTTCTCATTTAAATGAGCAACTACTAAAAATAATATTTTTTTTCATTTTTTTATTTCTTATATAGACCAAACATAGTATGCTTTTTTGCACCCATTAGGTAAAGCAAGGAGGAACAACAAATTCTAATGATCAACACCACACTTCAAGTAATCACAACGATAATGAGGTATATAGTTTTGAAGATAAATTTTTAATGTGTTAAGTATACGTATATATATATATATTTACATGCGTGGTATTTAACATTATAGGGACAGTATGCGAACTCTTAGGCTTTCATCAAGACGAATGTGCCCTTTTTTGAGAGCAAGTGCTCAAACTACTTTTTGGAAGAACACTTCTTATGTTTTGGATCAGCAACTCTTTATAAAACGTTTTCACCTCATTATGGGAACTAGTAGGCTTCAACATAGAAGGCATAGAAGGCACTTCTAGTAAGATCCATATCAATTGTCCTCTACAAGTTCATATCAATAATAGCAAGAAGGAGAACAATTTTACAGGACTTATTTTTAATATCTACCACATAAATCTTTCTTACATTACAAGGCATAGAAGTCATATATGAACGGACATTTAAATCAAGTTGTTATCTCATGAAATCTGTACATTTACATATGATTCAGTCCACAGTCAAGAGTTAATCTGAATCAAGGTAGTTATTTTGTTGTGCAGCTTGAATCTACCTCTTGTTTTGTATTTTTGGAAGTGTACGAGTGAAGAGTTGAATCTATGGATTCTGAGGTATTGTTTCATGGATTTTTTAACATTTGACTTTATATCTAATTCTTACTAATATATTTAGTAAATTCATCATTCTAAGGTTGCAACTAGATACTTTTGCTACATGGGTATTGGAATCACAACTCCTAAGAAGGCTGACTTGGGTTCATAAGAATGTTGATTTGAGTTTATAAGAAGGCTGACTTGGGTTCATTAGAAGAATGATTTGAGTTTCTAATTAAATCTGAACATGCCCTCTTTTAAAGGGAGTTATAGGTTTCCAATGTTCCTCCTACCACTATGAAGTAGAACTATGACTTCAAAAATTTTAGGCACAAAAAAATGGTTGTTGCTCTTACAATGAATGGTTGTTGCTACAAACTAATTACTCACATTTTGTAAACGCATCATGTATACGACTTGTAGAAGTGTGTTGTACACAGTCGATAGAAGACACTTTCCTTGCTCTATATTGTTGAGCGTGCTCATTACCTTTTGTCAACACAAGAGTAGCCTTAACCATTGGCAACTAGCTCACTACATTGTTGTTTCTCTACTCCTCTTTCTCTTCTCCCACATCCATCTTCTCTTTTTTCCTATCCCTTCATGTTTCTCTATGTTAAACACATTCCTTGCTCTAAGTTATTGAGTGTTCCCATTATCTGTTGCCACAACAAGAACAACCATAACCAATGACAACCACCCCACTCCATTGTTGTTTCTCTACTTCTGTTTCTATCTACCACATCCATCTTCCCATCCTCCCCCAACCCTTCAGGTTTGTCTACCTATTCTACTTTGATTGGGGGAAAGGACAAGTAGCCTAATTGTTGTTCCATCCTCCCAATTACTCAATCAAGTATCCTAATTATTTAAGACATATTATGTCCTTCAATGTCCATATTTATCAACCCTCCGCCATGACCTTTAGAACTTGATAGAACAATCGAAGAAGAAATTTTATATTCCCTTTTCCCTTAATCCTAAATTTTACATTCCCTTTTCCCTTAATCCTATTAGTACTTACTGAGTTGCATAGTCAAAGCAACACATTGAAACCTTCTCACAATATGGTACATAGTTATATCCTAACATTTAGAAATTAAGTTGTAAGAAAGATTGAGTGGCATAGAAGTTAGATCTGATCTAACATTTAAATCAAGTTGTTATTTCTATATTATTCTAGATAAATTATAACTGATTAGATAACCTGAGAAACATACATATAATATTTAATTTTCTTAAAGTATAATGCTAATGATCTATTGAAATATATATATATTTACATATGATTTGGTTCATGGTTAAAACTATTTTGAATCAAGCTAGATATTTTGTTGTGCACGCAGCTTGAATCTGCCACCTATTTTGTATATTTGCAAGTGTACGAGTAAAGAATTGAAGGTATTGGTGTGTAAGGTACTATTGCATGGCTTCTTTAATATTTGACTTTGTTCCTAATGCTTACTAATATATTTAATAAATTTGTCATTCTAAGATTGTAGGCTTGTAGCTAGAAGTTTATTTAGATGGGTATTGGAATAATGATTCCTTGAGTGTCTTAGGATGAGTGGTTGGTTTCCATCTAAAGGTAGGGTGCGAGAGGTTGATTTGGGTTCATAAGAGGTCTGATTTGGATTTAGAAGAGGATGGATTTGATATTCAAATGAAGGAATATGTAATCATCCACAGGGAGTTATAGGTCTCCAATGTTCCTCCAACTATAATGAGGTTGAACTATGACTTCAAAAATTTTAAGCAGAAAAGAATGGTTGTTGTTCTTACAATGAATGGTTGTTGCTATAAACTATAGTAGCATCCTATACACGGTTGGTAGAAGGCACATGTACCTAGTTAATGAGCTTCTCTTCATCCATAGTACATAAGGTCGAGCAAGAGTCGTAGGTGTTGGTCGTTTCCTGGGTCAACTGGGTTTGTGGGAAGGGTCTAGTAAGTGTTGTGGGAGTTGATCGTTTCTTGGGAAAACTACATACCTCTCTATATATTATTGGGCATGCCCATTTCCCATTGGAAATCACCTCACTATGTTGCTATTTCTCTGCTCTTCTTTCTCTTCCTCCACATCCATCTTCTCTTTTTCCCCACTCCCTTCATGTTTGTCTAATAAGTGTAATTGCTGATTTTTGTATGAAGTCATAACAAAGTAGCATTTGTGCAAGTCATAGTAATGGGTAATTATATAAGTCAAATAATTACAATGGATACACGTGTATAATTTTGTCCCAGATATAGGTCCAAGGCCCTATTTGGTTGGCAGAAAATAAAGACATGTGATGCAAGGAAGGATGGGCTTGGAAGAGACAAACAATGGAAATGAAATAAAATTTGTTCCTGTGTATGGTTACAAACAAGAAAAATGTCATGACATCTTGAATGCTTATTTCGGCATCAGACTTAGAATCAGACCACATTTATATAATTGTCTCTGTACGTCAGGTTTTGGAAATTTTGAGACATAGTACCCCTCTTTATAATAAAACATGTAGGGTATATGAAGCCCTGTGTGATACTATATATCCCATGCTAAGGCTGAACCAAACATGAGAAATGGTATCCCATAGGAATTGAATCCATTTGCGCCTTTCATCCAATGCACCAAATGTGTCGTAAGGCCATGTTTGGTTCATGGGATATGAGGCCCGGATTGGATATACATACTAAAGATCTTCATTTTCGCTGTTTGGATAGTTCAAAATATCACAGGAAATCAATCCTTACGGAAAGCACATACGGTATGTGCCCGATTAGAAAAAGGGTCTGGTCACTGTGGATTTTAATAATCCTTCACTCCATGGCTTTCTCAGCGTGCGAGAAATATGTATGAAATCAATTACACCTGTAGCCGCTTATAATGTGTGCACAAAATGAGAAAAGTTACGCTCAGAAAACTAACCAATTCTGGTATTCTGCTACCACAATCATCCATCGACGGGCACCAAAAAAATAGAGTGGCAATGGCGTCCACAACAGAAATAATGACCCTATCTTCGGGGAAGGGCTCCTCCGCAAGCAACACCTACAGAGGGACTAGCGCCATAGCACAAACTAGCAATATATAATACGGACGGCGGAGGAAATTCCTACTCCATTAGCAGGTTGTTGCGGAGGTCTGCTCCACCTGGAGAGGCTCCATGATGATGATGGTTATGGTAGGAGTAGGCAATATGTGTTTATTACAAGTGTAATCCCCGGTGAATGAAAGTTTTCAATAGGCAACAAATGATTATGCTGCACTTGGGACTCCTCACTACATCGCCGACAGTCATGATGCTAAGAGGTTCGTTTCAGGTTTAACGAAACCCATCCTATCCTACTGCTTACACAAATGCATGAAATTGCACCAAAACCTTTTCCTTCTCAATTCCTATCCAGTTCAATCCATCATCTAAATCCTTTCCGTTTTGCCATACCGTGAACCAAACATGGCCTAAGGGGTAGAAAACTAATTTACATACGTTATGATTTTGTTTCTGTATGATTTAGTTGGGGTAGAGAACCATTCTAGAAATTACTCAGAGTAGTAACTCTTTGTTATCTATAAAGCATGCATCTCCTATGTACTTGGCAATTATGCCTTTTTTATTGGTGCAAATCATTGTTTTGATCAATTACTAGAATTAAATTATTACTCTGTCTTTATTTTCTTGGTGGCAACAACCCAGCGATGACCGTACATGTTACTTAATGGCTCAAATTATGACTTGTTAATATGGCTGGCTTCCAGGATGCAATATGTGAATGATGCACTGGCGCTCTGTTTTGATTTGGATGTTAATGCGATCTTGTGTCAGTTTACTTTCAAACTTCTCAATCACTGATATGTACTCCATGTTCTGGCAGTTGTTGTAGAGGTGTTTTTATGGGTTTTAGCTATTTGTGAATTTGAATGAGATGTGAAAAACGTATTGTTATATATGATTAAACAAAATAGTTGCTGATATGAAATTCGAATTGTTATATTTTGGTATTATGTATGGATGTTCTGCTTGTTTGGTCACTAATATCAAAGCTTGTACTAAATTCATGATGTGTACTACTGTGTGTAGCAGTAGAATCTTAAAATTTCCACATGTAGCATATGCAACATTAAATTTCTACAGTTGCAGTAGTAACAAAAACATTACGCATGTACCAAGAGCAAAACATATTAGCAGTAATATGCAATTTCTGAATGCAGCAACAGTATAACAAATTGACACACTCATATGCTGCTTTAACTTGGCAGTTAGTTGCAGTTGGTATCACTTTATACTGACACATGTGGGTGTTTCCTTTCATCACGTGTGACAATTTATTTCACTATATTGACTTGGATCCTATGGACACTTTGAAAGTGACACATTTATGTCCACGGCAGTCACTACTGCGTCGCTACCCTTACCGCACCCACGGTCATCCCTTTCCCCACTAGTACAGAATTAGCTGATATTGACGCAACTGCTTGTGTGAATACCAATTAAATAGACACAACTTGGACATAAATTTAAAACATGTGTCACTTTCAAAGTGTCCATAGGATCCAAGTCAATATAGTGAAATAAATTGTCACACATGATGAAAGGAAACACCCACCTGTGTCAGTATAAATTGATACCAACTGCAACTAACTGCCAAGTTAAAGCAGCATATGAGTGTGTCAATTTGTTGTACTGTTGCTGCATTCAGAAATTGCATATTACTGCTAATATGTTTTGCTCTTGGTACATGCGTAATGTTTTTGTTACTACTGCAACTGCAGAAATTTAATGTTGCATATGCTACATGTGGAAATTTTAATATTCTAATGCTACGCACAACAGTACACATCATGAATTTAGTACAAGCTTTGATATTAGTGACCAAACAAGCAGAACATCGATACAGAATACCAAAATATAACAATTCAAATTTCATATCAGCAGCTATTTTGTTTAATCATACATGCGAATATGTTTTTCACATCGCATTCAAATTCACAAACGGCTAAAACCCATAAAAACACCTCTACAACAACTGCCAGAACATGGAGTACATATCAGTGATTGAGAAGTTTGAAAGTAAACTGAGACAAGATTGCATTAACATCCAAATCAAAACAGAGCGCCAGTGCATCATTCACATATTGCATCCTAGAAGCCAACCATATGAACAAGTCATAATTTGAGCCATCAAGTAACATGTACGGTCATCGCTGGGTTGCTGCCACCAAGAAAATAAAGACATAGTGAAAATGTAATTCTAGTAATTGATCAAAACAATGATTTGCACCAATAAAAAAGGCATAATTTCCAAGTACATATGAGATGCATGCTTTATAAATAACAAAGAGTTACTTCTCTGAGTAATTTCTAGAATGGTTCTCTACCCCAACTAAATAGTACAGAAACAAAATCATAACATATGTAATTAGTTTTCTACCCCTTAGGCCATGTTTGGTTCACGGTATGGCAAAAAGGAAAGGATTTAGATGATGGATTGGACTAGATTGGAATTGTGAAGGAAAAGGTTCTGGTGCAATTTCATGCGTTTGTGTAAGTAGTAGGATTGGATGGGTTTCGTTAAACCTGAAATGAACCTCTTAACATCATGACTGCCGGCGCTGTAGTGAGGAGTCCCAAGTGCAGCATAATCATTTGTTGCCTTTTGAAAACTTTCATTCACCGGGGATTACACTTGTAATAAACACAGATTGCCTACTCCTACCGTAACCATCATCATCATGGAGCCTCTCCAGGTGGAGCAGACCTCCGCAACAACCTGCTAATAGAGTAGGAATTGCCTCTGCCGTCTGTATTATATGGTGCTAGTTCGTGCTATGGCGCTAGTCCCTCTCTAGGTGCTGCTTGCGGAGGAGCCCTTCCCCGAAGATAGGGTCATTATTTTTGTTGTGGACGCCATTGCCACTCTATTTTTTTGGTGCCCGTCGATGGATGATTGTGGTAGCAGAATACCAAAATTGGTTAGTTTTCTTAGCGTAGCTTTTCTCATTTTGTGCACACATTATAAGCGGCTACAGGTGTAATTGATTTCATACATATTTCTCACACACTGAGAAAGCCACGGAGCGAAGGATTATTAAAATCCACAGTGACCGGCCCCTTTTTCTAATCGGGCACATACCGGATGTGCTTTCCGTAAGGATTGATTTCCTGTGATATTTTGAACTATCCAAACAGTGAAAACGGAGATCTTTAGTATGTATATCCAATCCGGGCCTCATATCCCATGAACCAAACATGGCCTTACGACACATTTGATACATTGGATGAAAGGCACAAATGGATTCTATTCCTATGGGATACCATTTCTCATGTTTGGTTCAGCCTTAGCACGGGATATATAGTATCACACAGGGCTTCATATACCCTACATGTTTTATTATTAAGAGGGGTACTATGTCTCAAAATTTCCGAAACCTGACGTACATAGACAATTATATAAATGCGGTCTAATTCTAAGTCCGATGCCAAAATAAGCATTCAAGATGTCATGACGTTTTTCTTGTTTGTAACCATACACAGGAACAAATTTTATTTCATTTCCATTGTTTGTCTCTTCCAAGCCCATCCTTCCTTGCATCACATGTCTTTATTTTCCGCCAACCAAACAGGGCCTTGGACCTATATCTGGGACAAAATTATACACGTGTATCCATTGTAAATATTTGACTTATATAATTACCCATTACTATGACTTGCACAAATGCTACTTTGTTATGACTTCATACAAAAATCAACAATTACACTTATTAGACAAACATGAAGGGGGTGGGGAAAAAGAGAAGATGGACGTGGAGGAAGAGAAAGAAGAGCAGAGAAATATCAACATAGTGAGGTGATTTCCAATGGGAAATGGGCATGCCCAATAATATATAGTGAAGTATGTAGTTTTCCCAAGAAACGATCAACTCCCACAACAGTTACCGGACCCTTCCCACAAACCCAGTTGACCCAGGAAACGACCAACACCTACGACTCTTGCTCGACATTATGTACTATGGATGAAGAGAAGCTCATTAACTAGGTACATGTGCCTTCTACCAACCGTGTACAGGATGCTTCTATAGTTTATAACAACAACCATTCATTGTAAGAACAACAACCATTCTTTTCTGCTTAAAATTTTTGAATTCATAGTTCAACCTCATTATAGTTGGAGGAACATTGGAGACCTATAACTCTCTGTGGATGATTACATATTCCTTCGTTTTAATATCAAATCCATCCTCTTCTAAATCCAAATCAGACCACTTATGAACCCAAATCAACCTCTCGCACCCTGCCTTTAGATGGAAACCAACCACTCATCCTAAGACGCTCAAGGATTTATTATTCCAATACCCATCTAACAAAAACTTCTAGCTACAAGCCTACAATCTTAGAATGACAAATTTATTAAATATATTAGTAAGAATCAGGAACAAAGTCAAATATTAAAGAAGCCATGAAATAGTACCTTACACACCAATATCTTCAATTCTTTACTCGTACACTTGCAAAAATACAAAATAGGTGGCAGATTCAAGCTACGTGCACAACAAAATATGTAGCTTGATTCAGAATAGTTTTAACCATGAACCAAATCATATGTAAATATATATATTTCAATAGATCATTAGCATTATACTTTAAGAAAATTAAATATTATATGTCTATTTCTCAGGTTACCTAATCAGTTATAATTTATCTAGAATAATATAGAAATAACAACTTGATTTAAATGTTAGATCAGATCTAACTTCTATGCCACTCAATCTTTCTTACAGCTTAATTTCTAAATGTTAGGATATAACTATGTACCATATTGTGAGAAGGTTTCAATGTGTTGCTTTGACTATGAAACTTAGTAAGTACTAATAGGATTAAGGGAAAAGGGAATGTAAAATTTAGGATTAAGGGAAAAGGGAATATAAAATTTCTTCTTCAATTGTTCTATCAAGTTCTAAAGGTCATGGCGGAGGGCTGATAAATATGGACATTGAAGGACATAATCTATCTTAAACAATTAGGATACTTGATTGAGTAATTGGGAGGATGGAACAACAGTTAGGCTACTTGTCCTTTCCCCCAATCAAAGTAGAATAGGTAGACAAACGTGAAGGGTTGGGGGAGGACGGGAAGATGGATGTGGTAGATATAAACAGAAGTAGAGAAACAACAATGGAGTGGGGTGGCTGTCATTGGTTATGGTTGTTCTTATTGTGGCAACAGATAACGGGAACACTTAATAACTTAGAGCAAGGAATGTGTTTAACATAGAGAAACATGAAGGGATAGGAAAAAAGAGAAGATGGATGTGGGAGAAGAGAAAGAGGAGTAGAGAAACAACAATGTAGTGAGCCAGTTGCCAATGGTTAAGACAACTCTTGTGTTGACAACAGGTAATGAGCACGCTCAACAATATAGAGCAAGGAAAGTGTCTTCTATCGACTGTGTACAACACACTTCTACAAGTCGTATACATGATGCTTTTACAAAATGTGAGTAATTAGTTTGTAGCAACAACCATTCATTGTAAGAGCAACAACCATTTTTTTGTTCTTAAAATTTTTGAAGTCATAGTTCTACTTCATAGTGGTAGGAGGAACATTGGAAACCTATAACTCCCTTTAAAAGAGGGCATGTTCAGATTTAATTGGAAACTCAAATCAGTCTTCTAATGAACCCAATTCGGTCTTCTTATAAACTCAAATCAACATTCTTATGCACCCAAGTCAGCCTTCTTAGGAGTTGTGATTCCAATACCCATGTAGCAAAAGTATCTAGTTGCAACCTTAGAATGATGAGTTTACTAAATATATTAGTAAGCATTAGATATAAAGTCAAATATTAAAAAATCCATGAAATAATACCTCAGAATCCATAGATTCAACTCTTCACTCGTACACTTCCAAAAATACAAAACAAGAGGTAGATTCAAGCTGCACAACAAAATAACTACCTTGATTCAGATTAACTCGTGACTGTGGACCGAATCATAAGTAAATGTACAGATTTCATGAGATAACAACTTGATTTAAATGTCAGTTCGGATCTGACTTCTATCCTTGTAATGTAAGAAAGATTTCTGTGGTAGATATTAAAAATAATACCTATAAAATTGTTCTCCTTCTTGCTATTATTGATATGAACTTGTAGAGGACAATTGATATGGATCTTACTAGAAGTGCCTTCTATGCCTTCTATGTTGAAGCCTACTAGTTCCCATAATGAGGTGAAAACATTTTATAAAGAGCTGCTGATCCAAAACATAAGAAGTGCTCTTCCAAAAAGTAGTTTGAGCACTTGCTCTCAAAAAAGGGCACATTCGTCTTGATGAAAGCCTAAGAGTTCACATACTGTCCCTATAATGTTAAATACCACACATGTAAATATATATACGTATACTTAACACATTAAAAATTTGTCTTCAAGACTATATACCTCATTATCATTGTGACTACTTGAAGTGTGGTGTTGATCATTAGAATTTGTTGTTCCTCCTTGCTTTACCTAATGGATGCAAAAAATCATACTTTGTTTGGTCTATATAAGAAATAAAAAAATGTTACTTTTAGTAATTGCTCATTTAAACGAGAAACTTTAGCTTCTAATTGGTTGATGCGAGTTTGCTACATAATATATGGCTGCATTTTTACTCTTTGCAAGAGAGACTCCTTCCATCTTTGTCTTGAAACTCCTCCACCATATCCTCTTTCACAACCAGTATTATGTGGACCATATACATCATCAAGTACCCCAACAAAAAGTCATTGATTCTTTGACTTTTTGAGTTGTCTTTGGGCACACTTTTCAGAAATTTCTTCCTGTAATGATCATTGAACATATAAAACATATGACTAGACTAGAAAAAATGAAAATATAATAACTTTAGAAACTTACACATTTCCTCTTTGTGTATTCATTTGGATAAGCTCCTGTTTTATCTTGATGGTATTTAAGATACGCTTCCCACTCACCGCATATTTGATTCTTTTCAACCTTAAAGTAATGTGTATGGATGCGGATTAGAATAGAAGTTATCGATCATATATTAATTTAAGTAATGTGAATAAATGTAGATACCATTTCATAATAACACCTTGAATAAGATTTTGCCCCCGTAGTATGAGTGGGTCGAGGGGCTCCACGACTAGACTTATTTCTTGCAGACTCCTCCTAAATTTGGAGAGAAAAAGTCGATACAATATATTTAACCGAGAGACTCATATAAAAAATATGGCATACATATCAAATACTAACCAATTTTTTAGGCAACTTCCAGTATTCCAAAAGTTTTTGCCAATCATTGTCAGTAACTCTAGGGTCTGGGGATTTTTGGCATGCTTGATCTGGAAGTTTAGGATCCATTTTCAATTTTAGTGTGTTGTGCCATGAACGAACCTTCTTTTGCATTTTGGCATAACACCAATGCACTACTTCTTCCATGTTTGCAACTGGATAATCAACACCCTCTATGTTTGCAACCAAATCTCCATCCAACATGAAAAATCCGAAGTCCTTCTACAATGATAAACTTAATAGTGAGAATATATATAAGCATGATTATGAGGGATTATGCACATAAATTTCTTACCATCAAATCATCCATGGTAGTTTCAAATCCTAACACATGTTCTTTATCCCATTCTTTATAAAGTGGAAATAGCATACTATTCTTTGCATACACTCCAAGATAATTAGTAAGTTTCTTTGCCTCATCTCCAACTGGAGTGCCACGATAAAAGAAACACTTGTGTATTTCTCCCTTTTTAGGACAACATGAACTTAATTTAGTTGATCCTCTAGACTGCTTTTTCAGAACCAAAGTTTCATATTGAGCTATAATTTTTCTTGTAACACATTAGTACCATTATAAATATTGATAAGAAAGCATATACATGAAGATATATACCTATGGAACATGTAATCATTCGTTCATTCTGTTGGTTTGGAGCGGGCCTGATGGAATCAACATTTGTCACACTTATATTGGGTTGACTTTGAGGGAGCCTTATAGAATGAGAATCCTCTGCTTGCCCATTTCTTTGTGAAGAATTTTGTCTTTCCTGGATAGATATGTCTACATGGAAGAAAAAATATTCACTAAAAGCAAAGTTAGTTGCATCTCAATCCAAAATTGAACAATCCACTACCAATGTTAGAAGGAGAATGGCTAAGATTGTTTGACACCCTTGTATCATTTATGACTTCTTTGTAGTTACCTACAAGAGAAATTCTACAATTACTAAATAATAAAATTACATTACATCCAAATTTTCATAAGAAAATAGTGATATGATTCAAACCAAGTATGTTCTCATTTTCCACATTAGAGTTCTCATGGAGATTGTATGGAATGGGACGATAAGCGTTGTCAAGAAACCCATATGCATTTATTCTAGGATCATGAGTACATCCTAAAAGTAGATTATAATTGGTAAGTACCTGTTCTACATAAGATAAAAAAATTGGGATAAGAAATCATGACAACTAGCTTTCTACCAGATTTGTTTCTAGCTTCATGGTTGGTGTCATTAGGGGAATGGTGTACATTTTGTGGCATCCTTGGCTCATGTAAATTGGCTGAAAATCATCTACAAGAAAATTTTCTATTCAATAGGAATAGACACATTCAATAAGTACTAATTCTGAATAATATTAAAATTAGTATAAGAATCATGACATGTAGATTTCTACCTGATCTGTTTCTAGCTTCATGGTTTAAGTCATTAGGGGAATGGTGTACATTTTGTGGCATCCTTGGCTCATGCAAAATTAGATGAAAATCATGTACAATAAAGATTCATATCCAATAGGAATAGACACATTGGTAAGTACTGATTCTAAATAATATTATAAATTGATATAAGAAATCATGATAGCTAGCTTTCTCTACCTGGTCTATTTCTAGCTTCATGGTTGGAGTCATTAGGGGAATGGTGTACATTTTGAGGCATCCTTGGCTCATGCAAAATTAGATGAAAATCATCTACAATAAAGATTCATATCCAATAGGAATAAACACATTGGTAAGTACAGATTCTAAATAATATTATAAATTGATATAAGAAATCATGATAGCTAGCTTTCTCTACCTGGTCTGTTTCTAGCTTCATGGTTGGAGTCATTAGGGGAATGGTGTACATTTTGTGGCATCCTTGTCTCATGCAAAATTGGCTGAAAGTCATCTACATGAAAGATTTATATTCAATAGGAATAGACACATTGGTAAGTACTGATTCTAAATAATATTAAAAATTGGTATTAGAAATCATGACAGCTAGCTTTCTACCTGATCTATTTCTGGCTTCATGGTTGGAGTCATTAGGGAAATGGTGTACATTTTGGGGCATCCTTGGCTCATGCAAAGTTGGCTGAAAATAATCTACAAGAAAGATTCATATTCAATATAAATAGACACATTGGTAAGTATTAATTCTAAATAATATTAAAAATTGGTATAAGAAATCATGATAGCTAGCTTTCTACCAGATTTGCTTCTAGATTCACAGTTGGAGTCAATAGGAGAGTGGTACACATTGGGTGTCATCCTTGGCTCATGCAAAATTTGATGAAAATCATCTACAAAAAGGATTTGTATTCAATAGGAATAGACACATTGGGAAGTACCAGTTCTAAAAATACCAAAAAATTGGCATTAGAAATCATGAAAACTAGATTTTTACCAGATCTATTTCTAGCTTCATGGATTGAGTCATTAGCAGAATAGTGTACACTGTGTGACATCCTTGTCGCATGTGAAATCGGCTGAAAATCATCTACAAGAAAGATTCATATTCATTAGGAATAGACACATTGGTAAGTACTAATTCTAAATAGCATTGAAAATTGGTATAAGAAATCATGATGACTAGCTTTTACTAGATCTATTTCTTGCTTCATAGTTTGAGTCATTAGGAGAATGGTGTAAATTTTTTGGCATCCTTGGTTCTTGCAAAATTGACTGAAAACCATCTATTGTGTTCATTGTTTCCCGTGTACGTTGAGGTGTACTTAGGAATTGTTGGACCATCCATTTAGCAAATGTATCATGAGATAACCCTAGATGTTCTTTCTGAGCACATTGAAGAACTTTGGCGACTTGTTCTCTACAAATATCTATTAAAATTGAGAGGAAATAAAAAAAATCAATTTTAGGTTGCATAAAATGAGAAGAAAATAAGTCAACATGTTTGGCTCAACTTGTTCTCAAACCTTATATATTAAAGGAGAAATATACCTGAAGGAGGTATGAAATCCTCAAAGCAAGCTACATTGGTTGGCTCTTGTTCTGCATTCTTTCCATGTAAAGTCACTTGCACATTTTCTTTTTGGGTTGTTGCTTTTACTTTCTTTCTACAAAGATTCTTAATTCCTATATAATTGTAATAATAAGAAACAATGCACTATAACAATATATAATTATAAGACAACTTTGAAAACCTACCGAGAAGGTTACACAATGGCTCACCAAGATCGAGAGATGAACTTGACTGAGAACCTATAGAATTTGAAAAGTTTCCAGAGGTATGCTCCAAGTCAAGTTTTTACTCTAAATATATAATTGAAAAACTATAACTGATAGTAGATATTATAACATACATTGTGAAACATTCCTCTGATTCTCAGACATGTGATTTATTTCATTTTGTGGAATCGAAGGACATGATTGTAAAAGATCTCAAAGTGGTTTGGCTTTCCCAATGCGTGCCATTGTCCTGGAAAAGTAGAAAACTTGAAATATGATAATAAAAAAAGAGGAAAAGATGGAAAAAACTTGCAGAATAATAATGTATTATACCTTAAGTAGTTTTCCTTTTTAATATTTTTTTTGCTTTATCTATTAAGGAGGTATCCACTAGTAAGTCACTAGACACATCTAATCTAGTCCATGGTTCATTATCATTAGTGTCATTTCTTTGGTAAATAGAACTAATAGGATCAATATTAGAAATCAACATCTCATCATTGTCATCATCCATGTTAGAGTAATTGGGGCTTCCATATGTATGTCTAGGTCTCCAATGGCAAACAACACTCCAATCATGAAATTCTAGATCAACTGAGTAATAGACATGTTGTGCTAGTGATGGAAAAATGAATGGCTCGTCGACATAACTTCTTTGGAAAGTATCAATCATAGTGAAATTGTATTCATATTTATGGCACCCATATCGTGTGTCAAACCAATTGCACTTAAATAGATGCAACACAATATCACTAGAATATGCAACCTCAATGATGTCAACTAGAGAGCCATAATATATGCTTCCATCATTCCCCATAGTCACTACTCCACTATTTTGTGTGACTCGCCTAGATTCTTTCTCTTTGACCTCAAATTTATATCCATTAATGAAATATCCCTTGTAAGAAACTACCCCAACTTTAGGTCCTCATGCCAAGCATTTCACATCCTCAGACAAGTCATCAAATTCATCAAGAGATAAGAGCTGAAAAATGAATAAACTTATTAAAGGAAAAATATTTACGACTTTGTCTTCTAAAGTAAAGTGAATTACTTACATGTTTTTTAAACCAATAGACAAAATTATTATGTTGTTCTTTTTGGACTTGTAATTCACTCCAAGTAGGTTGTTGTTCTTCTATAAATCTTTTATGTATCCTACACAACAAAAAAAATAATCTTACACTTGTAAAAATGACACATAAATTGAGATGAAAACTATATTTACCTCAGATAAGGCTGTATCTCATCTGTGTTGAACGACACAAAATGATGTGCTTGAAATAACTCTTCTTTAGAGAGAAATCTCTCTACTCCAAGACCGATCAGACCCTCTATATACTTTTTTGGAATATCCAACTTGGGAGTTATATTATGCTTCAATCGAGAACAAAAGGTGACAACTTCCTCCATCAAGTAAGCCTCAGCTATGGATCCCTCAGGCCTATTCCTATTGAGAATATAACTCTTGAGCCTAAATAAATATCTTTCTACAGGATACATCCATCTAAAACAGACAGAACCAGCAATTTTAGCTTCAATAGCCAGATGGACCGCCAAATGCACACTTACATCAAAGAATGATGGTGGAAATACTATTTCAAGCTTGCATAGAGTTATAGGAATCTGGTTCTCTAATTTCTCCATTTTTTCAACAGTAATGACTTTATTACAAATCTCTTTAAAGAATTATGACAAGTCACTGATTGCTACTGCAACAGGTTTGGATATGGTTGTTCTTAAAGCCAAAAGTAAAAGTTGTTACATAAGAATATGGTGCTCATGGCTTTTCAAAACACCAATTTTCCTATCTGTTACTTGTACTTTTCTGGAAATATTAGAGGAAAATCCATAAGGTAGTTTTAAGTCCTTTAAGACCTTAAGAAAACATTTTTTTTCTTCATCTATCATATTGTATGATGCACGAGGAAGAGTGGATTTTTTGGTTTTTTTAGGACTTAATCCATAATGGTTGTCTTATTCCAAGTGACTCTAAATCCAGCCTTGAGTTGATGTCCCTAGTTTTCCCATCTGGCTCCAACAACCAATTCAAAATATTTTCACAAATATTTTTTTCAATATGCATAACATGCAAATTGTGTCGTATCAACAATGTCTTCCAATATGGAAGCTCAAAAATATACTCATCTTTTTCCATCCACTTTTTCCAAATGCCCTATGATCATAGTCATGTAAGAGTTCTTCCACCTCTTCACCATTCATGTGTTTTGGGGGATCTTCAAACTCGGTACCATCATAGAAATTCTTACTATCACTACGCCAAGTGTGATCAGTTGGTAAAAAGTGACGATGTCTCAAATATACAACCTTTCTACTAGATGGAAGATATAGAGATCCACTATGATCATGACACATGGGGCATGCCTTGTATCCTTTTGTGCTTCACCCAGACAACATAGCGTATGCAGGAAAATCACTTATAGTCCATAATAGAGATGCAAACATGATGAAATTGTCACCCGTAGAGGAATCATACATGCTTATCCCATCAGACCATAAAACTTTTCGCTCATCAACCAAAGGTCGAAGATATATATCAATGTATTTTGGCATCTTAGGACCATCTATTATAAGTGTCAACATAAAATAGGATTGATCCAATACACACCATGGAGGCAAGTCGTACACCATCAGAATGACAGGCCATATAGAATGATTACTACCCTTGGCCATGTTAAAAGGATTGAACCCATCAGCTGCTAGTCCTAAGTGAACATTACGTGCTTCATTACTAAATATTGGGAATTTTTGGTCAAAGTGTCTCCATGCTTCAGAATCTCGAGGATGACTCATCTCGCCCTCCTTGCTAGGTGGTTGTAATGACCCCGCCTCCCGGTAACCCCCAATTAAGGGAGACCCGAAGGTCAGAGCCGTTATTCAACTAACAGGATCAATGGTTCGACAAATAATCAGTAATAATTAATAAACTTTACCAACTAAACTGAAAACGGGTATAAAATAAAACTTTTCTTACCTTGGAAAAATTGGGATTTCTAAACTTCTATCCATGAAGATGTTACTCTAACTAATCCTCCTGTGCACGTTATTTATCATTTAATTCCACATCTGCCTCTTTACTGTTTGTTCTTTTCATTTGTACCTAAAACGCCGACAAACAAAACGTCGGTCAGCCGAAGCTGGTATGTGGGGGAAACAATAATTGTGCAATTATGTTAACAATGTAATCAACCAAATATCATTTAACAACCAAGATTATTTTTTAAGCAATACTACTCAATCCTTACTTATCCCCTTTCTCTGTAACGTCCCTGTAGTGGACATGGATACCATCTCTCTCATATGGTAGATCCTTACCCCCATGGCCCTACCACACAGGTAGCCAATACCTAGGGTTATGGAGTCGCATGGTCCTACCCAAAGGTAGACCAATCCCTGACTCATGATGACTTGATGGACCTACCCCATTTACTAGGTCAATCTATAAAGCTACACAGGGGACTAGGATCTGAGCTAGTAGGCATATTTCTTATGTGATAGTCATATTCACATTATACTTTGCATGAATTAAATACATCCAACAGTTTAATTCAAGCCATGATGGAAACATCGATAAAATCCCGGAAAACTAATTCGGGTAGTCATAAGCGTAACCACATACCTGTACATGTAGATTCAGATGCAAGAATAGTCCAAACAACAATGAGCAAACAAGCATTCAATAAGATCCTGAAACAAATATACAATTTCCTTTTATTACTCGTGTCATTAAGATCTATTAAATCTAGCTCGCTTCTTAGGGTTTCTAGTCCACTTTTAGGGTTTCCATTGCAATTAGGGTTTCCCTTCATCTTTCATTATTTTAAACCCTAATTTAACACAATTGATCACAAACCCCAATTATTTCCACATCTATTCCTCAATTCTGGATTAAAAGCATATTTAACCATTAATTAAGCTCATTAAGCCTCTTTTTATTAAAGCTACTATTTTTATCCTTTTAATCCATGATAAGATCATTATATGCATTTATCATCAATTCATAGTTCATTACAATCCAACTCACATATGAACTCGATTTGCCATTAATCCACCTTTTTATTCATGAGAAAACCCTAATTACTTCATTTAGGGTATTTATCCATCAATTAAGAACTTTAATGCTCGAAATAACTTAGACTTAGCATATTCCAATTTTAATCATGAAATTAATCAATTACAACCATTAATAGTCGAATTAGTCAACATTGAGGTTTCAAGGCCCATTAAAACATATTTATGCACAAGAAACTCTAAATTAACTAATTATATGCAAAGTCCATCCTTATTTTTCCTAATGTTCCTTTTCATCATTAATAGGCTAATATCAACTTTATTCATCTATTAAACCCTACTAATCACTTTAATCATACCAAAATAGGGTTCTTTAAATATTAATACATTAAAGTTGAAATCTTTCATTACTTTTCGAATTTCATAAGGAATCAGGATTCAATTATATTTTTATTAGATTCCCCTCATTTTTCTGAGAAACTTTCATATTTTGTACGTTCTCATCGGAGCTACCAATATTTATCTATGAATTTTGCATTAAATCACTTACTTGGCCAATTAGAAGCAGCCACGTCGCCTTGGCCCCATGCACTTGGTCGCTGGTTTGCAAATCATAACGCAAAGACGAAATTGCCCTTTCTTAAGTTGCAAGCTCTACAGCCCGCAGAGGGGCAAACTTGTCCAACGCCTAGCTCTCTTCAACCTCACGACGCCCTTGTGTTGTCTGCCGTCCAGGTCGGGTTGCGGAGGTTCTATCCCCTCCACTCCAGGTTTGCGGGTGGTCGGAGATGGCCGCCCTTCCTCACTGAAACCTGGGCACATGCACGGCGCCCCTAGATCGCAGCTATGATGGCCATTTACAAGCAGGATCAGTCCATGGTTGCTGCTGTAATTGCAGCGCCCTTGCAGAGCCATGGCATGAGTGGCGTGAAGATAAGGACACTAGGTTAGCAACTGATCGATCTTGGGTTGTCGTGGGAGCGCCCTGCTTCCATCTAGACTTCAAAACCGCTCCTGGGTGTCCTCGGGATAGGTCTATACCCTTGACTAGGGTTTACTCGTAAGGAAGAAGGAAGAGAGAGATAAGTGTGGGATCTCCTTTAATTTTGAACCAGGGCTCTACCCCTTATATAGGGGAGAGTGCGAAGCCCCAAAGCGTTCATAGAAGAGGGAAAAAGTCCTTTTCCTAAAAGGAAACAATTTTCCTTACTAAAGAAGCAAATCTTCTCTTTCTCCCCCATTCCTTTGATATTCCTTTTCCTTGGGATATTAGTATTACGAAAATCTCTTCCTTTATCTTCTTATTACTTGCCTCTTAATTATTTATCACGAAATCATGTTTTCTTTTGATAGCAAATACTCCTTTTTATCCATATTCATCAATAATATATCACATCATGCTATTATTTGCTATCTTGGTATTTTCTCTTTCTTTCCCCTTTATTGGGGCTCCTTGGACCCCAAGAAACTCAAAGAATTCGAAATCCCTTTTTAAGGAATACTTATTATCCTTAAATGCTTCCGTATGCATTATTTCATATTACCTTGTTTAATCTTCATTAAAATATCTCCTTTTTGAGGATTTCTCTTTATTTCTCTTTTATTTTCCTCATTGGTATCCCTTTTAATATTAGGAATCCTTGGAATACGAAATTCCACTAAGGATATCTTGATTATACCTCTTTTTGCTTATTTCCCACATAATACCATTATTTTCAATTTCTTTCTTACTAAAGAAATACTTAATTAACTTTTTCTTTTATTATTGCTTTCTTTTTGCAACTTGGGACTCCTTGGAACCCAAGGGGCACGAAATCCATCCTTGGATCACATTCTTTTGCCTTTTAGAGGTTTCTACACTTTTCCTTTTTCTCTATTTTCTTATTTTCTCAATAATAGTGGAATTTCTTTTATTCTTTTCTTGTTATTGGGCCCAATAGCCAATAAAGCCCACAAATAAATCAACAAGGCTATTTCAAACGAAAATCATCCATTCATTCATTATTCGTTCACTTATCTTTAATATGAGAAATTACATTTCTCAGCAAATGAACTACTAACCATATATAAGACTTGCGGTACTACTAACCATATATAACCTTCTCAATCTAGGAATCGAAGGGAAATATTGAAGAAGCTTTGCAGGTATTTTCTTTTTCTTTTCAGAAGAACAAATCCATCTACTCTTACCACATTTTGTACATTGATTTAAGTTCTCATTTTTTCCATAATACAACAAACAATCGTTAGGGCAAGCATGAATCTTGTTACATTTGAGCCCTAAGTTGGTCATTATCATTTTACACTCATGCCAGCTCTTAGGAAGGGTATTATTTGAAGGGAGGATTGTAAAGACTAAGTCTCTACTATTAAACATGATAAACAAAATCATCAAAAGTATGGCAGCGGAAGAATTAAATCTTGACTTCATTCAAAATGTATAAAGAGTACATTATACAATTTTCCCCAAATGGGAGTACAACTTTATACAAGCACAAGGATCTAGGTAGAGGAAGACTTAGACTAAAACATCATTGTCTCCAAACAAACTACTTAAAACGTAAAAACATCTATGAACAGGCAAACTATGTGTTCCTCTTCTTCTCCTATCCTTAGCCTTAGGTTCACCAAGCTTCCATGCGCACTCTGATTCTAACCTAGATGGTTGGGGTCATCCAGCAAGAGAAAGATAAAAGGTATGTGTTAAAAAAAAGGATTTGAACAGGAATAATCAACAACATTGCATGATAAAGGATTCCCTATGCTACAAGAGATTAAGAGAATGAGATAGATATTCAAATAAGAATAAGAGAACTTCCATATACAATCAACACAATAACAATCACATAGCATGAATATATTAAGACACAAACTCATCTCAATGTAGGGTGAGACACCTACCGGACCTCACCAATGGCAGGGGGACTAAAACCCCAGTGCCTAAAAAGTGGTAGGGGGACTAAAACCCCAGTGCCCTGTGGGTGGTTTGTACTCATGTACACTACATTGTCAATTGGCCAATAACTATATCATGCATAAACATTCACTTGGAAGCATAGTGAAAAGTAACAAGATTGCAACATAGCATTGGGAATAAAACCCAAATAAATAAATGGGCCACCATAGGCAACAAAACATCCAAGAACTTCAAGAAATAAAAGAGCTAACAAGGCAACAACATTATACAATGTTCCCAAATATTTCAAAAAGAATGAGCCACATAGGCAATAACAAGGTTACAACATTTCCAAGTAAAAGAGGCAACGAATGTAGTAGCATGATTCACATGTTCCAATTGGATGAGTCACAATGGCATAAGAAAAGATAATAAGGCTAGCAAATATAAATGGTGGGGTTGGATAAAAGCCCAACTGAGAGTAGGTGTATTGCACATTTATTGTTACGACCCATATCAGGGTTAATTAATAAATACCTCAAATTACGTGAAACACCTCAATTAGTGTTGAGTATCAAATTAAACATCATGGTTAATCAAATAAGTTAATATGTGAATTAATAGTTGAGATTGAATCACCTGAGGCAATTAATGATAATTGCAGTGTTAATAATTAATTTAATCAAGTTGAATAAAGTACTCACTAATGCGTTTAGTTCTTTGATCAAGTGAGACAGTCTAATTGGCATGAGTATTCTCTTTGAGTGTGTAGTGGATTCCGTGCTTGGCATTTTGTAAGAAAAATCAGTTGAATCGGACCTCTGAGGCGATACTTATACCATTTTAAGTTTCCTTGGACTATTTCTGCAATTTTTCCATTTTTAGGTTATAAACCTTTTTCTTTTCCTTGGATTTCCATTTCTCGTTTATCCCCTCCCCTCTTCCTTCCCGATAGAACAGGGAGCGGCCGCAAAGCGGCACTCGACCTGCAGCAGGAAGCAGAGGGCCGATCTTTGGCCTTGGCTCCAACTAGCAATTAAACACCTTCGTCCACCCTCCTTCTTCCTCTTCCCTTCCTTCCTTCTACTTTTCCTCTGCCCGCCCTAGCAGCGCCGACCTGCAGAGGAGCTGCGGCTAGCAGTACGGTGACCTGCAGGCAAGCAGCAGTGTGAATGGCGGCCGTTTAGGGTTCGGGATGGGCCGATACAGCGGCGCCTTGCTCCTCTGCCACCTCCTTAACACCTACCTTGCACCATCTAAGCCTGAACAAGCTAGGGCGGCACCCCCTGTAGCAGGGCTGTGGCTAGAAGAAAACCATGGCCGACGGCCAGCTTCTGCGGCCGGCCAAGGGCCCTCTTGGGCGCACAAAGCTACAAGGGGAGCTTGCCATGGAGTTCGGCCAAGAATCCAGAGCAGAAATCCGAAGCTTCAGCTTCGATTTAGTATTTTAGCTTGACCTTCCTCAACCTGTACGTGTGGGGAAACCACTGTTGGATTGCAGCAGGTTTGTTCCAGGAGTCCTGGGCGCGAGCAGCTGTCCCAAGCAACGTCCCTGAGTTTGGCCAAGGGTCCCGAATGCGAATCTGTAGCCAATTAGCCACGAGTAGCGACGAATCAGCTGAGTGTGTGAACCTGTGCGTGGAACAGGTTGCTTTAGAACTGAACTGAGGTTGATGATGATTTGCGTGTGCCCGGAAATTTGGTCCCTGGACGCATTTCTAGACGAATCCGAACATCCCAAACCGCGGTGAGTAGTAGTTCATTTAAAAATCATTATTTAACTCAAATTAAATGCTTAATTGCTTCTATATCAGTTGGTATAACTTCTAAACAGTGTAATACATACAATAGAGTATGTTAGATTCATTGGAACTTGAAATACGCAATATGCTTAATAAAAATGATGAAATTTCCTGTATTATGGTTGCAATGTACTTGTTGATTTAAAAATGGATATTTAGCATGGAAACTGGATAAATGATACTGAATCATGTTTAAGGATGACAAATGTTATATATGTGCTTCAAGAAATGTTCAGAATGTGCAGTAAGTATGGAATGTGATATTCTTATTTTAAATGGTTATATGTTAATCAGTTAATAGACTTAGGTGCCCCAACACCGTAGAACCCCATTGTGCGGTCTGTACCTTTGGGGTGAAACAACCGATCTAGCCCTGAGTCTAGATGGTCGGCGACCAGTGTTCAACAATAATCCGTGCGTGTGTCACGGTGGCACTGGAGTAATATAGGGTTATCCAACACCAACCAGTTGAGTAATTCTGGTGGTAACCCAGTGTTGACTCCATGCGCCTGTGTACTCAGGTTAGAGGAGGAGTCTAGAGCACTCAGAGTTAGTGCAGTGAGGCCCTTGAGTGCCTAGGAACTGCAGTGAGGCCCTTGAGAGCCTGAGAGTGTTGTGAGGCCCTTGAGTGCCTGAGGCCCTTGAGAGCCTGAGAGTCCTGTGCAGACCAGGACGGGAAGTCAGACTTAGCATTTCCCGGGTGTGTCGCTAAGTCTTGTACAGTGGGATCGTAGTTCGCTACAGATCTTCATATGTAGAGTGCACTGCATATGTTTGGGGCATAATAATATAAATATGTAATCATATAAGATCACAATAAATTAATATTATCCGAACTTTTATGCCAATTCATTATATCTGTTTATTGGTTTAAATTATCTGTTGTTGCATAGAAATGTGATTATATTCTGTAATCTGCTATGTCATTAGAACTGCCCTGCTTGTACGGTATTTATGTTTATTTCAATTTTATAAACCTGATGAGTTGTTTAGTGATAGCTAAATGAAATGCTATTCACTGAGCGAGTAGGCTCATACCTCTACTCAAAACATTTTTAGGTTATCAACATCACAGGAATCTGAAGGATCCGTTCAACCTAACGCTCGGTCTGTAGAAGGTTTATGTAGTTAGTAGTTAGAGGTCTCTTAGTCTTTCCCCTCGATCCTTGGGACATGGTGTGGGTGAGAGAGAATGTGTATACAGATGGAAATTAACTGTTATGCCTTATTTTATGTCGGACAATGTAATATGCTGTAGACTTTGTTTATATTACTAGTCAGTTTAATAAAAATGCTTCCGCAGATTGTTTAGCTTCATTTTACAGCATAAATCAGTTTATCTTTTTAATGTCTTTAAAATGGTTTAAAAAGTTATGAGAGGTTTGGCTTGTGAGTAATCCCTCCGTCGCGCCCTAATCTCGTGGATTGAGGTTAGTGTGAGATCGGGGTGTGACATCTTGGTATCAGAGCATAGGTTGAGTATGTGAATACTCTAAGTCAAGGTCAGGGGACGATAAGAGACCAATAGGATTAAGGTTTAAGAGTTTTTCTTCTGTCTGTAATTTTCTAACAGGAAGTGTTCTGTTATACTATTATAGATGGCAAGAAAAGGATGTGGTCACGAGAACCAAGTAAAGAGTTTAAGTTGAGTCGTTAAGAATCATTAAGGTCAAAAGATAAAGTTATAAGTGAGACGAATAATAAATGATGAGTTTTAGCTCTGGTAGGTCTGAGTGTTTAGATACCCTGGTTAGGTGTCTGAATACTTAGATTGACCAGTATCAAGCTACTCTGTCTGTTCTTCTCTGGATGCCCTGGCCAGGCATGTAGAGGAAGGATGGGTTAGAGAGAAACCCTAGAAATCTTAGGGTTATGAGATAAGAAATTAATGTAGGAATAAGAGATTATATATAGGATGCGATATAACTCTTACTTGATTTTGCTTATTTGATATAAAGATCACTAGAAATGCTCTTATATGCATGAAATTAAATTTTTCAGTTTGTAAAGTAAACATGATTCTTTTATATTGTTGTGCCATGAAGTGAATTGTTAAGTGTTTGTTTTCTTAGTACTAAAGTAGACCCAAATTTATGTTTAAATGAGTTTTCTCTGAGTGGATATTCATTCCACATATTTAAGATTAATAGGGGTAGATTAATCTCGAGTAGCTCTTGGCTTCAGGACTACAGGTTCGGCCTGGTCCGGCTGGCAGGATGCGTTACTGGGATCTAATGACTCCTATTAACAATAAAATAAGAATAAACTCTGGATGAATTAGATCCGTAACATAGTGAGAATGTATATACACTAGAATGTTTTAACTATGATAAGAAGTCTAAATGTTCTTTTGTCTTGAGAATTAGGGTTTGAGAAGCATAGACCCTAATCGGCCCAAATTAGGGTTTTGATGATACATAAACACAAATTTGATAGTGAAGTGTCTCAGTAAATGATTTTTAGTATTTTATGTGTAACTTTCATTTAGCTCAAATTTGGATATGATTTGGATATATAAAATGTAAACAACATTGGAAAATATCAGAATTTTTGAAGAATGTTCTGACTTGTTTATCGGCCGAGTTTCAAACTCGACCGATCACATTTTCAGAATAATATAGCAGTGTGGTAATTGAATTTTATCTTTTTATTTGTATATTTAATTGATCTCAAATTTTAACTGTGCTTGAAAAACACAATTTTAGACACTCTGTTAAATTTGCGTAATTTTTGGATGACTTTTGATCTCTACAGTGAGGGTGTCGGCCGAGTTTACAACTCGACCGAATCTGCTGCAGACTGCAATATAGCAGTGCACTGTTTGATTTTTAATTATTTATTAGTAATTATAAATGATTTCAAAATTTTACTGGAGGTCTGAAACTTCATTAGGTATAACATATAAAATTTCCAGAATTTTTGGAGCTTCTGTTAGCTACTTAATAAACGAATTACAGAAACTATTGTGAAAACTGAATTTTCAGCCAGTATAATTTAAAATTGAGTGTTGGGTTAATATGCTATTGACCCAAGCAGCTCAAATTGATTTATATAATCGACCACACCCGCACACAATAATGCTATGTTACTGATAAGGACCAAACCCTAGAATGATTAGAGTTGTAGTAGTTCAAGGGATATTACTAGTGATTTAACCTTGAATACTAGTATCTATGTAAAATAAGACCTTGAGATTTGTTCTATGTAAAGTAATCTGGCAGTGATAGTGATCTAGGGTTTATAGGTAGCTAATATGAACGGTACATGAACAACATGAAATGACTTAGAGAAAAGAGTAAAACATAAAATTGAAATGTTACAATAAGAAAGTAGCATAGAATGCGGAGTATTATCCGATATATGATCTAAAGATAGCTGACGTAGTTCATGTTTTTAAGACATGGCGTCACTATCTTTATGATGTGACAATAGATTATCACCCTGGTAAAGAGAATGTGGTGGCTGATGCTTTCAGCAGAAAGTCAAGTTCAACAACTAATGCATTCTCTATGGCAGGTTTCAATAGAGACCTGTTAGTAGAAATGTGGAAGTTGAACTTAGGCTTAGGGGTGACAACACAGAGTGATTTGATTGTACAGATGTAAGTTAAGCCTATTTTTTATGATCAGACCAAGGAACTACAATAGGGTGATAGTGTGTTAAACCAGACCATGCATGACATGATAGGAGGAAAAGAGATCAGAGTTTAAGTTTTTAAGATGATAAGGTGTTGTATTAGCATGACATGTTGTGTGTACCTCGAGATAGTGAGTTGAAAGAAAAGATTCTTATGGAAGTGCATGTATTGATGTATGCTATGCTTTCAGGAAAACACTAAGATGTATATGAATGTCAAGGAATTGAAACAGATGGTCAGATATGCAGAAGGATGTAGCTGATTAGGTGGTTAAGTGCAATGTGTGTCAGCAGGTTAAGACTTAGCATCAGAAACCCACATGTACTTTGTAATCTTTTTCTATGCCTGAATGGGAATGGGAATTTATCGCAATGGATTTTGTGGTAAGATTACCCAGGAAACCTAGAGGTTGTGATTTGATATGAATGATTGTGGATAGACTAATTTAGTCTGCTCGCTTTCTTCATATTAAGTCAACCTTTGATGTCTCGAAACTTGACTAAGATATACATGGATGAAATAGTTAGATTGCTTGGTAATCCAGTTTCAATCATATCATATTGAGATCCTAAGTTCACATCTAGGTTGCAGAAACAGTTGCATCGTGCTTCGGGCACAAAGTTAAGATTCGATACAACCTTTCCACCCGCAGACGAATGGTTAGTCTGAGAGAACCATTCAGACTCTTGAGTACATGCTAAGAGCATGTGTTTTGCTTTTCAGTGGAAGTTGGGAAGAACATTTAAATCTTATAGAGTTTGCTTAGTGTGAATGTTGAGTTCAGAAATACACAACGGATAATGGTACGATTTGGGTATAAACCCAGACAATACATATTTAGTAAACCATTAGATGCATGATTTCAAGATAGTAAGATAGCATTAAAATATGCAAATAAATCTAGTTGCATGCTTCCTGTTATGTTAATGTGTATGACCTAACATTTACATGAATTGGCACATTTCTCTAAGATATTATTAGAAATTCTCAAGTACTATTCAATATTTGTGTATGATACGTAAATAACTCTTAATTGAGTTACATGATGCATAAACCAGGATTTGGGTTAATATGCATGTTCTTCGAGAAATTTCAGATAATTGAAAAATATTACAGATGGTTTCTTATAGGTGAAGTAAATTACTCTTCTTTATGTAATAAGATGTTCAATTACATGAATTCAGTATGTATGTGCCAAAATTGATTTGAGTTTGGAATATTTATGAATTTTTAATCTGCCTGCATGCATGATATAAAGATTACTCAGTAATTACAATGATTTTGAATATACTGCTGTGCCAGTTCTAGAATGATACCGTATTGTGATTTGAACTGCAATCAAACAGATGAGATAACGGAAACCCTAAGAGTAGGGTGTTGCCATATGACTAGTGAATGAGATAACCCTAAGAGTAGGGTGTTGGCATGTGATGAATGAATAAGGCAAAAGAAACCCTAAGGATAGGGTGTTCAATGAATCAAGTATTTTGATATCAATTTTCAGTATGAAATGTAGTGATGTTTAACAGTTAAATTGCATGATTTTATTTTAGTACCAAATTGACATGCATTCTGATTATTTAAGAATTTTAGTTGTCTACATGTATAGTATGATAATTTCTCAGTAATTACCATAAATTGAGATATTGTTATAATAGTTCTACAAAGACAATGTTTTGTGGTTTGATCTGGAATCAGATCAGATGTGTTCTAGGTTGAGGGACCAATGCAGATAGTTGATCAGAGGATCAAGAAACTCAAAAATCATGAGAAACCCTTAGAGAAGGTTTTGTGGAAAAACTATAACCTAGAGGGAGCCACATGAGAAGTTTTGGGTTTGATGTGCGTAACAAGTTTCCTTTCTCTTTTAGGAATTTCGGGACGAAATTCTTATAAGGGAGGGAGATTGTTACGACCCATATCAGGGTTAATTAATAAATACCTCGAATTACGTGAAACACCTCAATTAGTGTTGAGTATCAAATTAAACATCATGGTTAATCAAATAAGTTAATATGTGAATTAATAGCTGAGATTGAATCACCTGAGGCAATTAATGATAATTGCAGTGTTAATAATTAATATAATCAAGTTGAATAAAGTACTCACTGATGCGTTTAGTTCTTTGATCAAGTGAGACAGTCTAATTGGCATGAGTATTCGCTTTGAGTGTGTAGTGGATTCCGTGCTTGGCATTTTGTAAGAAAAATCAGTTGAATCGGACCTCTGAGGCGATACTTATACCATTTTTAGTTTCCTTGGACTATTTCTACAATTTTTCCATTTTTAGGTTATAAACCTTTTTCTTTTCCCTGGATTTCCATTTCTCGCTTATCCCCTCCCCTCTTCCTTCCTGATAGAATAGGGAGCGGCCGCAAAGCGGCGCTCGACCTGCAGCAGGAAGCAGAGGGCCGATCTTTGGCCTTGGCTCCAACTAGCAATTAAACACCTCCGTCCACCCTCCTTCTTCCTCTTCCCTTCCTTCCTTCTACTTTTCCTCTGCCCTCCCTAGCAGCGCCGACCTGCAGAGGAGCTGCGGCCAGCAGTACGGTGACCTGTAGGCAAGCAACAGTGTGAATGGCGGCCGTTTAGGGTTCGGGATGGGCCGATACAGCGGCGCCTTGCTCCTCTGCCACCTCCTTAACACCTACCTTGCACCATCTGAGCCTGAACAAGCTAGGGCGGCACCCCCCGTAGCAGGGCTGTGGCTAGCAGAAAACCATGGCCGACGGCCAGCTTCTGCAGCCGGCCAAGGGCCCTCTTGGGTGCACAAAGCTACAAGGGGAGCTTGCCATGGAGTTCGGCCAAGAATCCAGAGCAGAAATCCGAAGCTTCAGCTTCGATTTAGTATTTTAGCTTGACCTTCCTCAACCTGTACGTGTGGGGAAACCATTGTTGTATTGCAGCAGGTTTGTTCCAGGAGTCCTGGGCGCGAGCAGCTGTCCCAAGCAACGTTCCTGAGTTTGGCCAAGGGTCCCGAATGCGAATCTGTAGCCAATTAGCCACGAGTAGCGACGAATCAGCTGAGTGTGTGAACCTGTGCGTGGAACAGGTTGCTTCAGAACTGAACTGAGGTTGATGATGATTTGCGTGTGCCCGGAAATTTGGTCCCTGGACGCATTTCTAGCCGAATCCGAACATCCCAAACCGCGGTGAGTAGTAGTTCATTTAGAAATCATTATTTAACTCAAATTAAATGCTTAATTGCTTCTGTATCAGTTGGTATAACTTCTAAACAGTGTAATACATACAATAGAGTATGTTAGATTCATTGGAACTTGAAATACGCAATATGCTTAATGAAAATGATGAAATTTCCTGTATTATGGTTGCAATGTACTTGTTGATTTAAAAATGGATATTTAGCATGGAAACTGGATAAATGATACTGAATCATGTTTAAGGATGACAAATGTTATATATGTGCTTCAAGAAATGTTCAGAATGTGCAGTAAGTATGGAATGTGATATTCTTGTTTTAAATGGTTATATGTTAATCAGTTAATAGACTTAGGTGCCCCAACACCGTAGAACCCCATTGCGCGGTCTATACCTTTGGGGTGAAACGACCGATCTAGCCCTGAGTCTAGATGGTCGACGACCAGTGTTCAACAATAATCCGTGCGTGTGTCACGGTGGCACTGGAGTAATATAGGGTTATCCAACACCAACCAGTTGAGTAATTCTGGTGGTAACCCAGTGTTGACTCTCTATGCCTGTGTACTCAGGTTAGAGGAGGAGTCTAGAGCACTCAGAGTTAGTGCAGTGAGGCCCTTGAGTGCCTAGGAACTGCAGTGAGGCCCTTGAGAGCCTGAAAGTGCTGTGAGGCCCTTGAGTGCCTGAGGCCCTTGAGAGCCTGAGAGTCCTATGCAGACCAGGACGGGAAGTCAGACTTAGCATTTCCCGGGTGTGTCGCTAAGTCTTGTACGGTGGGATCGTAGTTCGCTACAGATCTTCATATGTAGAGTGCACTGCATATGTTTGGGGCATAATAATATAAATATGTAATCATATAGGATCACAATAAATTAATATTATCCGAACTTTTGTGCCAATTCATTATATCTGTTTATTGGTTTAAATTATCTGTTGTTGCATAGAAATGCGATTATATTCTGTAATCTGCTATGTCATTAGAACTGCCCTGCTTGTACGGTATTTATGTTTATTTCAATTTTATAAACCTGATGAGTTGTTTAGTGATAGCTAAATGAAATGCTATTCACTGAGCGAGTAGGCTCATACCTCTACTCAAAACATTTTTAGGTTATCAACATCACAGGAATCTGAAGGATCCGTTCAACCTAACGCTCGGTCTGTAGAAGGTTTATGTAGTTAGTAGTTAGAGGTCTCTTAGTCTTTCCCCTCGATCCTTGGGACATGGTGTGGGTGAGAGAGAATGTGTATAAAGATGTAAATTAACTGTTATGCCTTATTTTATGTCGAACAATGTAATATGTTGTAGACTTTGTTTATATTACTAGTCAGTTTAATAAAAATGCTTCCGCAGATTGTTTAGCTTCATTTTACAGCATAAATCAGTTTATCTTTTTAATGTCTTTAAAATGGTTTAAGAAGTTATGAGAGGTTTGGCTTGTGAGTAATCCCTCAGTCGCGCCCTAATCTCGTGGATTGAGGTTAGTGTGAGATCGGGGTGTGACATTTATCATCACATATATGAATAGAGTCCACATACAAAATATGTTTCACATACTAGAATAGGGTGCACATACATAGGAGCCACATACCTATTTTTAATTATTTACCATAAACATTCACCAAGTTGATTGCAACCATCCACATATCCTAGTTACATTATTACACATGTATTAGCATGTATTAAGGCATAATATACATGAAAACCCTAATTTTACAAAACCATGATTTAGGGTTCAAAACCAAGCCCAAAAGATTAGTCATATTCTTCTGAATAAGAAAACATATTTTATTATATAAATTGGAGTTAAAATGAATTAATTAGGTATTTTAGAACATTTTATATACTTAATAAGCATATCAAAGCAAACTTCGAAAAAAGAATCAGATTCATGACTCAAAAACCATAAGATCGAAATCTACGTTAAAAATCCTTTCCATCGACTATTTATTCGTATTTTTATGACCAAGGATTCATTTATTATGAATTAAATGATCTCAGCCAATCAGAAATTAGGAAAAAGCCACAGGCAAAATTAAAAACAATTGGGCGCCACAGTGGTCGGACCCACGCTGACATGGGCCAATTAGCTTTGGCCATGTCAGCCGGTCCAGGCTCGCTAGGCCTGGGTCAAAGGCGGATGATCAGAGAGGCAAATGACTATTTTGCCCCTCAGTCGACAAACTGATTTAAGCCAAGCTTCGGGGGTAGCAAAGTCATTTGTAACTATCGATAGGTTGTTTGCGACGGAAAGGAGAACAAGGGGAAAAGACGATAATACCCCAAACTGAGTGAATCACTTCATTGCCCGCACAGGTCCCTCCTGGTCATTCCATGATCTGGCTTCTTCCAGCCAAGGTCATGGCGCGAGGCTAGCTCCAGCGCTTCACCTGCGATCACCCAACTGGGCCACTGAGGCCGCAGGGTTTGTGGAGATCAATCGAGCGGAACCCCGATGCGGCGCTGGGTTGAAAAACACTGACGCAAACATGAAAGAACCACCCTGGCCCAAGGACAGGTCGCCGATGGGTCAAGAACAGGGGAGAAGATCGGCGAGTTGAAGCCTCAAAACCAAAAAGAAAGATCTCAGCTAAGGTTCGAAACATACTCGCGGACTCGAGGCGAAACAAAGGAAGGCGTTGGCGAGGGCGGAGAAGCAGCCAGACTCAGAAATGGCAGGCGCTGGCGGAGCTCGACGGTGACTTACAGGACCCGACGTTCGGGGGCGTCGCGAGGCTATGAAACGAAGCGGAAAGAAGGAGGAAGCATCGAGGATGCTTACCTAGCAATCAATTTGGACGAAGGGGGTCGGGAGGCCGAGCTGCAGGCCGAGGTTGCCGGAGCTGTAGACGGAGTAGGTTAGGGTGAAAGAGGGTAGCCTAGGGCCAATCGACCATGGAGGAGTGACGCGCGGAGGCTTAGGAGGGTTTTCTAGGTCTCAGGTAGGCGAGGGGGTATAGCTACCCTACTTTGTAACTCCTCCGCGAAGAGGAGGCGGAGAGCCCAGTTGGGCGTTTCATGTATAATGAATGGGAGAAGGTGAACAACCCCTTGATGGATGCGTCATGGAGAGACAAGTCGCACGGAAGAAGAATCGAGTGAAACCATTGAGTGTAGAGGGAGAAAGGGGCGAGCAAAGATCTGTCGTGAGACGGTTCCTTGGACGTGGGCTGGCTAGAGGTTAGGGACGAGCCCTAGACCGTCCGATCGAACCAGCGGTAAGATGATCAGATTTATGCCGTTGGATGGCATGCAGGTGAAAGGGGCGCGTGACAGCGAAATAATAACGGAACCATAGAGTTGCAATGCGACATAAATGAAATCCATAGTTATACTTTATTAAAAGCTTGTAAAATGGATTTGAAGGGTCAAATGAACTCCAAAAGCCACCAAATTTGGACCATAGGTTCATAATGACGCATATTATAATGCTATATAATTAGATTTCGTATTTTATCCAATAAGATCCTTAATTAATATATTTCTCATTAAAGTGTATTTTAACACATTAAAAGATGTGAATTATTATGGAATTACTATATTAATGCAATTAGTGAGTCAAATTCGAGGTGATACTTATATATGAGTATTAAGAGCAAAATATCAACCTTTAAATATATTTTCACACATTTATCATCAAATTGGAGGAGAGAGAAAGTAAAGAGGTTAATATACTCATAATTAATTCAAATGCTTATTATTATTAATATATTTATCCAAAAAACTCCAAATTAATATTATCTACTTATTTCCATCATTAATGACCAAATTACATTATTAACCTCACTTATCACCTAAATTGGGTTATTTGTGCAAACACCCCTCCATTATCATAAATGAGGGTAAATAGCGATTTCAACATCAAATTGTGCTCAAATTGCACAAGGAGTCCAAAAATGATTATAAAGGATGGGAAATTTATGGAAAAGGTCCAAATGGACTAAAAGGCAAAGAAAAGCTCAAAAGTGGGTAAATTGCAGGGAAGACCCTGAGTTTCAGTATGTTACAGCACACCACCCCTTAAAGAGGATTTCGTCCCCGAAATCACAATAAGAGGAAAGAGAGGGTGGGTGTGCAACATCCCAACCTTAAACACTAGGCTATAACCCTTAATCTAGGGTACAACACAAAATCTACCTAAGTCAGGTGTTACTAAGGTTTTCACAAAACCTATATCCTTTATTAAACTTAAACTAACATTTTTATCTCATTAATATAATCTACATCATGAAGAGGTATCTTAATTATTATACTATCACTTATGCCACATTTTATTCAAAACAATTACATCTCAATATTTTATCATGGGTATTTCCCTCATTAAGGGTTTTAAGCACAATTAGGGTTTACTAAGCCATTTCAACATCAATTAATGCATTAGGTCAAAAACCTTAATAACATGAATTCATTTCCTATTATCCTCTTAAAACTATCATGTAGAGTTATAACAAATTATTTTATAGAAAAGGTTAATATTATCCAACAAGTTATTAAGCCTATTATGATTCCAAATAATGTTCATATGACACATTTTCATACCATCTTTTCATACTCATTTTAATGACATCATTAATCATTTTCGTCCATTACACTTCATATTATAAATTATACATATTTTAATTCACATTAGGCATTTATGAATATTCATGTGAATCCAATTATTCATTATCATATTTGAGTCATTATATGCATTTTAGTGAATATGATGTAACACATTAAGTATTAATGAATTAATCAACTTATGATGAGGTGTTCATTAGATAACAAGGTGATATACCTTACATATACTGATAATTGGGTCACAATTATGATTACGTGATTATAATCAAATTATATGTACCAAGGTATATTATGTGTTGATGATACCTAATGTCACTACTGTATCATGAAAGATATTAAGGGTATATATATGTGTATTTCTTGTCAAGGCTAGATGATTACATATTAAGGTTTGGGTCAACTTGATCATTACATGTTAAAGCATCTTAGGGTGTATTTTACCATACCCATTTTACCATTAGGGTTACTTAATCAAAACTATGTATATTCACTTATTAATAATTAATGATTATGTGCATCAAGAGTATATTAAGGTTCAAGCATGAGAATTATATGACTTATCCATTTGTTTATAAGCAAACAAGATGAATTACAATTATATTATGTTTGTTCAACTCTCACTAAACCCATGTCTAAGGAGTTAGAGTTTCTTGATTTCAAGGCATTGAGGGACTCCAACCCCCTAAAGAGGATTTTGTCCTCGAAATCAGCAACTCCAAAATCTATCAAGGTACTAACACTACCTTTCCACTCAAAGGGTTGACTACGTCAAACTATTCTAAGGGTATAAGATCCAACATTAAAAGGTCTTACTAAAATCTATCTTCCAACTCAAGGTATATCATAGGGTTAACTAAACCTTAAACATGGAAATCTAAGACTCACATAAGATACTTAGGGATTATAAGATGATTTTTGTTTGAGAAAAGAAATTAAATCATCTTATAAGAGTTATAAAGGTTACTCAACAATAAGGTAATATGTCTAAAGGTAGGCTATTTCGAGCTGTCCGTTTCAGATCAGGCCAGGACAGGTCATATGAGCTCAGGAGTCCTCGTTACCAAGCTAGTGGGGTGGAGGAAAATATTGCCAGCCCCCAAGCTCTGACCCTTTCTAGACACCATCACTTTCAACTTCTTGCTCTAATAGTTACTCAATAGTCATTTCACCAAAAAGTTGACAAATTTTATTTTTAATTAATTATTATTATGATACTAAATCAAACTTTCATGCTAGGTCAACTCTAAGGTGAAAAACTAACTAAAGGGAAACTATATACCCTAGGGAGACAATTTGAATTAGTCAAGAATCCGACTACCTTGATGCTCTGATACCATGATGTAAAGACTAAGTCTCTACTATTAAACATGATAAACAAAATCATCAAAAGTATGGCAGCGGAAGAATTAAATCTTGACTTCATTCAAAATGTATAAAGAGTACATTATACAATTTTCCCCAAATGGGAGTACAACTTTATACAAGCACAAGGATCTAGGTAGAGGAAGACTTAGACTAAAACATCATTGTCTCCAAACAAACTACTTAAAACATAAAAACATCTATGAACAGGCAAACTATGTGTTCCTCTTCTTCTCCTATCCTTAGCCTTAGGTACACCAAGCTTCCATGCGCACTCTGATTCTAACCTGGATGGTTGGGGTCATCCAGCAAGAGAAAGATAAAAGGTATGTGTTAAAAAGAAAGTATTGGACAAGGAATAATCAACAACATTGCATGATAAAGGATTCCCTATGCTACAAGAGATTAAGAGAATGAGATAGATATTCAAATAAGAATAAGAGAACTGCCATATACAATCACCACAATAACAATCACATAGCATGAATATATTAAGACACAAACTCATCTCAATGTAGGGTGAGGCACCTACCGGACCTCACCAATGGCAGGGGGACTAAAACCCCAGTGCCTAAAAAGTGGCAGGGGGACTAAAACCCCAGTGCCTAATATATAAAATGGCAGGGGGACTAAAACCCCAGTGCCCGGCAGGGGGACTAAAACCCCAGTGCCCTGTGGGTGGTTTGTACTCATGTACACTACATTGTCAATTGGCCAATAACTATATCATGCATAAACATTCACTTGGAAGCATAGTGAAAAGTAACAAGATTGCAACATAGCATTGGGAATAAAACCCAAATAAATAAATGGGCCACCATAGGCAACAAAACATCCAAGAACTTCAAGAAATAAAAGAGCCAACAAGGCAACAACATTATACAATGTTCCCAAATATTTCAAAAAGAATGAGCCACATAGGCAATAACAAGGTTACAACATTTCCAAGTAAAAGAGGCAACGAATGTAGTAGCATGATTCACATGTTCCAATTGGATGAGTCACAATGGCATAAGAAAAGATAATAAGGCTAGCAAATATAAATGGTGGGGTTGGATAAAAGCCCAACTGAGAGTAGGTGTTTTGCACATTTATCATCACATATATGAATAGAGTCCACATACAAAATATGTTTCACATACTAGAATAGGGTGCACATACATAGGAGCCACATACCTGTTTTTAATTATTTACCATAAACATTCACCAAGTTGATTGCAACCATCCACATATCCTAGTTACATTATTACACATGTATTAGCATGTATTAAGGCATAATATACATGAAAAACCCTAATTTTACAAAACCATGATTTAGGGTTCAAAACCAAGCCCAAAAGATTAGTCATATTCTTCTGAATAAGAAAACATATTTTATTATATAAATTGGAGTTAAAATGAATTAATTAGGTATTTTAGAACATTTTATATACTTAATAAGCATATCAAAGCAAACTTCGAAAAAAGAATCAGATTCATGACTCAAAAACCATAAGATGGAAATCTACATTAAAAATCCTTTCCATCGACTATTTATTCGTATTTTTCTGACCAAGGATTCATTTATTATGAATTAAATGATCTCAGCCAATCAGAAATTAGGAAAAAGCCACAGGCAAAATTAAAAACAATTGGGCGCCACAGTGGCCGGACCCACGCTGACATGGGCCAATTAGCTTTGGCCATGTCAGCCGGTCCAGGCTCGCTAGGCTTGGGTCAAAGGCGGATGATCAGAGAGGCAAATGACTATTTTGCCCCTCAGTCGACAAACTGATTTAAGCCAAGATTCGGGGGTAGCAAAGTCATTTGTAACTATCGATCGGTTGTTTGCGACAGAAAGGAGAACAAGGGGAAAAGACGATAATACCCCAAACTGAGTGAATCACTTCATTGCCCACACAGGTCCCTCCTGGTCATTCCATGATCTGGCTTCTTCCAGCCAAGGTCATGGCGCGAGGCTAGCTCCAGCGCTTCACCTGCGATCACCCAACTGGGCCACTGAGGCCGCAGGGTTTGTGGAGATCAATCGAGCGGAACCCCGCGGAGGCGCTGGGTTGAAAACCACTGACGCAAACATGAAAGAACCACCCTGGCCCAAGGACAGGTCGCCGATGGGTCAAGAACAAGGGAGAAGATCGGCGAGTTGAAGCCTCAAAACCAAAAAGAAAGATCTCAGCTAAGGTTCAAAACATACTCGCAGACTCGAGGTGAAACGAAGGAAGGCATTGGTGAGGGCGGAGAAGCAGCCAGGCTCAGAAATGGCAGGCGCTGGCGGAGCTCGACGGTGACTTACAGGACTCGACGTTCGGGGGCGTTGCGAGGCTATGAAACGAAGCGGAAAGAAGGAGGAAGCATCGAGGATGCTTACCTAGCAATCAATTTGGACGAAGGGGGTCGGGAGGCCGAGCTGCAGGCTGAGGTTGCCGGAGATGTAGACGGAGTAGGTTAGGGTGAAAGAGGGTAGCCTAGGGCCAATCGACCATGGAGGAGTGACGCGCGGAGGCTTAGGAGGGTTGTCTAGGTCTCAGATAGGCGAGGGGGTATAGCTACCCTACTCTGTAACTCCTCCGCGAAGAGGAGGCAGAGAGCCCAGTTGGGAGTTTCATGTATAATGAATGGGAGAAGGTGAACAACCCCTTGATGGATGCGTCATGGAGAGACAAGTCGCACGGAAGAAGAATCGAGTGAAACCATTGAGTGTAGAGGGAGAAAGGGCCGAGCAAAGATCTGTCGTGAGACGGTTCCTTGGACGTGGGCTGGCTAGAGGTTAGGGACGAGCCCTAGACCGTCCGATCAAACCAGCGGTAAGATGATCTGATTTATGCCGTTGGATGGCACGCAGGTGAAAGGGGCGCGTGACCGCGAAATAATAACGGAACCATAGAGTTGCAACACGACATAAATGAAATCCATAGTTATACTTTATTAAAAGCTTGTAAAATGGATTTGAAGGGTCAAATGAACTCCAAAAGCCACCAAATTTGGACCATATGTTCATAATGACGCATATTATAATGCTATATAATTAGATTTCGTATTTATATCCAATAAGATCCTTAATTAATATATTTCTCATTACAGTGTATTTTAACACATTAAAAGATGTGAATTATTATGGAATTACTATATTAATGCAATTAGTGAGTCAAATTTGAGGTGATACGTATATATGAGTATTAAGAGCAAAATATCAACCTTTAAATATATTTTCACACATTTATCATCAAATTGGAGGAGAGAGAAAGTAAAGAGGTTAATATACTCATAATTAATTCAAATGCTTATTATTAATAATATATTTATCCAAAAAACTCCAAATTAATATTATCTACTTATTTCCATCATTAATGACCAAATTACATCATTAACCTCACTTATCACCTAAATTGGGTTATTTGTGCAAACACCCCTCCATTGTCATAAATGAGGGTAAATAGTGATTTCAACATCAAATTGTGCTCAAATTGCACAAGGAGTCCAAAAATGATTATAAAGGATGGGAAATTTATGGAAAAGGTCCAAATGGACTAAAAGGCAAAGAAAAGCTCAAAAGTGGGTAAATTGCAGGGAAGACCCTGAGTTTTAGTATGTTACAGCACACCACCCCTTAAAGAGGATTTCATCCCCGAAATCACAACAAGAGGAAAGAGAGGGTGGGTGTGCAACATCCCAACCTTAAACACTAGGATATATCCCTTAATCTAGGGTACAACACAAAATCTACCTAAGTCAGGTGTTACTAAGGTTTTCACAAAACCTATATCCTTTATTAAACTTAAACTAACATTTTTATCTCATTAATATAATCTACATCATGAAGAGGTATCTTAATTATTATACTATCACTTATGCCACATTTTATTCAAAACAATTACATCTCAATATTTTATCATGGGTATTTCCCTCATTAAGGGTTTTAAGCACAATTAGGGTTTACTAAGCCATTTCAACATCAATTAATGCATTAGGTCAAAAACCTTAATAACATGAATTCATTTCCTATTATCCTCTTAAAACTATCATGTAGTGTTATAACAAATTATTTTATAGAAAAGGTTAATATTATCCAACAAGTTATTAAGCCTATTATGATTCCAAATAATGTTCATATGACACATTTTCATACCATCTTTTCTTACTCATTTTAATGACATCATTAATCATTTTCGTCCATTACACTTCATATTTGAAATTATACATATTTTAATTCACATTAGGCATTTATGAATATTCATGTGAATCCAATTATTCATTATCATATTTGAGTCATTATATGCATTTTAGTGAATATGATGTAACACATTAAGTATTAATAAATTAATCAACTTATGATGAGGTGTTCATTAGATAACAAGGTGATATACCTTACATGTACTGATAATTGGGTCACAATTATGATTAGGTGATTATAATCAAATTATATGTACCAAGGTATATTATGTGTTGATGATACCTAATGTCACTACTGTATCATGAAAGACATTAAGGGTATATATATATGTATTTGTTGTCAAGGCTAGATGATTATATATTAAGGTTTGGGTCAACTTGATCATTACATGTTAAAGCATCTTAGGGTGTATTTTACCATACACATTTTACCATTAGGGTGACTTAATCAAAACTATGTATATTCACTTATTAATAATTAATGATTATGTGCATCAAGAGTATATTAAGGTTCAAGCATGAGAATTATATGACTTATCCATTTGTTTATAAGCAAACAAGATGAATTACAATTATATTATGTTTTTTCAACTCTCACTAAACCCATGTCTAAGGAGTTAGAGTTTCTTGATTTCAAGGCATTGAGGGACTCCAACCCCCTAAAGAGGATTTTGTCCTCGAAATCAGCAACTCCAAAATCTATCAAGGTACTAACACTACCTTTCCACTCAAAGGGTTGACTACGTCAAACTATTCTAAGGGTATAAGATCCAACATTAAAAGGTCTTACTAAAATCTATCTTCCAACTCAAGGTATATCATAGGGTTAACTAAACCTTAAACATGGAAATCTAAGACTCACATAAGATACTTAGGGATTATAAGATGATTTTTGTTTGAGAAAAGAAATTAAATCATCTTATAAGAGTTATAAAGGTTACTCAACAATAAGGTAATATGTCTAAAGGTAGGCTATTTCGAGCTGTCCGTTTCAGATCAGGCCAGGCCAGGTCATATGAGCTCAGGAGTCCTCGTTACCAAGCTAGTGGGGCGGAGGAAAATATTGCCAGCCCCCAAGCTCTGACCCTTTCTAGACACCATCACTTTCAACTTCTTGCTCTAATAGTTACTCAATAGTCATTTCACCAAAAAGTTGACAAATTTTATTTTAAATTAATTATTATTATGATACTAAATCAAACTTTCATGCTAGGTCAACTCTAAGGTGAAAAACTAACTAAAGGGAAACTATATACCCTAGGGAGACAATTTGAATTAGTCAAGAATCCGAATACCTTGATGCTCTGATACCATGCTGTAAAGACTAAGTCTCTACTATTAAACATGATAAACAAAATCATCAAAAGTATGGCAGCGGAAGAATTAAATCTTGACTTCATTCAAAATGTATAAAGAGTACATTATACAATTTTCCCCAAATGGGAGTACAACTTTATACAAGCACAAGGATCTATGTAGAGGAAGACTTAGACTAAAACATCATTGTCTCCAAACAAACTACTTAAAACATAAAAACATCTATGAACAGGCAAACTATGTGTTCCTCTTCTTCTCCTATCCTTAGCCTTAGGTTCACCAAGCTTCCATGTGCACTCTGATTCTTACCTGGATGGTTGGGGTCATCCAGTAAGAGAAAGATAAAAGGTATGTGTTAAAAAGAAAGTATTGGACAAGGAATAATCAACAACATTGCATGATAAAGGATTCCCTATGCTACAAGAGATTAAGAGAATGAGATAGATATTCAAATAAGAATAAGAGAACTGCCATATACAATCACCACAATAACAATCACATAGCATGAATATATTAAGACACAAACTCATCTCAATGTAGGGTGAGGCACCTACCGGACCTCACCAATGGTAGGGGGACTAAAACCCCAGTGCCTAAAAAGTGGCAGGGGGACTAAAACCCCAGTGCCTAATATATAAAATGGCAGGGGGACTAAAACCCCAGTGCCCGGTAGGGCGACTAAAACCCCAGTGCCCTGTGGGTGGTTTGTACTGATGTACACTACATTGTCAATTGGCCAATTAGCTTTGGCCATGTCAGCCAGTCCAGGCTCGCTAGGCCTGGGTCAAAGGCGGATGATCAGAGAGGCAAATGACTATTTCCCCTCAGTCGACAAACTGATTTAAGCCAAGCTTCGGGGGTAGCAAAGTCATTTGTAACTATCGATCGGTTGTTTGCGACAGAAAGGAGAACAAGGGGAAAAGACGATAATACCCCAAACTAAGTGAATCACTTCATTGCCCGCACAGGTCCCTCCTGGTCATTCCATGACCTGGCTTCTTCCAGCCAAGGTCATGGCGCGAGGCTAGCTCCAACGCTTCACCTGCGATCACCCAACTGGGCCACTGAGGCCGCAAGGTTTGTGGAGATCAATCGAGCGGAACCCCGCGGAGGCGCTGGGTTGAAAACCACTGACGCAAACATGAAAGAACCACCGTGGCCCAAGGACAGGTCACCGATGGGTCAAGAATAGGGGAGAAGATCGGCGAGTTGAAGCCTCAAAACCAAAAAGAAAGATCTCAGCTAAGGTTTGAAACATACTTGCGGACTCGAGGCGAAACAAAGGAAGGCGTTGGCGAGGGCGGAGAAGCAGCCAAGCTCAGAAATGGCAGGTGCTGGGGGAGCTCGACGGTGACTTACAGGACCCGACGTTCGGGGGCGTCGCGAGGCTATGAAACGAAGCGGAAAGAAGGAGGAAGCATTGAGGATGCTTACCTAGCAATCAATTTGGACGAAGGGGGTCGGGAGGCCGAGCTGCAGGTCGAGGTTGCCGGAGCTGTAGAAGGAGTAGGTTAGGGTGAAAGAGGGTATCCTAGGGCCAATCGACCATGGAGGAGTGACGCGCGGAGGCTTAGGAGGGTTTTCTAGGTCTCAGGTAGGCGAGGGGGTATAGCTACCCTACTCTGTAACTCCTCCGCGAAGAGGAGGCAGAGAGCCCAGTTGGGCGTTTCATGTATAATGAATGGGAGAAGGTGAACAACCCCTTGATGGATGCGTCATGGAGAGACAAGTCGCACGGAAGAAGAATCGAGTGAAACCATTGAGTGTAGAGGGAGAAAGGGCCTAGCAAAGATCTGTCGTGAGACGGTTCCTTGGACGTGGGCTGGCTAGAGGTTAGGGACGAGCCCTAGACCGTCCGATCGAACCAGTGGTAAGATGATCTGATTTATGCCGTTGGATGGCACACAGGTGAAAGGGGCGCGTGACAGCGAAATAATAACGGAACCATAGAGTTGCAACGCGACATAAATGAAATCCATAGTTATACTTTATTAAAAGCTTGTAAAATGGATTTGAAGGGTCAAATGAACTCCAAAAGCCACCAAATTTGGACCATAGGTTCATAATGACGCATATTATAATGCTATATAATTAGATTTCGTATTTATATCCAATAAGATCCTTAATTAATATATTGCTCATTAGAGTGTATTTTAACACATTAAAAGATGTGAATTATTATGGAATTACTATATTAATGCAATTAGTGAGTCAAATTCGAGGTGATACTTATATATGAGTATTAAGAGCAAAATATCAACCTTTAAATATATTTTCACACATTTATCATCAAATTGGAGGAGAGAGAAAGTAAAGAGGTTAATATACTCATAATTAATTCAAATGCTTATTATTATTAATATATTTATCCAAAAAACTCCAAATTAATATTATCTACTTATTTCCATCATTAATGACCAAATTACATTATTAACCTCACTTATCACCTAAATTGTGTTATTTGTGCAAACACCCCTCCATTATCATAAATGAGGGTAAATAGCGATTTCAACATCAAATTGTGCTCAAATTGCACAAGGAGTCCAAAAATGATTATAAAGGATGGGAAATTTATGGAAAAGGTCCAAATGGACTAAAAGGCAAAGAAAAGCTCAAAAGTGGGTAAATTGTAGGGAAGACCCTGAGTTTCAGTATGTTACAAGGATTTTATGAGCAAAGTTGAAGACATCACAAGCACCATTTTTAGATAATTTGTTGCCACATTTCATCTTCCATAAATCAAGTATAGCATCAAACTTTGAAATCTGACAATTTGGATACAATGGAGTATTGGCATCTTGCATCATTTCCTTGAAGTTTCTAATACTAGAATCGTTGTGTTGTTGATTTCTCCTAGTCAAGTCATTAAATTGATGAATCTCCTCATAGTTACTCATCATATCACTTAGCGTATTTAACATCTCAATGTTGTTCATAACACATGCATTATGTTTTCTAATTTTTTCACCATGATATTTCCATATTGTATACTTCTCATAGAAACCATTGCATAAAACATGATGTTAGATAATTTCTAAGTGTTGATAAATTGCATTCTCACATATTTTGCAAGGACACAACTCTTCTGAGTTCAAGTTATCTTTGAATGCAAATTCTAGAAAATATTCAAGCCCATTACAAAATATAGGATCATTAAGTCTGTCATACTTTGTGTTGCATTTATACATCCAACTCTTATCTTGAATAAACTTATTTTTCAATTCCATGACACCTTCAAATAACAAACATGGATTTTATATTAACCAACAAGTAAGAACCATGTAATATAGAAATATTTTTTACTAGTATTCTGAAAAAACACCACAAGACAACAAAAATAAAATAAATTTGTAAAAGAAAAAAATTACAATTTTATCTAACACCTTGCACACTTAGACAAATGTCTTGCCTTTAGGTCAAATCTCCTAGAAATAAAAGTATGTGATCTGGTTCCAATATTTTTTCAATTTTAGTTATGCCAAGATGTGAACAAAAATGGTACAAGTGGAAGAAATTAAAAAGAGAGAGACAAGTTACAAAAATACACTACATTAGCTCTCTACTAACATGGACAATCGTAGTTGGTAGCTGCTACTTTAAGCCGAGTATAGACTGGATAATCTCATATAGTAAGATGATAGTTTTTTCTTCTTAGGAAAATTCATTCAAACATAAAAGATGATGTCGCATACTCAAAATATTGTCAACTAACTTTAACAAATTACATGAATCATAGATAACATAATTATTCCTAATGCATAGAACAAACATGGCTTTTGTGATATAAGTGTCAATCTCAGACCCTGAGATTTAAAATCAAACATTATACTCTGTATGTAGTTCATGTTAGGCCCATAGAGTAACGATTTATTTGTTAAAAACATGCAAGCATAAATAAAATATGAAAAGTATGCCTCTTCTTCACTATTCGACAAAGCCTTCTATTTTATGTGATCTCTTATAGACAATACAATGTGTTTTGAGTTTAGGTATCATCTTATGCTAGTTGTGCTACACAATATCCGTGTACGAATGGAAACAAGCATGGAGGATGCGTGAGATAAGGACAAACAGAAAAGAGTAGATGCAGCAGCTGTAGACTAATTAACATGGCTAACTGGGACAAGAGAAAAAATTAATAGTTCTTCTTAGCCTCACGTTATGCAAAAAGTCTTAGCCTCACGTTATACACAAAGAAGACAAGATTATTTTATCATACCTGTGTCAAAGGCAGTCTCTGAGGAACTCTGCAAGATTTCAAGACCTTCAAGATGGGCTCACGTGGGGACGTCTTGGGCGGGAACTGATTAGCCTTCGCAATATCAACTTGGCCTGCAAGAGAGCGACCGCCTGAATAGCACCTTGAACCGGGGCTAGGCAAAAGTTGTTAGAGGGGATTGGGGTATGGGCGGTGGAGTCGGGATGGAGACTGGGGCAGATATGACGAGGTTGGGGAAGGGGAGGAGACTGGTGAACGAAGGGGAGGAGACCGGTGAAGAAAAGAAGGTTGATCTGGATGTCGGCTGCCAACAGCAGCAAGCGCGGCGGAATAGCGCCGCAGGACACCGAGCGGAGAGCACAAAGCACGAACGGATGTAAGCAATAGACTGAATTGCAAAAAGGGCAGAGTGGCAAACTGAAATTGGTACCAAATCGGTGCAAAATTTGCTCAGTTGGCGGGCCGCATTGGCGGGACCAAAGCCGGAGTGTGGGTGGGAAAAACGGGCCCATGGAACTGACACAAGTAGTGCTCTGTTGTAAACTTGTGTCACGCTATATTAAAACATGTGTCGTATTATGGCCCACTTTCCAGTTGTGTGACCTGCACATAGGTGCACAAATCTCAATTAAAATGAAGATAAATAGTTAAGCTAGGTAAAGATGTATATAAGGAGATTTAGGCAATAAAAGCAAATGGTGAGAGCCAAACTGGGCCCAGAGTAAAGAACAAGACTGTGATGGCAATGTATTCATCATAAGGTTATATATCAAATAATATAAATCTCTGGGCCTCAGTTTAGCAGAGAGAGTATGGATAAGAGGTTGCTCATATATGTTCGGTGAATGCAAGACCAACACTAGCCATTTAGCTACGTTATTGGCTATTCTAGCTATATTATCTATGAAGAGATAGAAAGCATAAAACATGAGCATTATTGGGCATATTAAGACTAAAGTGGAACAAAACTATAGATAAATACCTAGCCAATACCCATAAATTTGGGTGTGATCAACCACCCCAAGCTTAGAACTTGCTTGTCCTCAAGCAGGACTGTGCTCAAAGAACAAAAAGATAACATTCAAATTAAGCTTGACAATAAATGCTAAGGATAAGAAAAATAGTTTAAAACATTAATACTCTTGATCCATGTCATTTCAAAACAAATCTCCACCAATCATCCACAGTCTTGCCAAATCAACATCGAAGAGTTTCCAGGAAAGATTAAGCAAATTCACTACAGCCTGCCGATACTCATGAGGGTTTGAATCATAATTATTTAAACATGAAAGCATTGTCACATAGGTGATCTCACGGGTGATGAGCAATGAGCCCTCACCATGAATCCATGCATACCAATCAGGAACACCATGCCTCTCACTTATTCATGTCCTAAGAAACAAAGAAAAAGACTCTAATGACTTCTGAGGATCTCTCGATCTGTGTTAGGTTGGTCCATGTAACGAGCAACAATCCCTATAGTCCGAGCCCGTTGGCCCAAAGCAGTGAGATGAACTCCTTGTACTGCGCTCCAACCAACCCTGCTACTGAGGTGATCTCATAGGTCTCCTAGGGGTTCCTAGTGACTCTCTAATGAGCTTTTAGAGTGATACTACCAGGCACGACATACCCGTGTTCATGAGCGCAGTCATACACCAGTTGGGCATCATCCTCAACTCTCCTAAAAGAGAAAAAAAGCGCTCATTTATTCACTCTCAGGCTTTTATTCTCTACATTCTATTTTTGTAGGCTTGGGTGAGAACTATATAGATATTTTGGGATTTTGTGGGCGGCCAAGCCTCTTTAGTACATTCTTATATTTTTCATCTTTTTGACTCAATCTAAGGTGAGAGCGCACGTGGTCCATCAAGGAAAGCACTTCATCTTCATTATAACTCAAAGCCCATCATGATCTGCTTGACACCTGTGTGAAAAGTAGCAATTATGATTCAAGAATCCTTAGAACAAAGGCAATCTTGTGAATTCACAGCTAGGAGTCTTTAATCGTGTTTTAGCTCATTCCAACAGTCCTTTACCATGGATTTTCCATTCACAACATAGATCAAGGGAATTTAGTTTTAAGCTATGAAAAAGGGACATAACCTTAAATTTATTACCAAATTCAAGGAAAGAGTCAAAGAGCAAGGCAAGCAAAAGGTCAAGAAATTTTTATGATGAAAACTTTGCATTTAGGCATAAAGTCAAGCATTTATCTATTAGTTTCACACCATATAGCCATAATTGCAAAGCTAAAAAGCTGAAAGTTTTGGAAATTTAAGACTAAATTTAGGAAGTAAACATGCATGCTAGAAGGATGAAGAGATAGAAGGACGAAGCCTACCACCCCAAGCTTAAAACTTTGCTCGTACTCGAGCAATTTCTAAACTTAGAATAGCAGGGTAAAGGGCGGGAGGGTGGGTAAGAGACAAGGGTAAGAGACAAGGGGGTGGCTGCCCCACGATACCGACACTGGGGTCCCGAATCCTAAGTTTTGGGACCAGTGCCACTTGTGTCTTGCCAAAGGGTTCTGCCACATAATAGGAGTAGAATAGGCAGAGATGCGGGCCCTTCTGAGTCTGAAGTACAGGAATAAAATCCGGTGATTCAATGAAGTCATCTCGGTGTTGGAATTGACTTGAGATGCACTGGGATGAATTCTTCGACAAATCATCCTCAAGGTACCTTCCAAGATACGAATCTGAGCAGGAAGGCCCTAGGATGTTGACATAGGATGAGATGGATGAGAGAGGTTGGATGTCTTTTGGAGGACTTATATCTTCTCTCTCCATCTCTACACTTGAGGTTAGATGCTCAGATAAATTTTCATGTACAATATGATTCATCCAATCCTCTTCTAAACAAGAAGTACTCCGTGAAGAATCAGTTTGTGGTTCTACCACCCCAAGCTTATCACCTTGCATGGAGTCAAGGGTATCCTCATGCTCAGTAGCCATGTTGTAGTGAACCATCCATCCCACCCCCTTGACGTCCACCCTACCTTGTAAAGGTAAGGGTGTAAATGCCGGCTCATGCTGCTCCAACTTGTCATTGTCAGTATACTCGCTGCTCCATGTCGAGCAGCTGTCGTCGTCATCATCAAACAAATTGTTCCAAGCCATGGTTGGCGCGCTGCTCAAAGCGAAGTGACAAGTTTCAATATGAGAGATGTCACTCTGGTCTGGTTCAATATCTGACTCTGGTTCCTCAAAACAACCTTCTGGTTGTGAGGTTGATTGGTTTTTTGAGTCTTCATCATCGTCATCATAGACCCATTCATGTCTATGACTCATATCTTCCATTGGTTCATCATCTGGGTCATCTGGATAGAATGAAGGGCTTCCCCAAGTGGGTTGGTCTTTACAGATTAATCCTGATGAATCCAGTTGATGGTCTGAATAGGATGATGGTGCATACTCCACTTCAGACCTAATGGAATGGTCTTGATGACTAACTTCTTCATTGTCTTGTGATGGTAGTTGTAACCGGATTGTAACCAAATCAATGAGCTCTTGGAGCCTCCTGCCGTGTTCAACATTTTTATCATGAAGTTGTTGTACTTGAGCAGCAATGCTTTCGAGACCCGTCGATTCTACCATGCACATATGAGGGGAATCCACTGTATCAAACTGATGCGCTTGGATGGATCCTTGCTCAAGAGTTCGAAGTAGACTTATACTGCGGTCTATAGCCTCGGTGACTAGTTTGAGATGACAATCCTGCTCTTCTAGTAGTTGTTGCATTGGATCGACATCTTCTTGGAGATGAGGGGCTAAGGAGGTGAGTGCGTGAATACTTTCCCCAGTCAACTCCACTGCCTTAATCAGTTCTTGATCCCATGATAGCACGGGAGTCGAGGGATGACTGGTAGTCTTTGTTGTTGGAATCTTGACATATGACGACAGTGGAGGTAAGTATAACTCAACTAGTTGTAGAGCACGACCTTCAATTATTTCCCAACAGTCGGAACTACGGAAAAACTTGGGAGGACAGGTAGATAAGATAACTTGTCTTTCTGAAGCGAGATCCATGGCTGAAAAAGAGTATAGGAAAAAAAAGAAAAGGTATTCAGAATATATGAACAAGTATGTGTCAAACAAAAGAAAAACTATGCATATATATACGGTCTTAAAGTGATAGAGCAAAAATCTTTTATGCGTGTAAACGTGGAAAATCACGTCCCCGACAATGGCACCAAAAAGTTGATCGGCCCAGAATTGAGTCAGAACTTTTAAATTTATAACCTGAATCCTTCTAGGATGCCCACAAATTTTATTACAGGGTCGAAGTAGATATATGGGGTCAAACATTGGGATGTGGTGACGTTTAGAATGCCATAGATCTTGTTCTTGAGTCAGATAAGCCAGAACAATAGTCAGTAAAAAGGGGTGCTAGAACTTGTCTAGCGGGTTGTCACGAATTAAAACAAAACAAATAAAATAAAACAGAGCTCGTGGTTCTACTAATCAGAGAAAGAGAGTTCCTGGCTATGTAACCACAAACGGGACAGTCAATGCACTCATTCTCGGGCATAGACAACCCTCGAACACCCAAGCAAGCACCTAGTACGCATAATGACATCTGTCATGTGGGTCGTCCCACTCGCTCTCGCAATGTGTGGCTAGAAACATCAACGATATGTCATCGAGCCTCTCTCGAGGATGACATATCAATACCTCAGAATAGGCTAAGTTCCCTCTCGGGTCTTAGGACATTCGGAGATATTAGGAACAGAGTACCCTGGATCTTCCTCCTCTCGGGTTCAGATCCAAACTATCGTCTCTTAGCTATTCCTACAATGGATCTCTCGATACAGGCAGAAATAGCAGTTCAAGTGAGTAAGAGATCAACCAAACTAGCAATCATAACTTAGAAAGAGAAAATAGAATAAGCAAACATACTAGATCTGAAATAAATCTACTTGCTTAAGTCAAAAGTACATATACATGCCCAAGTCAGGCTACATAGCCAAGAAGGGGCTCAACTAGCCATGGACAAGCATAGTTGGCACCATACAAAGATGGAAAACATCGTTGTACAAGAAACCAAGGAACACAACTGAATGAAAGAGAAGAAGTATGGGATATATCCTATAAAGGAGAGGTGTCTCTCACTCCTTGGCCTCTGTGCAGGTCAGATCTCGTCCCTTAGTCCTCCTCTTCATCCTTCTGGAATCTTCGGTTCTTTCTCTCTCTAGATCTACCCCAAACAACAGCCTGGTGGAGGTGAGAGAATGGTAATGGAGACTGGTCTTCTCTCTCCTTAGCTTTCGCCTTTGGAGATTGTAGACCAGTAGTAGAGGAGGGCGGTGATGTGGATCTTCTCTCTCCTTGGTGGTGAGGATGAACGTGGCACATATATTCTCTCTCCTCATCTTTCGCCTTTTGAGAGAGTAGATCTGAGATGGAGATGGAGGGGAAAGAGTGTGGAGGTCGGTGGATGTTGGAGCACGTAGGATGAGTGTCTTGTGCTATCAGACCTTGGGATGCTCCCACGGGGCTCTGGCTCCAATCCAGTAGCCTTTTGGCGTCCAGACTGGATGCCCCTGAATGGAGGTGTGACTGTCTATTTATAGGCTGAGTGTTGTGCACTTGCCAATCGGGTCAGATCCACATGATCATGACCATTTACTTAGTCAATGGGTTGCTTGGGGAAATACCGAGAGCAGGGTCTTAGATCAGGTCGCAGTTTCCTTTCCCTTGGTCATGGTGAGAAACAGGTGAGGTCGCGGTCGGCTGCATGGCGTAGAGGAGGAAGAGAAGGCGGCAGTGGCTGTGGGTAGGAAGAGAAGGGACCGCGACCGAGTTTGAAGGCACCATGGCCGCAGTGTGGCAAGTGGTCGCGATGATGCTTGGATAGGTCAGGCCGTGGCTTGCAGGAGCACGAGCAACAGATGAAAGGAAGCATTGTCACGATCATTGGCAGTGAAGGAGTGGAGGACAGAGCGTTGTTGTCGATAGCAGAGAAGGCAGCGATGCAGCGAGGGAGGCTGGTCACAGTTATTTGTAGATGATGAGGCGGAGCCTCTCGGGTTGCTGGGGGTCACGATGATGGATGGAGACCGCGACCACGACCGGGGAAGGGATGACCACAGGCGAGGTCAGGGTAGCAGCGCGGTCGAGACTGCCGTGGAGGTGGTGTTGATGGTTGCTGGATTGCTGGAGATGTTGCAGCTGACGAAGATGTGGCATTGTGATGTGGACCATGGGAGGAAGATGACCCGACCACTGGCGTAGTTGGATATGGTTTCTGTGATGTCAATGCAGGGCGGCAAAGTCAAGGTTGTTGTTGTCATTGTTGTGGAAGGCGTTGGTGTATGGTGAGGACCTCCACGGGTTGCGGTAGTGGAAGAAAGGTAGACTGTGGGTGGATAGGTGGCATGAGTTGCAGGTGGAGCAGATGATGGTGTAGGGATGCACTGGGGGTTGTTGGAGGCACTGTGGGTGCGGTGAGGTAGAAGAGGGAGTCTGTGGTGTGTAGGGGATGAAGCGGAGAAGGCGATTGTAACATCCCTGACATGGGTTATGCTTTAACCCTAGATGTTTTGTTTAATAAAGATAATTATATGCTTGCTCTTATCTTTTGAAAAAGTAATTAAGGCCCAAGAGGAACTTATATTTGAATTTTAGTCCTTTTTTAATAATGTTGAAAAACAATGTTTTGCCCGTTTTGGGCTAATGTGCAAATTACCCAAGTTGAGGGGTTAACTTGCAAATGTTACATGGTAAAATGTTCCTCAAGTGTTGAAGCATCATAAGAATTAAAATGATGCAGAGGTATGGCTGCCACAAGCCTGAGCACCAAGAAAGAACTTATTGAGCAATGTTTGTGCATTAAAACCTAGTTTTGGTGTAATATGCAAATTACCCAAAACCTAGGGTTCAATATGCAAAATATCACTTCTAGAGAGTCCCAAATGTTTCTTGGTATCATTTAGAGACAATAAAATTAGATGGGCGTATCATTTGAATCAATTTGGTATCATTTAGAGACAAGAAAATCCTGATATTAAAATAATCAAGATTTAAGCATAATTGAAACCCTAATTCAATTTAATGCAAAAATAAATATATTAATGGAAGTGCCCTTCATCCAAAAATGAGATGGTTGAATTTTCATATGTGTGAATGTCCTTGTGCCTTGCAAAGTCCACAAAATATATAAAGTGAATGGAGAACCCACTCACATTAGTTAACTAAAAAGTAATATCCACTCAATTTTGGATATTATTATTATATTGATTAAGGTGCTTAATTTGTTTTCTTTAATTCATGGATAATGAAGAGGAATTAAAATGTGAGGGATATGGCTTCGTATGCAAGTGATGGAGGGGAGCATGTGACACCAATTTTGGGAGTTGAAGGAATTAATTATCACTTTCTCTCTCATGAAATTCCTTTACATATATCCCATTTTTCACCCACATGAAAGACTCTTTTCGACCCTTCTTTCTTTCCTTGCTTTGGCCATGCATAAGGAATCTTAGGAGCAATAGGAGGATGTGCCCCAACCTGTAGGTAAGCTCCTTAGTCATCTTCCACCTTAATTTCATGGTAGAAATCAAAATTCAATGTTGAATTTCTTCTTTTCTTCATTCAATCTTCAACCTTAGCCATTCATTTCACTCAAAGACTTGAGAACGAGCCTTGGAAAGTTGAGAGAGCTTCATTCACCATTGAGACCATGAATCTTGAAGCTTATATTCAGCTTTGAAGGTGGGTTTTATAACTGAACCCTTAAATGTCATTATTGCTTGCAATTTATTCATCCTATGTTGAACCTTTCTTCTTTCTCGATTTCCTTTTGATTAGTTGTTGAAATCACCATAAGAATCACAATTGATTTCGAAGATTTGAAGATTGAAGATGATGATGTCATCTTCAGCACACACCTCAACAAAGGAATGGGAAAACGGTTTTCAAAACCGATTGAATTGATTCGATTTCAAAACCGATTGAGTTGATTCGGTTTCAAAACCGAATGGGTATTTGAACCCAAGATCGAATGGGTAATTGAACCCAAGACCGAATGGGTAATTTACTTCAAAACCAAATGGGTAATTAAGTTCAAGACTGAATGGGTAATTGACTTCAGGATCGAATGGGTAATTGAGTTCAAAACCAAATGGGTAATGGATCTCAAGATCGAATGGGTAAATTGAAATTCAAAACAGTTTGGGGTTAATTGATGATGTGAATGATGAAGATTCAATGACTCAAATTGATTTAATTATAATGGATTCCAGAATGGATGATCCATTGATTATAAACTCTAATTGATTGATTGAAGAAATCCTAATAAAATTGGATCAATTTCTTGGTTAATGGTCCAAACGGTCTCAAGACCGTTTGGAGGCAAACGGTCTCAAGACCATTTGGAGTTCAAGGGCTGTGATGGATGGTTGGAAATCCAAGGGCTGTAATTTTATGTACTCTCAATGGTTCAATTGATAATCGATTCAATAAAGTAAACCCTAAAATCAATTGATTGGTTGGAGGAAACCCTAGTTGATCCAATCAGTTTCAAGATGTTTTGGACCAAACAGTCCTCAGACCGTTTGAGTCCAAATGGTCTTGAGACCATTTGGGATCAAATGGTCCTCAGACTGTTTGGAGGCCAAACGGTCTCAAACCATTTGATTTTCATTCAGTTTCAATAATGGGTTGTTCATTCAGTTTCAATCATAAATTGAGCAAATGATTTCAAAACCAATTGAAGGAGTTAGGGCAAGACCATTTGGAGGTCAAGCACCTCAAGACCGTTTGGAGGTACAATTGAACCGAGACCGTTTATGTGGCATAAAACTCATAAAAACATAATTAACTAACGTGGAAGCGATCACTAAGCAGTGAATTACTGAAAATCACTAAAACTTAAAACCTTTTTACCAAAAGGTCTATCAAATGAAAAATTTCTCACATAGAACAAAAGTAACACATTTACATTCTATTTTCAAAAGTACACATCTTGTATCATCTCTTTCTGTGAATTATAAGCATCAGCTGCCCTGTTAGACTAAGCACAGGCAGTATGAAAATCTTGAGGCATTTAGCCAAAATCTAGAAAGCACTAACTACTACTCCGAGGACCTGAGAGTACAAATATGACACATAGGACTCTATCTACATCTATACAAGGCATAAAAGCCAATGTCTCCACCTGAGACTTCACTGTTGTCCCTGCTGCTGCTGCTGCTACTTTCCTTCTCCCACTGAAGGATTCATGCCTCTTCGTCCGCATCCACCTAAAAATGTGATTCCCACAGGGGTGAGACAATTGTAAATTGCCCCAGCGAGAGATACAACTCTCCGCTAGAAACATTATTATTGCAACTTAAGAAGATAATTATGAATAGAGGAATCATAATTGTTTGACAGCAGTTAATTTAATGTATAATAGATTAGAACATTATTTTTTATCAAAAGCATTGCAGCTATAACTTGATAGAGCAACATGTCACTTATCCATTAAGGAATATGAAGAACATGTATAACATTTATTCACTATAGAATCATTACCACAACATTAACTCTCTTCAGGATTAGATCATATATCTAATGTCTGGCATTGTCATTGTGGAGTCATGGCATGTAGCCATACTCTTTTCACAAAGTGTTGGGATCATAATCCCTCAACTCATCAAGTACATTTCCACTTCTTAACAAGTTCATCATCGTGGTTATAGGTTATGGGTATTTGAACCCTTAACTCATCATAGAACACTTGTTACCACTTATTAGGTAACTTTATACCTTCAGGTCATCTAACCAAGGACATTATGAATCTTACTACACAAAGTATTCCACATAGTTCACAAAACTCTTATCACCTTTAGTTACCCCTTAATAGGAAACAAGGCACATTATGGATTATGAAGCCATAACCAATTTCAATAAGTAAAACACCATATGGCACACAGGGCTCATAAGTTTTTAGATTACTTCTCACTAAGCAATAAAGCATATGAAGGCTTATAAGGCGTATGAAACATTTTTAATATACATTGCATTATAGCCCATACCTAGCTATGCTCATCATCTCAACATACCTACATGTTTAGCGCTCATGATAACAATCATATATCAGTATCATGCAATACAAGTGTCTTCTTATTACATACATAACTCATCAATATGTAGTTGAACTTCACATAGGATTACTCTGTGTTACGACTTCACATAGCATCATCTTGTACTAGGGTTTCACATAGCATTACCCTATATTAGGGTTCACATAACATTAACTTAACATTAACTTATATTAGGGTTTCACATAGCATTACCTTGTATTAGGGTTCACATAGCAAGGAACCAGTATGGATAACATAAGTATTCAATCATACTTATTTATTCTCATCATTTCATCATTAAATGAATTATCAACACACAGTATGAATCTCTCTCTCATCTTTGCCAGAATTTGATTACATCATAGTTTATAGGTTTGGATTAACCTTTTAATAAGGCATGTTTGCCTACATTCATCAAAGTACATTACATCTCAATGTAACAATTGACATGACACATTTCATATGTCACTCATCCAATTATATTGGACTTATAACACATCAAGGTATATCAGTATTGGGGTGTTGGATGTGATATCTATCATATCATGATGTAACACTTCCCTCAACACCTTTATCTTTCTTGAGTTCATCCACTTAGCCTGTATTAGGGTATTCCCCATCCTAATACTTTATGCACCAGTTTATCACATTTATCATGTAATGTATTGGGCATTAGTCACTCACTTAGAATATACAACCATTGCCAATAATATGGACTCATCCTCGAGTTAGGAACTATTAATATAGGGATATCCATTATCAACCTCTCTAGGTGTTACATTTCTTAAAACATTAATCACTATTCCATTATTAGGAATAGGATTCTCCATAATTATAACTTGAGGATTCACATAGCATCTTCCATACATTTATGGATTTCACATAGTATTGCTATTCAATAGAGTTTCACATAATCATCCTTCTATATCAGGGTTTCACCTAGTATTATGTAAATTTCAAGATTTCACAACACATCATCCAGAGTTAAGGCTTCACATAGTATTAGAGGCACTACCCTATATTAGGGTTTCATGCACATTTACCCCATTTTAGGGATTAAGGTTTACCATTCACATCCAAGTAAGGTTTCTCATACCTCATACCCAAATTAGGATTAGGAAGTACAATTCCCATTAAATTAGGATTCCTCACATTGTTACACTAAGTTAGGGTTACATCATCACCCTAGATTATGATTTCACTAAGCTTTGCCCTAAATTAGGGTTTCACATAACCTTGCCCTAAATTAGGGTCAAGGTACATCAATCTCTTCAATGAGGATTTCATGATCTCATATTATGGATCAAACCCAAATTACACATTTATTCATAATGAGAGGATTAGGGCTTATTAAGTAAGAAATCATCTCTCCCATTATCTCTCCATCTCATCTTCTCTAGGATGTTAAATACTCCAAGATTGATCTAGGTTAACTCTTCACTTAAGTACACATAGTTAGGGTTAACCTTCATAATCACCATTGGTCTACATCATTAATCATCAAGTAGTTAATTGACCTTTGATCATTTAAGGTGTCCAAATGGTTTAACCAATTTGAACCTCAAAAGGTTTTGGTCACTTAGACCTCAAACGGTCTTGACCAATTAAGTTCAAATGGTTTGAAACTGTTTCGCAAAGTAGGTTCTTGAAACCGTATGAGCATGAGTCTCCAAATGGTTTGAGACCGTTTGGTCTCAAAATATATTGATATTGTTTGGTCCCAAATGGTCTTGAGACCGTTTGGAATTAAACGGTCTTAAGACCGTTTGGTCCAAACCCTCTCAAAACCGAATGGACCAAAAAGGGTCTTCAACACTTAATCGATTCAAGGTTCCAATCCATGGCCCAACTATCAATTGGACCACTAATGTATTCTTCAATTGAATCACTGAATCACCATTCCATTATACATTTAATTAGGGTTTTAAACCCAATTGAACTAGGGTTGATAATCAAGAAACCATCACTTAGGGTTTTGAAATCGAGGATCCATCAATGGTTAACATTGTTGAACCTATTCAATTGAAATAAGTGAACCATCATCATTACATGACATGAACTGACCCCAAACGGTCTTGAATGATCCCCAAATGGTCTTGAGGTTGTTTGGATGATCTCCAAATGGTCTTGAGACGGTTTTCCCAATCCATCATCAAAATCCATGACATTCAATTAGGGTTTGGATCAATTGATTGATTATCAAATCAGCAATTGATTGCATTTCAATTTGGTATCTTTGGATCTTACAATACCCAACCATACTCAACCCTAGAACTACAAATGGTCTTGAGACTGTTTGGGTGATTCCCTAATGGTTTTGAAACCGTTTGGGTCAATCAACCCAAAATGTCAACTCAATCAATTGCAAAATCAGCACTTAGCCGATTAGGGTTTCTATTTGAAAGTCTGTCCATATGTTGAGTTAATCAATTGGATCCATTGGATCATCATTCAACACATACTAGGGTTCAGACCTCAAATGTTCAACCCATCCAAATGGTCAACACCCTCATGCGGTTTGGGACTCAAATCACCAAATGGTGTTGAAATCGTTTGGTCTCCAAACGGTTTGGTGAAACCATTTGGACCATTTTCTTGAAACCGTTTCCAAGAGATATTTGGCGAGGTGTGTGCTTATGATGATGTCATCATCATCAAGATCTCATGAAATATCCTGTGATTTCCATGGTGATTGCATCAATCAACCAAAATAAATTCTGAGAATGAAGAAAACATCAACAATTGATAAGGAATTGAATGCAATAACAATTTCAAGGGTTCAAGTTATAAAACCCACCTCCAATTGAGATCCAAAGCTCCAATCTCACACCAAAAATGGTGGATGCAACTCCTTTCACTATTCCAAGGCTCGTCCTCAAGCTTTGAGTGAAAAGAATTGGTTAGAATTGAAGAGGGGATCGAGTTATGAAGAATTCATGCATTGATTTTTTATTTTCAGCATGGATTCAAGGTGAAAGGAGGTCAAGAAGCTTACCAACAGGTTGGGGGTCGTCCTAATGATCCTCCAAAGTTCCTTGGTCGTTTTACAAGCAAGGGAAAAGAAATGGAAACGAAAAAGCCCTTGGTTTGGCTTGTAAAGGGTACTTTTATAAGAAATTCAAGGAGAGAGAAAATGCCTTATAAAAATTCATTTAATACCAAAAATAGTGCCGCCTCTTCCCCCTCAACTCCTTGGATCCGAGGCTATATTTTTTTCCTCTTATTCCTATCAATTATCCTTGATTTAAAGAAAATAAAATTAAGCACCTCAAATCATATTATACTAATATCCATAAGTGAGTGGATATTTCTTTTCCTTATAATAAGGTGAGTGAGTTATCCACTTCCCTTAAATATTTTCATGTCCTAGAAAAGGCACAAAGGTGTTCACACTTGAGCAAATTCAACCATCTCGTTTTTGCTTGAAGGCCCTTCAATTATTATATTTGTTTTTGCACTAAATTGAATTAGGGTTTCAATTAGGATTAAATCTTGATTATTTTAATATCAAGATTCTCTCTCCTCCAACTATATTCAAATGAGGCGCCCCTCTCATTTTATTTGCTCTAAATTATTCCAAGAAACATTAGGGACCTTATTGAAGTGGTAATTTGCATATTGAACCTTAGGTTTTTGGGTAAATTGCACATTACACCAAAACTAGGTTTTAATGCACAAACATTGCTTTATCAGCTCTTTCTTGGTACTCAGGCTTCCATAAGCCATACCACTGCATCATTTTCACTCTCATGATTCTTCAACACATAAGGAACATATTATCATGCACAATTTGCACTTAAACCCCTCAACTTGGGTAATTTGCACTTTAGTCCAAAATAAGCAAAACATTGATTTTGACAATATTAAAAAAGGACTAGAATTGCAACATAAGTTCCTCTTGAACCCTAATTGCTTTTCACAAGATAAGATTAAGCATATAATCATATATCTTAATCAAAACACCTAGGGTTAAAGCATAAACCAGGTCAGGGATGTTACAGTTGACCTCCAAATGGTCTTGAGACCGTTTGGGTGATTCCCAAATGGTTTTGAAACCGTTTGGGTCAATCAACCCGAAACATCAACTCAATCAATTGCAAAATCAGCACTTAGCCGATTAGGGTTTCTATTTGAAAGTTTGTCCAATCAATTGGAGCCATTGGATCGTATTCCAACAAATACTACGGTTCAGACCTCAAACGGTCAACCCATCCAAATGGTCAACACCCTCATGCGGTATGGGACTCAAATCACCAAATGGTTTTGAAATCGTTTGGTCTCCAAATGGTTTGGTGAAACCGTTTGGACCATTTTATTGAAACCGTTTGGACCACTTTATTGAAACCATTTGCAAGAGATATCTGGGGATGTGTGTGATTATGATGATGTCATCATAATCAAGCTCCAAACTCTTGAAATATCCTGTGATTTCCATGGTGATTGCATTAATCAACCAAAATAAATTCTGAGAATGAAGAAAACATCAACAATTGATAAGGAATTGAATGCAATAACAATTTCAAGGGTTCAAGTTATAAAACCTACCTCCAATATAGCTCAAAAGCTCCAAGCTCACTCCAACAATGGTGTATGCAACTCCTTTCACTATTCCAAGGCTCGTCCTCAAGCTTTGAGTGAAAAGAATTGGTTAGAATTGAAGAGGGGATCGAGTTATGAAGAATTCATGCATTGATTTTCGATTTTCACCATGGATTCAAGGTGAAAGGAGGTCAAGAAGCTTACCAAAAGGTTGGGGGTCGTCCTCATGATCCTCCAAAGCTCCGTGGTCGTTTTCCAATCAAGGGAAAAGAAATGGAAACGAAAAAGCCCTTGGTTTGGCTTGTAAAGGGTACTTTTATAAGAAATTCAAGGAGAGAGAAAATGCCTTATAAAAATTCATTTAATCCCAAAAATAGTGTCGCCTCTTCCCCCTCAACTCCTTGGATCAGAGGCTATATTGTTTTCCTCTTATTCCTCTCAATTATCCATGATTTAAAGAAAAGAAAATTAAGCACCTCAAATCATATTATACTAATATTCATAAGTGAGTGGATATTTCTTGTCCTTATAATAAGGTGAGTGAGTTATCCACTTCCCTTGGATATTTTCGTGGCCTAGCAAAGGAAAAAAGGTTTTCACACTTGAGCAAATTCAACCATCTCGTTTTTGGTTGAAGGCCCTTCAATTATTATATTTGTTTTTGCATTAAATTGAATTAGGGTTTCAATTAGGATTAAATCTTGATTATTTTAATATCAAAATTCTCTCTCCTCCAACTATATTCAAATGAGGCTCCCCTCTCATTTTATTTTCTCTACATTATGACAAGAAACATTAGGGACCTTATTGAAGTGGTAATTTTCATATTGAACCTTATATTTTTGGGTGAATTGCACATTACACCAAAACTAGGTTTTAATGCTCAAACATTGCTTTATCAGCTCTTTCTTGGTACTCAGGCTTCCATAAGCCATACCACTGAATCATTTTCACTCTCATGATTCTTCAAAACATGAGGAACATATTATCATGCACAATTTGCACTTAAACCCCTCAACTTGGGTAATTTGCACTTTAGTCCAAAATAAGCAAAACATTGATTTTGACAATATTCAAAAAGGACTAGAATTGCAACATAAGTTCCTCTTGAACCCTAATTGCTTTTCACAAGATAATATTAAGCATATAATCATACATCTTAATCAAAACACCTAGGGTTAAAGCATAACCCAGGTTAGGGATGTTACAGTTTAAGGTCTAACAGTCTTCAAGACCGTTTGAAGGTCAAGGAGGTCAAACTTGTTTGAAGGTTTAAAAGTAACAAAACTATTTGGAGATCTAATAGTCTCAAAGCTATGAAATATTAATTAACCCTATGATTGTTAATGATGTTTATCAAAGGTAATTACAATGGTTGTACCTTCAAGGAACTTAAATGATTAGTACCATTTGAGTGGTTAGCCTTTGATGCTTATTAAAGCAATGCCTCAATACACTATGCTAACCCTAAATGTATGCACTTGAATGAAGGGTTGACCTAATCTAATAAAGCTTGAAATAATAAACATCCTAGAGAGGAAGAGAGAGAGAGAGAGAGGGAGAGAGAGATTCATACATGTATCATGTAATGGTTAAGCCTCAACACTCTCAACAAGAATATAATATGTAATTAGGGTATGATCCTTTATAAAGAGATCATGAAACCCTAATTGAGAAGGTTGATGAACCCTAACCCTAATCTAGGGTAATGTGAAACCCTAATTAAGGGTTATGACATGTGAAACCCTAATCAAGGGTGATACCATGTGAAACCCAAATGCAGAAATGTGATGTGAAACCCTAATTAAGGGTGATGTCATGTGAAACCTTAATTAAGGGTGATGTGATGTGAAACCCTAATTAAGGGTGATGACATGTGAAACCCTAATAAAGGGTGATTCCATGTGAAACCCTAATGTAGAGATGTGATGTGAAACCCTAATCAAGGGTGATGTCAAGTGAAACCCTAATTCAGAAATGTGATATGAAATTCAATCCAGGGTAATGTTATATGAAATCCTACCCTAATATAGGGTGAAGGTATGTGAAATCCTAATTTTGGATTATAGTGCATGAAACCCTAATGTTGGGTAATATGATGATAAACCATAACCCTAATTTGGGTAATGGGATGAGCATCCCTAATTGATATGAAATTTGGAAGTCTTAACCCTGATAAGGGAATAGTGATGCTACTCTTACACTGCATAGTGTTGATATGTAATTAATATAACCGTTATCATGTGCACTTGTCATGTAGGTATCATGAGATGTTTGACATAGCCAGGTATGAGCTATGATGATTTATCATTGAAATTGTTTTATGGGCCTTGTGAGCCATAATATGCTTTGTTGCCTAATAAGAGGTAACAAGAGATTAATAGGCTTTAAGAGCCATGTGAGATGCTTGTATTGCAAGTATCATGTTTACCTTGGTCAGATGACCTGAAGGTATTAGTTACCTGATAAGTGGTAACAAGTGTTCTATAATGAATTGAGGGTTTGAATACCCATATTCCATAATCTTCATGATGAGATGTTAAGGGATGAGAATGCCCATGATGTGGCAAGGGATTGAGATCCCAATGTTTATAAAGCTTTGAAAAGTACTTGTTAGAAGCATTACACATTCTTTGTAGCATTTGTTATAATAAATTATATTTGAAAACTTTACTGATGCTAAAAGAATATGGTAATGTACTTAATTAATCAAGTGAAATATTATCATGTAGAGCCCTGGCCATAGATCCATCATTGTTAGTAATTGGTGATGGTGAAATAGGTTTTCCTACAGGAACTCCTAGAGGGCATACTATTGAGTATGTGGGGGTTATGAGTGCGAATATCCTTATGCCCTAATAGAGGAATTGATGTGAGATAAACATTAAATCTCTCAATCCTTAATTATATATGCCGAGATGGATGTATCACTAATCTCCTGATGATGTTAATACCAGATCGATGCGAGATAAACATGAAATATCTGGATTGCGAAGAGAGTACAGCTGCCACTGTAACTCTATAGCGAAGTTGCCAGTATACCCTGGAAAGCTATTTAGTAGAGACACAAGATGTCCTACATTTTGTCCTCACACTGATTGAGGAAGATGAGGTCATGGGAATCCGGCTCTTCCATTGACCTATGTATGGTACCGATTTTAATTTCACAATAGTCGGTTGGAGTATGAGAGGTATACCTCATCTCCTCAGGGCTTAAGTATGACTGTAAACTGTAATAAGCCATGTAGAATAATTGCTTAAGGTTGAAATACGAGAATCATTGGTTGATGATATCTTGCTTAGTATATCCTAGATGGATAAATGTTATACATGTTCTTCATATTCCTTATTGGACAAATGACATACTGCTTTATCAAGTTATAAGCTGAAATACTTTGAAGAGGAACATTGCTCTAATATGCTTAGATAATTGATTTATCTACTGTTGAATACTTATGATTCCTCTGCTCAGTTTTATTCCATTAATTTGCAATAATAACATTTTTGGAAGAGAGTTATATCTCTCGCTGGGGAATTTCAATTGTCTCACCCCCGTGGGATCCAACGTTTTAGGTAGACAAAGAAGAAGAGGCAGAAACCCTACTGCAGGGGAAGAGCAGCAACAACAGCAACAAGGACAGTAGTGATATTCCAGGTGGAGACACTAGATGTCATGTTTTGTATAGAGAGAGTCCTATGTGTCATCTTTGTACTGTCAGGTCCTCAGAGTTTGTAGCTAGTACTTTTAATGAATCGATCTGAGATTTTTGACTTGATGCCTTGAGGTTTTTATGTTGTTTATGTATAGTTTAACAAGATAGTTGATACTTGTAATCCTCGAGAAGAGACGGTACAAGATACGTACTTATGAACCAAGATGTAAATGAAATACATTGGTTCATGATTAAAGAGTTTTCCTATGTTTGGATCTCTTTGCAAATGGTTTTAATTTTTAATGATTTTCAGTAAATCCGTTGTTGATGTTCTCTTCCGTTTAGTTAATAACATTTTGTTTGAATAGTGTATCACAACGATGGTTGCGGTGGAGAAGGGGAGGAGCAAACCATGGGATGGATGAGGGGACCACGGGTCGCGGTCATGGACACTGTGACCACGGTGTGAGGGAGAGGTCGTGGTAGGCGGTTGGTCGTGGTCTTGGGTGCGTGTGGAGGTACTGAGAGCACAAGGTGCCCGCAGTGTGGAGCGAGTTTTGGTCGCGATGGCTGATGCGGGTGTAGGTCGTTGATCGCGACCTGGAGGTGGTCGCGGTCCGGAGGTAGCAGATGATCGCGGTGTTGAAGGAGACCTCATACACGAAGCAGAACAGATCGCAGTCTGCTGGATGTCGAGGTGTTAGATGGCCGCGGTTTCTGTGAATCACATGTCTCAATTAGGGTTGAGAGGAGGCGAGAAGAAAACCACGAGCAGAATCATGAGGACCCACGATTGTAGTGAATAATAAAACAAAGGAAAGGAAAGGAGGGGGAAATGATCCCGGTTGCATGATGGGCCGAGGAGATTGGGCCTTTTTGCCCACTTTGACCTGCACATAGGTGCACAAATATCAATTAAAATGAAGATAAATAATTAAGCTAGGTAAAGATGCATACAAGGAGATTTAGGCAATAATAGCAAATAATGAGAGCCAAACTGGGCCCATAGTAAAGAATAAGACTATGATGACAATGTATTCATCATAAGGTTATATATCAAATAATACAAATCACTGGGCCTCAGTTTAGCAAAGAGTACATCGATAAGAGGTTTCTCATCTATGTTTGGTGCATTCAAGACCAACACTGGCCATTTAGCTATGTTATTGGCTATTCTAGCTACATTATCTATGAAGAGATGGAAAGCATAAAACATGAGCATTATTGGGCATATTATGACTAAAGTGGAACAAAACTATAGATAAATATCTAGCCAATACACATAAATTTGGGTGTTATCAGCTGCCAATCTCAACATACCGGTTAAAGAAATTGTAGTGCCCAATGGGAATGGAGGTCAACAAGATACATGCATGTCTGAATGATTATGTATTATTTCAAAAGGACTATGTGGATTTGAAATATTGTCCCAAATGTGGTGCGTTAAGGTTTAAATTGACGACTTCGGGGGAGTCCAAAATTGGTTCTCCTATCAAGGTGATGTGGTATCTACCTATAATACCATGGTTTCAATGCTTGTTTGCCTATCCGATAGATGTGAAGAATTTGAGGTGGCATGAAGATGTTAAGAAAAATAATGATGGGATCCTACGACATGCGTCTGATTCCCCACAGTGGAAGAAGATTGATTTATTGTACCCTGAATTCGGTGAAGAAGCTAGGAATCTAAGACTTGGAATTTGTACATATGGGATGAATCCGTACGGGACATTGAGAGGCCAACATAGCACTTGGCCAATTATGCTTGTTATATACATCTCAATCAGAATATGGCCCGTGATAGAACTGAATGGAAACGAAGGATCCATGTAGCCGACCCCAACATAGTTGGGACTGAGGCTTAGATGGTGATGATGATGATGATATACAATCTTCCTCCCTGGTTGTGTATGATAAATAAGTATGTTATGCTTTCGTTGTTGATATCAGACCCTAAACAATCTAGAAATGATATCAACATTTATCTTAAACCTCTGATTGATGACTTGAAGAAACTCTGGGGTGAAGGAGTGATGACCTATGATGCTTCACAAAGAGAGACATTTCATTTGCACGCTATATTGTTTTGCACTATGAATGACTTTCTAGCATATGGGAATTTGTCTGGATATAGTGTCAAAGGATCTAAAGCGTGTCCTATATGTGAAGAGAACACTGATTCAATATGACTAAAACATGGTGACAAGATTGTATATCTTGGTCATCGAAGGTTTCTTCCAAAATTCCATCTATATCATAGGTTGCATAAAGCATTCAATGGATGGAATGAGGAACGGAGTGCACCTAAACCTATACCAGGGGAGGATGTTTATGAAAGAGTAAAAGACTTTGCCAATGAATTTGGTACGAGATCACAATGTACAATGGCCACACGGAGTGACAAATCTTTATTCAAGAAGAAGTCAATATTTTGAGATCTTCCTTATTGGAGTTCTTAGGCAGTCAGGCATTGTATCGATGTCATGCACGTTGAGAAAAATGTCTGTGATAGCATCATCGATACTCTATTGAATATACCAGGTAAGACTAAAGATGGGATAAAATCCAGAATAGACCTACATGAAATGGGAATAAGGATAGAATTAATAGAAGTAGTTAGTAGCGATCGAAGAACATACTTACCTCCTGCTTGTTACACGTTGTCGAGAAAGGAGAAGAAAGCTTTTTGTGAATACTTGGTAAATGTTAAGGTGCCACAGGGTTACTCATCCAACATCTGTACATTGGTATCAATGAAAGATCTGAAGTTGATAGGTCTTAAATCTCATGATTGTCACACTCTAATGCAACAAATATTACCCGTGGCAATTCGATCTATATTTCCGAAGCATGTAAGGTTTGCAATCACCAGACTTTGTTTCTTTTTCAACAGTCTCTGCAGCAAAGTTATTGACCCTGATACTCTCAATAAATTGCAAAGAGAAGTGGTTGTTACCTTATGTCAGCTTGATATGTATTTTCCTCCTTCGTTCTTTAATATCATGGTACATGTTGTTGTCCACTTGACTAGGGAAGTGAAAATGTTGGGACCACTTTTCTTACATTGGATGTATCCCTTTGAACAATACATGAGCATTTTTAAAGGTGATGTTTGAAACCATTATCAGCCTGAAGGGAGTATTATTGAGGGTTATGTGGAGAGAGAGGTTATGGATTTTTGCAATGACTTTCTAAGTGCTAATGACACTCTTGTTAATGACAAGAATATTGAGGAGCATTTTGGCAAAGGAATTTTGGGATCACGGATGAAAGTAATCAACCGTGAGCAGTTGGAACAAGGTCACTTGTATATTTTACATAACATCGACGAAGTGAGTGTTTATATCGAGGAACATACCAATTTCATCAAGAGACAATATCCTCGAGCCAATTCAATGTGGCTTGCTAGAGAGCATAACAAGACATTTATTAAGTGGTTTGAAGATAAAGTCTTACATCAACTATCTCAAACACCAGATAATATTATTGAAACTATCAAATGCCTCACCTTTAAACCAAAATTGAATGTTATGTCTTATGTAGGGTTTGGCATAAATGGATTCTCATATTACACAAAGTGTCAAGATGATAAGAGTGTCGTCCAAAACAGTGGGGTCACCCTTCAAGCGTCTTCATTGTTTTTTGCAAGTGCAAAGGATAAGAGTCCATGTGAAGCTAAAATATTATATTACAGTGTCATTGAAGACATATGGGAGTTTGACTACGTAGATTTCAGAATTCTGCTCTTTAAATGTAATTGGGTTGATAACACCAAAGGAGTTATAGTGGATGAACTGGGTTTCACATTAGTGAACTTTGAAAAGATTGGCGAGAAGGGTGAACCATTCATATTGGCATCATAGGCGAAACAAGTATTTTATATCGATGATCCTGCAAATGATAAATGGTCAGTTGTTCTTCATGGTAAAATACAATTCATTGAAGATCCTATAGATGAAGAATAGTACTATGATAAGTATGATGACTCCAATCCATTCTCAATTGGGTTGCCAACACCACCAAATATTGAAGCTAATGATGACTTGCATGTGCGTGGAGATCACAATGAAGGATTGTTAATTGATAAAAGATCACAATATTAGAGGCATGCATGTTTTTATTTTTTTCTATGTTTTATTTTTTTGAATGTGAACTTTACAATGTGAATTACTTGACAATGTGAACTTTACAATGTGAATGTGAACTTTCAGATGGCTGAACATTCTCCTGATGACCGTGCTGATGATTACCGTGAGGGTGAGGATGTCAATGCACCACCTCACAATGTAAGTTTAAAAATATATCCCTGAGGTTTCTATCTATATGTTCATTTATAGTTATATCCTATAAGTGTGTTTTTTTTGTCAAATTTTAGGTTGGTGATGTACCCCCTGAAGAAATTGGGGCACTCAAAAAAAATTGAGAAAGTGAGGGGCATCGCAATGATGAACAAGTTACTACAACAAAGGGGCAATGGACCCAAACTGGTTGTGGATTTTGATCATGTAGGAAATCCAGTTGGAGTGAACCGTAACTCATTTATTTTATATCTTGGGGTTCTTACTCGCAACCATTGTAGTCCTAATGTAGAATCCTAGCTTAAAGTTCCTAAGGGGAAGAAAGACTTAATATGGAAGGAACTATCCGTGAGTTATTATTATTTGCAATTCTATTTTTGTAGATTACTAATTTTTAGGATACTAGTTAATAGCAATTCTATTTTGCAGAGCATAATTGATCTGGATGAAAAGCTGCATCATAAATGCGTGATGCAACACTGTGGGAGGGTCCTAAGGAACTATAGGACCAATCTCACCCGAGATTACATATGTGATGTTGATAAGAGGTTTTTGATTGATTTCCAATTCTAGACATTGATCACTGTTTGACTAACTCTACACTAATAATTTTTGTTTGTATTCTCTTTAAAAAATAAATTTAGGAAGAAGACAACAACAGAACAATGGAACTACCTAGACCCCAGAGACTGGGAGGAGTTTGTTACCCAAAGAAAAACGGATGAATTCAAGGTATTAAGCACCACTCCCAATTTAATTAATATACATTCTTATGTATTCACCTATTCAAGATTAACCTTTATTGTTACTAACAAAATCAATATGTTTACTAACTAGGCTAGCAGCGATGCTCAACAAGCAAGGTGTGCACTGAATGTGCATGACCACACAATGGGTCCAAGAGGATATGCATGCGTTTGCCAAAGACTACAGGCTGAGTTTACTGCTCAGCCTATTGCTACTCAGGAAACTGTAGAGTCCTCTACTACTACTCCCACACCTCTGCCTCACCATGCTATGTGGATAGCTGGGAGGCAAAATAAGAAGGGAGATATAACGAAGCCCGCAACTGCTGAGGCGGCTGCAAAAATGGTAAAAATCAACTCTTAGAGCAATGGATCGATATTGATTATTGTTATGTTTACTTACCAATTTCTATAGATGGCGATTAGCGGGAGCTGTACGAGCAGAGGAAGGAAGGCAAGTTCATCCCTTAGGGCACAAGTGATGAACTGACAGTTTCTCTGGGTAACCCAGAGCATCTTGAACGTTTTAGGGGTGCAGGTGCTGGTGTAGGCATCAAAGCGTTCTTTGGGCCATCCCATCACAAACCTATCCCAAAAGCGGGACTTTCACAAGTTGAGGTAACCTATTCTTTTTTTAGAATGTTATTGCGAAAGGGAATTCAATAATCAATAGCTAGTGTTTCTTTTATCCATGTATAGGTAGATGAATTAATTGAGAAGAAAGTCCAAGAAGCAATGGTGAAGTGGCAGGCGTCTCAAATAGCCACTCAGACGGTACCTATGACGTGCCACGCTTCTATTACTCCAACTGCAGAGGTTGGGAGTAATCCTATAGACCCACCACCTAGCACATCCTCTGTAAGTATTTTTTTTTGAAATAGTAGCTAGTCTTTTCAAGATGATATGTTTGTGTATATATGCATATAACATTCTTTATGTAAATTTGTAGTGGTTGAAGCCATGACGACTAAAATGTCAAGAATATGTCATTGCAGAGGCACAGGCTTACCCAACCCTTCCAGGGGACATATGTCATGGGACTCCAGTACCAGCTGGTGCGGTTTGTGTGACCCTGATACGTGTACACCCCGATTGGAGGGATCTTCTACTGCCATATGCCCACTCGGATGCTAAAATGCTTGGTGAGACAGAAGGTGGAGTGATAATGTGGCCCAAAACAGATGTCGTCTATACTAATATTGTATGGTAAATTTACATTACATTAATTTGGTAGTGTGTATATATGAGTCAATTGATCTGAAATTATATATATAGGTCAAAAATATGACACCCGCTACATCTCAGCCTCCACCTCCACCTCCTCAACTACCAAGTTGGTTTCCAAGGGACCAACACGCCTCATCAAGTCCTAATTGTAGGGGTATGGCAGTATGGATTGGCGAACATGATCAAAATTTCCCTATAAATGTTACAATTCCAGAGGATGTTACAGGTCAATCATACGATAAAAATCTATTTATATAAGTTTTGCATACGTATTAATGCATAGGTATTAATGTAGGTCAATCATACGAAAACAAGCTATTTATACAAGATATTTTGGAGTTGTTTCATTATGATTGGCTGAACACATCTATGATAGAGTTGTGGATATGGTGGGATCTTGTTTATACATCCATATACCTTGTTTTATATACGGTGATCTGGTTTCTTATATATTAATGCATACGTAATACATGTTTTGCAGCCACTTACACATGATATGTACAGATTTTGCATTTTCCCATGTGGGATTTTTGGTTCCATCTTTGATTAGTCTTGTAGATACAACCCCTTCTTCAGTTACTTCATACTGCTATGTTGCTTTTGAATATTTTGGTAAAAATAAGAAGACAGTGATAATAGCTCCATTCAAGGTTGAGTAAGTTTACTTTGCTTATAATTTGGACTTAAGAAAATTACATTTTTATTGTGGATTTTGAGTTATTAATTTTTAACTTTCTTACCTGTAGTGGTAGGCATTGGGAGTTACTAGTTATTGTCCCCAAGATGTTCACTGTCTATTATCTATATCATGCGGGGAATGAATTGAATACATTATATGGACACACAATGAAAAGGCCATTATTCCCGTGAGAAATATTTCATATTTTATATCTGTTAACCTCTATTATTATATTACTATTTAATTATGCAATTTAATGTGTTACATTAACATGTAGGTCTTTACAAGAGTTCAAAAAAGTTGGAGGAAAGGTCCCTAGGAAAAAGAATCAGCCACTAATTTGGGAGACTGTGAAAGTAATTTCCCGACTCCAATGTATATATTATTTATGTGAATTGTTCTTATTTGTATTTTTGAATATTTTGTATGTTTCAATTTATAGTGTGCTACACAATACAACGGTTGGGCATGTGTCTACTATGTGATGCGATTTATGGACCAAATCATTAAATATGCCGCAATGGAAATCGATACTATACATAAGGTATTATATATAGTCTCATTAGATAATATGAAATATATCAATCTTATTATATATTATTAATTATATATATACGTCATTATCTTTGCAGGTGTTTAAAACTAACTTCAATACATGTGGAAAGTTAGTAGATGTACATACTCCCTATATGAGGGAGGAATTAGATGTTGTAAGAGAAGAATGGGCAAAAGCCCTACAAGTAGTGGGAATTTTTAAATATGATTGGGTATCTGATGACAATGATGACGATGATGAATAAAGAATGATATTTATAAACTTTGTTCTCATAATTATTTTTGTGTGAATGTGAATGACTTTTTCTGAATTATCATATATGTGAATGTAAATGACTTTTTTTATCAATACATAAATGTATGAATGTGAGAAGAGATGAAATGAATGGAACTGAATGTGAATGTAAATGACTTTGCAGGTTTCTACATGTATCTGATCAATACATGTGTCTGAATGTGAATGACTTTGCAGGTTTGTGGCCTGTTGTTGGATGATATAAATGGATGTTGTAAACCTACAGTTCAGAACTGAACTGTAGGTTCTACATCCTGATGACCAGCCATACAACAGGCCTGCAAACTGATAAGAAGAAAAATAAGAATATAGGCGTCAGTTATTTGTATAAAACCGACACCAAATACATACATCATCGGTTATTAGAAAAAAAACCGACGTCTTTGTGCCCTTGCTGGCTTGGTGGGGGGAAGGATAATGACATCAGTTTTTGTTTAATAGCCGGCATCTTTAACCTTGATATAGTGTCGATTTTCTTTACTAATCAATGCTTATAGTTCCCTTACTAGCACGTTTTCAGTGGTGGGAAGGGTAATGGCATCAGTTTCTGTTTAATAACTGACGTCTTTAACCATGATATAATGTCAGTTTTCTTTACTAACCGACACTTATAGTTCCCTTGCTGGCACATTTTTGGTTGTAGGATGGGTAATGGCGTCGGTTTTTGTTTAATAACTGATGTCTTTAACCATGATATAATGTCAGTTTGCTTTAATAACCGACGCCTATAGTTCCTTGCTGGCGCATTTTCGGTGGCGGGAAGGGTTATGGCATCAGTTAGAAACCGATGCTGAAGGTGTCCACTTTTAGCGGCGCCCATTTGGGCGTCACTTGGAAACTGATGCTAAAGGCTCTAAATAACCGACGCCAAGACCTTTTCTGTAGTAGTGAATTGATCTAATGGTTAGACCTATACTTCAATTGATGACTTTGAACAATGAACCCAATCCAATGAATGAGATTGGATGCTTCAACATCCAATAGATAAGAATGAGTCCCATGATATTATATGTGGGTCCTAGTGATGAAAACGTGATGGTTCAATATCATTAATTTTTTGTTATACCTTTTCTCTCCTATTGTTATATTTGATAAATGACCATAATAAGTAGGTGTGTAACTTCAATGTGATATAGTTTGCTATACCTTACCGTAATGTAATTAAATGAGGGTGTTTGGTTATAATCAGCCCTCATGCATGATTAATGTGATGATGTATTACACTCTTCTTGTGTTAAAACCATAAGATAGTGCTATATGAATATCATAGTGCCTTGTCATAATAATACCTATGGACACATATTTGTTGATGATATTTTGAGCTTTGTTTAAGGCATGGAATGATGAGGATAACCTTGCTATGAATAATGTGATGGTCTTACTGACCTTTGGGGAGGTTTGAAGCCCTGGTTGAGGTGAAATCATCCTCATGTTCCAATAAGGGTTAAAACTCTAGAACTTATGATAATATATTGATATATTGTAATAGTATGGTGACAAGTGTGGTCCATTATCTTGTAATGGATGATAGTATGTGGTAAAGTGATAAATATTTATACCTCAAACATTTTATATCACCTGAAGTTGCAATACACATACTCTTTCTAGGAATAAACTAGGGTTTGTATGTCCACTTGTATGATGAAACCTTAATTTACCCAATTGGTAGTAACTAATCAAGTGTAACCCTAATCATGTAGTGCTCTGTGCCATAGAACCATCTTCAGTTTTAGAACTTGCTGGATGGTGAAATGAGTATTCCTAATGGAAACTCAGAGTGCATACTATTGACTATACAGGGTGCTTGTCATCCTGACACCAAGTGTTTTGGGAGGATGGATGCGGTCATACCTAGCCCACTTTTTTAGAACTACTATGGTCAGGTCTCAGTGATTATAACATGATGTGATTAGAGGACAACTGTGGTTGTACCTCATTGATTGGGTTTGAATACCCTGGATGCTAGCATTGTGACCTGTACCAAGGAGGGCTAGTTGTTTATAGGACTATATGTTTCTATTTTGTAGTTTGACTATATGTCACTGTGGTGTAGACTCATACTGACTGAGTATGGAGAAGATCTTGGAGTCTGGATCTTCTTAGATCTTATATGGAACTGATTGCGACCAAGCAGTGGTTAGATGTGTTGGATCAAGGGCTCTAGAGGGGGGTGAATAGAGCTTCACAAATCTCACAAAATGAATTAGACCACCAAATTATATTAAGAGCAAAAGCTTAACAATACAACCAATTTGAAGTCCTAACTAGCAGGCATAGCAAGGGTGAGAGACAAGGAAGAACATACACTTGGACAAAGTGGTTTAGAGTGGTTTCACACTTCAAACTAGAAGTGAGTCAGACCACAACCTAGAGTTGGATAGGCTCTAGGACTTTACAATCTTGATGCTCTTATATTCATTCATAAGATTACAAGACAACAACCACATTCATCCAAGGACTTAATACCTCAAGTAAGGATCTTCAACCTACCGAAGGAACTTACCCACTTGAACCATGGAGTCTTCACATATCAACAAGGACTTACCCACTCTTTCTTCAAGTCTTTGGCCTTTAAGGAATTACCTATCCTTATTGAACATCCACCTTTCCTATCTCCTTCACTTGGAGATCTGGAACACCATGCTTTCTTCAACCTTGAAGAATAGCAACTCCTTCTCCTTCACTCGGACAAGATCTTTAGCATTTTCTTCAATAGGAAAGGGGGTAGGAAGAAGGAAGTGGAGAGCTTTACATGGATACAAGGGGTAATTCTCTTACAACAGAACCTATCTCACTCATACTCACAAATTTGACTTGAAGGTAGAGAGAGAAAGGGGATCAAAGGTGTGAAACACTCTCAACTAAGCAAGAACCAAGCATATATGGAATGAGCAACCTTGGAATGAACTCCAACAGGTCCTATTTATAGCTGAGGGTGCCCCTTTGAGTTGGGGTACACTTAGGATAGAAAAATTGCCATTTTTTCCCAAGGCAACAGATCTATTTTCACCCAAATAACTCACCAACAGTCACAATCACTTTTTCTGCAATTTGCGTACAGTACAATTGGTCAAGTTTCAATAAAGGTAACTCGACCGATAGGGTAAAAGACAAACCCAAATTTCAAACCGTTGATTGACTTTGTCTTGAGGAAACTCGACCGACCAATGAAAGTTGTGTTTGGTCAGTAACCCCATCGATCGAGTTCTGTGAATACACAACTCAACTGATGCACTCTTCAAAGAATTGATCCTAGTGGATCGGTCGAGATTATAACTCGACCAATTGACTGCCTGTGATCAATTTTATAAAGTGCATCAAAAGTGATTAGAACTTGGTTCTAAGTGTCCCAATCAATTTTCTCATCTTAGTTACAAGCCAATGCATCAATACAAGTGATTAAAAAGATCTTCTAAGGTCATTTACATGGATTTCCTAAATTGTACACTAGTATAGCTTTTGACTTGAACTGTAGCAAATTAGGGTTTGTTAAATTTGATCCTTTTCATGTACCTAACACCTGAAATCAATCTTGAATACACTTATTTGATACATATGAATGGAATGGTTAAGTCATTATCAAACTATGGATAATGGATAACCTCTAGGTCAACATTCTGCCCCTTTTTGACAATGACAAACCATTCCTTAAACATATTGAAAAGGATATAGAAATTATACCTTTGCCTTGTGAATTTGGGGGATTCAAGATTTTAACAATGTGAATTGATCTCCCTCAACCTATGTTTACTTTAACCTACATAGTTAGTCTATCTACACAAAGCAGTTATAGCATACATGTACTATATGGTCCTTTGCAAGTCACATGATAGAACATAAAATGAATAAGAAAAGGATTTCATAAACAATTAACAACAGTATGACAAGGAATAGCAATATGATTGAGTTTCATGACATTGAAATTTCTCTCCCCCTTTTGACATTATCAAAAAGTAGAGGGGGTAGAAGAGCATATAACTAGGTCTTCTCCAAACCCAATCAAGCAGATAATCATACATGCAATCTCATATCATAGGTCAACCAGAGACAAAAGAAACATACAAAATGAAGTCATAATAAAAATATGGTGAAAGATGGAACCAACTCATAATATATAACAGAGCAAAGAGCAAGAGTGCACATAAAATATATTACAACTCAGAAGCATGTTCTCATAAAAGCAGTTACAAGCAAGAAGCGATGAAAAATGAAGATAAAATAGTACAACTCAGATAATGTGCCCAGATGTTTCTAATACAAAATAGGTTAGAAAGATATATATGATCAGCAAACTAGATGAAAAACTAAGAAACAATCTAGACATCTAGACTATCTATGTCCACAACATCATCATCATCAGCTCCAGGCTCGTAGTCCTTGTCTCCACCGAAAGGTGCAACTGTAGTGCCTTCATCACCAGAATCAGTACCAGAACCATCACCACCATCAGAAGCATCCTCACCATTGCCATCGTCATCATTAGCAGCCTCGACATCATCAGACTGGTCAGGCATCTCCTCATCTACAGGAGGACCAAAACCACGAACGGGCCAATGAGCATTATGCTCATCCCAAGTCATACCAAAAGCATAGAGAACATTGTCTTGAGGAAAGGATGGAGCAGAATAGCCAAGACTGGCAAGCAGGGTGGCCAAGGGGTGGAGATAGGAAAGAGAAGGACCACCAATAGAAAAGGGTGGAGGAGCAGTAGTAGCGGAAGGCTCGGGGGTAGGGTAGTAATGATTGTATGCATAGGAAGCATAATCACTATCGAGGAAAGGCTGGTAGGTGGGGTAGGGGTGTGCACAGGATATATTCATGTTTGGCATGATAGAACATAGATCATGATGCATGTGCTCCTAAACCTATTGGTTGTATGCTTGTTGGTGCATCATGTAGCCCATAAGGGTTTCATTAGATACACAAAATGAAGCACGACTAGGTCTAGGGGGATGAGGAGGTGGGACTCGGGTAGAGGAGGTAGGGGCTACAAAGGCAGAGGCCGAGGGTGAAGCACCAGGTGTGGAGGAGGAAAAAAATAGACACAGACTTCTGAATTGTGGTCTCACTGATACAGACACCTTTCCTGGCTAGCTTGTAATGAAAGTCAGAAAATAGTGATTTCTCAGTGGCAAACTGAAACAAACAACAAATCAGGGCTAGATAGGGTGGATGGGTGCCTCAAGTGTTCTTACCAGAATCAAAACAGGTCATATGGTGGAGAATGTATCTTTACCATTTGACTCTGATATTTTCAAGGAGGCAATACATGATAACTGCAATGTTCTCTGCAATATTTGTTTGATTTTTCTTCAGATGGATGTTGCAATTGACCACTAAGGCTAAGATGTGCTTCCTGAGATTGAGGGAGGAGGAGGGTAGGGTGCTCTTCTTCTTGTATGGAACATCAGGTTTCTTGAGATAGCGATGGATGTCAGGAAGAGTAATCTCATTCTATTTATAGAAACCTTCAGGATCCAAGAGGTCGAAATACTCTCCATAATCCTTGCACCAAGTGTCATTCACATTATCTCCGAAAAGAATACATTTAAAATATCCTCAGAGATTTGAAAATGCTTCCTGGTGATCATGGAAGTTAGGATCACTTGAGTATTCTACGGGGGTACAAGGGTGTCATAATTCCAACGCAAGTTAGCGTAGAATTTGTGAACTGCTTTTGTACTTGTCATTGAATTATGAAAGCAGTCACACTCGATAGCCAGGGCAGAGAGGTGATGGATGGCTAAAAACTTAGCTACTTGTTCTATGACCGCTTGACGCCTAGGGCTAGGCTCAAACAAAGCTCTAAAAGGGAAATGACTCCTAGGAAGAAGGTCCTTATACCTATTTATATCTTTTATTGAGACAAATGAGGTGTCATCAAAGGGAATCAAGTGGTTAGATGAAGAAGACAAAGTATCATTGCTAAGGGTGGGTCTCTTTCTCCTATGGGAAGCCATGGAGGTGAAAAGAAGGAGGAGAAGAGATCAAACACGCAAAGCAAGCTGTCAAAAATGTCCAAACACCAACAAGGAGCAAAAGGGGAGGTCTAGGACTGCTTATCTAGGTCGGGAAAGGGCTAGGATAGGGAATGAAAGGGTTTGGGTGGAGAGATTAGGGCTAGAAGAAGGGGATTCGGTCGGCTATTCTCTAATTGAGAGGGAGAATAGTTGGTCGAACCCAACTTAAGTTGGCTTCAACCCACTCATCAGTCGAGTTCTGAGACTGGGAAACTTGACTGATTGGTCCTTTTTAGAACAGCTCTCGACCATGGACCGGTCAAGTTTGTCCTGGGGGAAACTTGACTGATGGTCAACCTGACCTAAAACCATCAAACTCAATTTCTAGCCATATGAATGCTAATTAAATTCATTTTTTGAGTCTATTGTGTATTTTGAACATACTTAGGCACATATCACTCATCATTGGGTACTATTTAGTGATAAAACCAAGAAATTAGAGAAATGCCCAAAAACAAGTGAAACTAAGCATGTCAACAAGCAAATTTTGCAAATTTAGGCAAGCAATGTGAGTAAAGCATGAGCAAGACATATAGGATAAAAGAAACTAGCTAGATAATATGTCAATATCATCCAAAGCAATAATGAGAAGTTTAGATATAATAAAATTAAATTACTCTCTAGCTAGAGGTTTAGTGAAAATGTCCACTAACTGATTTTTCGTGTCCACATGCGTGATATAGATATCCTTTTTGGCAATGTGATCATGAAGAAAATGATGGAGAACCCCTATATGTTTAGCTCTATTATGCAATATAGGATTATAAGAAAGATTTATTGCACTAGTATTATCACAATAGATAGGAGAAGCATTAAAATGTATGCTAAAGTCTTGGAGCATTACTTCATCCATATGACATGGGCACAACAACTCCCGACTACAATGTACTCAACCTCGGTGGTTGATAATGCCATGGTGCTCTGTTTCTTGGAAAACCAAGACACTAAGCATGGTCCTAGAAGGAAGCAAGTGCCACTTGTGCACTTTCTATCAACCAAACAACCTACGTAATCAGCATCACTATATGCTATAAGAGTAAAGTCCCTTGACTTAGGGTACCATAGACCAAAGTTTTGAGTTTTGGCTAAGTACCTCAAAATCCTCTTAATAGAAATAAGATGTGATTTCCTAGGACTTGATTAAAAGTGAGCACACAAGCCAACACTAAACATAATGTCAGGTCTAGAGGCAGTTAAATAAAGTAAACTTCCAATCATACCTCTATAGAGATTCTCATCTACCTTCTCACCTTCATCTCTATCAAATTTGGTGATGTTGGACATGGGTGTGTCCATTAGTTTCATGTTCTCCATCCCAAAGCATTTGAGTAGTTCACTAGTGTACTTGCCTTGGTTGATGAAGTTTCCATATTTGGTTTGCTTGATTTGGAAGCTGAGGAAGAAAGTAAGCTCACCCATCATGCTCATCTCGAACTCACTCTGCATAAGAGAACTAAACTCCTTGCAAAGATCAAGATTAGTTCCGCAAAAAATGATATCATCAACATAAATTTGAATGATAAGAAAATTGCTAGAAGTGTGTTTTAGAAATAAAGTTCAATCGACTTTTCCCATGACATAGCCATTGTCCAACAAAAAGTTCTTTAATTTCTCATACCAAGCTCGAGGTGCTTGTTTGAGTCCATAGAGAGATTTTTGTAACAAATAAACATGATTAGGTAGCTTGTCATTTTCAAAGCCCGGAGGTTGAGCAACGAATACTTCCTCCTCAATTTTACCATTCAAAAATGCACTTTTAACATCCATTTGGTATAGCAAGATATTTTTTTAACTAGCAAAGGCAAGTAGCATTTTAATAGATTCAAGTCTAGCAACAAGAGCATAAGTTTCATCAAAATCAATACCTTCCTACTGATTGTAACCTTGTGCCACTAACCTTGGTTTGTTCCTTACCACCTTGCCATTTTCATCAAGCTTGTTCTGGTAGACCCATTTGGTGCTAATGATTTTTCTGTCACTTGGTCTTGGCACTAGGGTTCACACTCAGTTCTTCTTGAATTGCTCTAGTTCCTCCTATATGGATAGGATCCACTCGTCATCTCCAAGAGCTTCCTTGATGTTCTTTGGCTCCAGTTGTGAGATGAAGGCATTGTCTGCTTGTTCTTTGTTGTAGGCAGCTCGTGTCTTCACTCTCTCAAATGGGTTGCCAATGATTAGCTCTTTAGGATGATTCTTTGCAAAATGAGGAGTGGTATCCTTCTTCTCTTCATCTTCTACTTCAACCACCTTCTTACCTTTGTTGTCAATGTTGAGGTCTTTTAAGATAGGAATTAAGTCATCTGCAACATCATTATCAACAACATTCTTCCAACAACAAGGTTAGTTTCAATAAACTTGACATTAATAGATTCTTCAATTTTAGATAGTTCAATATTGAAAACTCTATAAGCCATGCTTGTAGTGATATAGCCTAGGAAGAAATCCTTGTAAGATTTTGGATCAAACTTGTCGAGCGAATCCATAAAGTTTAAGGACATCCAAAAATGTGAAAGAAGTCAATGGATGGCTTTCTACCATGCCATAACTCATAGGGGGGCTTCTTCAAAGAAGCATGCGTAAAAACTTGGTTCTGCACAAAGCAAGAGGTGTTAACGGCTTCCGCCCAAAACTTATTAGGAATGTCATATTCAAGAAGCATGGTCCTAGCTGTGATACACTATTCGAACAAAATGTTATTAACTAAACGGAAGTGAACATCAACAACGGATTTACTGAAAACCACTAAAAATTAAAACCATTTGCAAAGAGATCCAAACGTAGGAAAACTCTTTAATCATGAACCAATGTATTTCATTTACATCTTGGTTCATAAGTACATATCATGTACCGTCTCTTCTCGAGTATTACAAGCATCAACTATCTATTTAAACTATACATAGACAGCATAAAAACCTTAAGGCATCACGTCAAAAATCTCAGATCGATTCATTAAAAGTACTAGCTACAAACTCCGAGGACCTGAGAGTACAAAGATGACACATAGGACTCTCTCTATACAAAACATGACAGCCAATGTCTCCACCTGGAATATCACTACTATCCATGTTGCTGCTGTTGCTGCTCTTCCCCTACAATAGGGTTTCTACCTCTTCTTCTGCGTCTACCTAAAAAGTTGGATCCCACAGGGGTGAGACAATTGAAATTGCCCCAGTGAAAGATATAACTCTCTGCCAAAAATATTATTATTGCAAATTAATGGAATAAAACTAAGCAGAGGAATCATAAGTATTCAATAGTAGATAAATCAATTATCTAAGCATATTAGAGCAATGTTCTTCTTCAAAGTATTTCAGCTTATAACTTGATAAAGCAGTATGTCATTTGTCCAATAAGGAATATGAAGAACATGTATAACATTTATCCATCTAGGATATACTAAGCAAAATATCATGAACCAATGATTCTCGTATTTCAACCTTAAGCAATTATGCTACACATCTGATTACATTTTACAGTCATACTTATGCCCCGAGGAGATGAGGTATACCGCTGATACTCCAACCGACCATTGCGAAATCGAAATCGGTACCATACATAGGTCAATGGAAGAGCTAGATTCCCATGACCTCATCTTCCTCAGTCACTGTGAGGAAAAAATGTAGGACATCTTATGTCTCTGCTAAATAGCTTTCCAGGGTATACTGGCAACTTCGCTATAGAGTTACAGTGGCAGCTGTACTCTCTTCGCAATCGAGAGATTTCATGTTTATCTCAGATCGATCTGGTATTAACATCATCGATATATTAGTGATACATCCATCCCGACATATATAATGAAGGATTGAGAGATTTATTGTTTATCTCACATCAATTCCTCTATTAGGGCGTAAGGATATCCATGCCCATAACCCCCACATACTCAACAGTATGCCCTCCAGGAGTTCCCGTAGGAAAACCTATTTTACCATCACCAATTACTGACGATGATGGATCTATGGCCAGGGCTCTACATGATAAGATTTCACTTGATCAATTAAGTACATTACCATATTCTTTTAGCATTAGTCAAGTTTTAAAATATAATTTATTATAACAAATGCTACAAAGAATGTGTAATGCTTCTAACAAGTACTTTTCAAAGCTTTATAAACATTGGGATCTCAATCCCTTGCCACATCATGGGCATTCTCATTCCTTAACATCTCATCATCAAGATTATGTAATATGGGTATTCAAACCCTCAATTCATTAAAGAACACTTGTTACCACTTATCTGGTAACAAATACCTTTAGGTCATCTGACCAAGGTAAACACGATACTTGCAATACAGGCATCTCACATGGCTCTTAAAGCCCATTAATCTCTTGTTACCTCTTATTAGGCAACAAAGCATATTATGGCTCACAAGGCCCGTAAAACAATTTCAATAATAAATCATAATAGATCATACATGGCTATGTCCAACATCTCATGATACCTGCATGATAAGTGCACATGATAATAGTTATATCAATTACATATCACAACTATGTAGTGTAAGAGTAGCATCACTATTCCCTTATCAGGGTTAAGATTTCCAAATTTCATATCAATTAGGGATACTCATCCCATTACCCAAATTAGGGTTATGGTTTATCATCATATTACCCAACATTAGGGTTTCATGCACTATAATCCAAAATTAGGATTTCACATACCTTCACCCTATATTAGGGTAGGATTTCATATAACATTACCCTGGATTGAGTTTCATATCACATTTCTAAATTAGGGTTTCACTTGACATCACCCTTAATCAGGGTTTCACATCACATCTCTGCATTAGGGTTACACATGGCATCACCCTTGATTAGGGTTCACATGTCATCACCCTTAATTAGGGTTTCACATCACATCACCCTTAATTAAGGTTTCACATGACATCACCCTTAATTAGGGTTTCACATCACATTTCTGCATTTGGGTTTCACATGGCATCACCCTTGATTAGGGTTTCACATGTCATCACCCTTAATTAGGGTTTCACATTACCTTAGCTTAGGGTTAGGGTTCATCAACCTTCTCAATTAGGGTTTCATGATCTCTTTATAAAGGATCATACCCTAATTACATATTATATTCATGTTGAGAGTGTTAAGGCTTAACCATTACATGATACATGTATGAATTTCTCTCTCTCTCTCTCTTCCTCTCTAGGATGTTGATTATTTTAAGCTTGATTAGATTAGGTCAACCCTTCATTCAAGTGCATACATTTAGGGTTAGCATAGTGTATTGAGGAATTGCTTTCATAAGCATCAAAGGCTAACCACTCAAATGGTACTAATCACTTAAGTACCTTGAAGGTACAACCATTGTAATTACCTTTGATAAACATCATTAACAATTATAGAGTTAATTAATCTTTCATAGCTTTGAGACTATTAGATCTCCAAATGGTTTTGTTACTTTTAAAAATCTTCAAACGGTTTTGACCTCCTTGACCTTCAAACGGTCTTGAAGACTGTTAGACCTTAAATGGTCTTGGTTCAATTGTATCTCCAAATGGTCTTGAGGTGCTTGACCTCCAAACGGTCTTGCCCTAACTCCTTCAATTGGTTTTTAAACTGTTTGCTTAGTTTATCATTGAAACTGAATGATCAACCCATCATTGAAACCGAATGAACATCAATTGGTTTGAGACCATTTTCCTTCCAAACTGTCTGAGGACCATTTGATCCCAAACGGTCTCAAGATCGTTTGATCCAAAACATCTTGAAACCGATTGGATCAACTAGGGTTTCCTCCAACCAATCAATTGATTTTAGGGTTTGCTTTGTTGAATCAATCATCAATTGAACCATTGAGAGTACATCAAATTACAGCCCGTGGATCTCCAACCATCCATCACATCCCTTGAACTCCAAATGGTCTTGAGACCGTTTGGACCATCAACCAAGAAATTGATCCAATTTAATTAGGATTTCTTCAATCAATCGATTAGGGTTTATAATCAATTTATCATCCATTCTGGAATCCATTATAATTAAATCAATTTGAGTCATTGAATCTTCATCATTCACATCAGCAATTAAACCCAAATAGTTTTGAAGTTCAATTTACCCATTCAATCTTGAGGTCCATTACCCATTTGGTTTTGAACTCAATTACCCATTCGATCCGGAAGTCAATTACCCATTCGGTCTTGAACTTAATTACCCATTTGGTTTTGAAGTAAATTACCCATTCGGTCTTGAACTTAATTACCCATTTGGTTTTGAAGTAAATTACCCATTTGGTCTTGGTTTCAATTACCCATTCGATCTTGGGTTCAAATACCCATTCGGTTTTGAAACTGAATCAACTCAATCGGTTTTGAAACCGAATCAATTCAATCGGTTTTGAAAACCATTTGCCCATTCCTTTGTTAAGGTGTGTGCTTAAGATGACATCATCATCTTCAAGATTAAAACCTTCTAAATCAATTGTGATTCTTATGGCAATTTCAACAACTAATCAAAAGGAAATTGAGAAAGAAAAAAGGTTCAACATAGGATGAATAAATTGCAAGCAATAATGACATTTAAGGGTTCAAGTTATAAAACCCACCTTCAAAGCTGAATCCAAGCTTCAATCTTCACATTCTCAATGGTGAATGAAGCTCTCTCAACTGTCCAAGGCCCGTTCTCAAGTCTTTGAGTGAAATAAATGGCTAAGGTTGAAGATTGAATGAAGAAAAGAAGAAATTCAGCACTGAATTTCGATTTCCACCATGAAATTAAGGTTGAAGATGAATATGGAGCTTACCTATAGGTTGGGGCACATCCTCCTATTTCTCCTAAGATCCCTTGTGCATGGACAAAGCAAGGAAAGAAAGAAGGGTCGAAAAGAGTCTTTCACTTGGGTGAAAAATGGGATATATGTAAAGGTATTTCATGAGAGAGAAAGTGATAATTAATTCCTTCAACTCCCAAAATTGGTGCGACATTCTCCCCTCCATCGCTTGCATCCGAATCCATCTCCCCCACCTTGTAATTCCTCTACATTATCCATGAATTAAAGAAAACAAATTAAGCACCTTAATCAATATAATAATAATATCCAAAATTGAGTGGATATTACTTTTTAGTTAACTAATGTGAGTGGGTTCTCCATTCACTTTAGATATTTTGTGGCCTTTTCAAGGAACTAGGACGTTCACACACATGCAAATTCAACCATCTCATTTTTGGTTGAATGGCACTTCCATTAATATATTAATTTTTTCATTAAATTGAATTAGGGTTTCAATTATGCTTAAATCTTGATTATTTTAATATCAAGATTCTCTCTCCTCCAAAGTGATTTAAATGAGATGCCCCTCTGATTTTCTTGTATCTAAGTGATACCAAGAAACATTTGGAACTCTCTATAAGTGATATTTTGCATATTGAACCCTAGGTTTTAGGTAATTTGCATATTACACCAAAAGTAGGTTTTAATGCACAAACATTGATCAATAAGTTCTTTCTTGGTGCTCAGGCTTGAGGCAGCCATAACTCTACATCATTTTCATTCTTATGATGCTTCAACACTTGTGGAACATTTTACCATGTAACATTTGCAAGTTAACCCCTCAACTTGGGTAATTTGCACATTAGTCCAAAATGGGCAAAACATTGTTTTTCAACATTATTCAAAAAGGACTAAAATTCAAACATAAGTTCCTATTGGGCCTTAATTACTTTTCAAAATATAAGAGAAATCATATAATTATCTTTATTAAACAAAACATCTAGGGTTAAAGCATAACCCAAGTCAGGGATGTTACAAATTTATCCACCCCTAACAGGGATTTCGTCCCCAAAATCATCAAGAGAAAAGAGAAGAGTACTTCCTCCTCATCTCTTCTTCTAGATCCCACATAGCTTCTTAAATGCCAAATTGATGCTAGAGAACTTTCACAAGACATATGTCTTTCTTTTTCAGCTTTTTAATTCTTTTATCAAGGATCATCACATGTCCTTCAACATATGATATATCATCATTTAATTCTACTTCCACATGTTGCAAAACTAACTCTGTGTTAGGATGACACTTTCTCAACATGGAGATATGGGACATTGGATGCAACTTATGCAGCTCAGGTGGCAACTCTAGCTTATAGGCTACCTTTCCAATCCGTTCAATGATTGGATAAGGCCCCATAAATCTAGGAGCTAACTTTCCTTTCTTTCCAAATCTAAGGACACCTTTCCAAGGTGAGACCTTGAGATATACTCTGTCTCCAACTTGGAATTCTAAAGGTCTTCATCGTTTGTCATTGTATGATTTCTGTCTATCCTGTACAGTCTTCAATTGTTGTTGTATTACTTTAATCTTCTCATTTGTCTGTTGCACAAGCTCAAGACCCAAAAGTTGATATTCTCATGTTTCATACCAACATATAGGAGATCTACAACATCTACCATATAATGCTTCATATGGTGCCATATCAATACTGTGCTTATAGCTATTATTGTAAGCAAATTCTATCAAGCTCAGGTGTAGATCCCAACTTCCTACAAACTGAAGGACACATGCCCTAAGCAAATCCTCCAAAGTTTATATGGTCCTCTCAAATTGTCCATCTGTCTGTGGGTGAAAGGTTGTACTAAACCTTAACTATGTACCCAAAGCTTTATGTATTCGTTCCCCAAAATGACTTGTGAATTGGGGACCTCTATCAGAAACAATAATAGCTGGAACCCTATGCAACCGCACTATCTCGTCTATATATGTCTGTGCAAGCTTCTCAATAGTGTAAGTTGTTTTGATAGGAATGAAATATGTTGTTTTAGTCAACCTATAAACTATCACCCATATGGAATCATGACCTTTGGTTATTCTAGGCAAACCAACCACAAAGTCCATGGTCACATGATCCCATTTCCACTGCGGTATAGGCAAAGGTTGCATTGTTCCTGCAGGCTTTTGGTGTTCAACTTTAACCTACTGACACACTAGACACCGCATGACAAACTCAAGTACATCCTTCTTCAATCTTGGACACCAATACATATCCTTCAAATTATGATACATTTTGGTACTCCCTGGATGCATTGCATACATCGAAAAATGAGCTTCCTCCAAGACTAACTTCCTTAAGTCATTGGCATCAGGTACTACCATCCTACCATGGTAACAAACTACCTGATCCTCTGACTCATGAAATCCATCCCATTTCTCACTACCATACTCTGACCTAATCTGCTGAACTACAACATCAGCTTATTGTGCTTCTTTAATCTGTTGTCTCAGAGTAGGTTTTATGTGCATCTCAGCTAACAACCCGAATAACAACGATACCTTAAGTTGTATATTGGTTTGCCTCAAGGAGATGAGCATATCTTTTTTAAAGCACACTAAGGAGTTCAACTGTGCTTTATCTAAGGTTGGTGATGATGATTTCCTACTTAGTGCATCAACCAATACATTAGCCTTCCCTGGATGATAATCAATTGTACAACCATAGTCCTTGATTAACTCCGTCCAGCAGTGTTGTCTCATGTTCAATTCATGTTGTGAGAAGATATGTTTTAGATTCTTATGATCTGTGAAAATATGAAATGTTTCTCCATAGAGATAATGTCTCCAGATTTTTAAAGCATGGACCACAACAGCTAGTTCTAGATCATGTGTCAGAAAATTCTCCTCGTGTTTCTTAAGCTATCGAGAGGCAAAAGAAATCACTTGATTATCCTACATCAACACACATCCTAAACCATTTTTAGATGCATCACAGAAAACTATGTACCCTTTCCCTTGCTCAAGTAACACCAGCATAGGTGCACTTGTTAACCTTTCTTTCAACAACTGGAAAGAATGTTGACACTTTTCATTCCAAACAAAAGGAACCTCCTTCCTAGTCAACTTGGTTAGGGGTAAAGCTATATAACTGAAGTTCTTAATGAGCCTCCTGTAATAGCCTGCCAGTCCTAAGAAACTGTGTATCTCTGTCGGTGTCTTTGGCTATTCCCATTGCATGACAGATTCTACCTTCTTAGGATCAACAAGGACACTTGTGGCAGATATTACGTATCCTAGAAAAGAAACTTCTGGTAACCAGAACTCACATTTGCTAAACTTAGTATACAACTTATGCTCTCTTAGCAAATTAAAGCCTGATGGAGGTGTTGCTCATGATGTTGAGCATCTCTACTATATACCAAGATGTCATCTATGAAGACTACTATAAACTGATCAAGAAAAGGTCGAATGATTCTATTCATGAGTTCCATGAATGCAACTAGTGCATTAGTTAGTCCAAACAACATAACTATGAACTCATAGTGACCATACCTTATCCTAAAGACAGACTTAGTTATGTCACTCTCCTTGATACACAACTGATGATATCCCGACCTCAGATCTATCTTAGAGAAGATAGTTGCACAATGCAACTGATCAAACAAGTCATCAATCATTGGCAAAGGATACTTGTTCTTTATGGTTACTTTATTCAACTGTCTATAATCAATGCATAACTGCATCGATCCGTCCTTCTTCTTAACAAAGAGAACCAAAGCACCCCATGGTGAAGTACTCGGTCGGATAAAACCTTTCTCAAGAAACTCATGTAACTGTTTCTTGAGCTCTGCCATCTCAGTAGGTGCCATTCTATACGGTGTTTGTGCTATTGGTTGCGTGCCCGAGATTAGATTAATCTCAAAATCAATCTCTCGGGGCGGAGGTACACCTAGAAGTTCCTCAGGGAACACATCTTCAAACTCCCTAACTATCAAAACCTCATAAAGATTAGAGTTCTCCATAGTGATGTCTACAACATGTGCCAAGAATGCAAAGCATCCTTGTCTCATCAACTTTTCAGCTACCATATCTGACACAAGACAGGTTGGAAGAATCTTTCTATCTCCCTGAAAGATCCATGTGTCACCATCGATCATCACTGAACACAACTTGCTTGGAATCACAATCCAAGACAACCTTATATTTTTCTAGGGTGTCCATCCCAAGGATTATATCAAACCCATGCATCTCAAGTGGTATAAGATCCACCTGAATGCGATGTCCAGAAAAGGAAAGAATGCAGGGAGAACACACCTCCCGCAACACTGCAGATCCCAACAAAGGGATTTCTAATAACAGACTATCTGCTCTATGACTGACAGTCATCTTGCAGTCAAGGATCACTCTTCTAGTGATAAAGGAATGTGTAGCACCCTGATCAATTAAAACATATACGAAGCAGGATGAAGACATATCAGAATGAAATAGTTCCATCTGACCTGTCACAACTCGAGGGTTGACTAGTGCTTCAGGTTGATTCATCACATAGAATCTCATTGTTGCTTGTTGTTGACCATGTGCTCGATTGTTGGGTGCTGACGAACCAGCTTGGGGCACTTGTCCACGTCCTCTAGTGCCACTCGAGAACTGTCACCTCTGAGAGCCTTGCTAACTCTGCCTCTGAGGTTGAGTCATACTTGTTTCTCTAGCTTGACAATCTTTCATCAAATGCCCCATCTTTCCACATACAAAACAACCTCTATTCCCCGACTGTGGCCTGGGTGGTCCTGTTACCAAAACTGGTGCTGAGTTGTAGGCTCCTTCTGGTGGTAAACTACGGCCTCTACCCCTACTCGACATCCATTGCGTCTGGGTATTAAATCTTGGTGGTGCTATTGGTGCAAAAAATCTCGGTTTCTTGAAACTTTTGGACCCTTATCCTTGAAACTGAGTATACACCTTCTTACTCTTAGTATGACGCTTCTCAATCACCGATCTTTCTATCCGTCTCATGGACTCAACAAAAGTGGCAAACCTCTCCCTGTTCTTCAAAGCAGACACAGGAGTGGTCAAATCAACATTCAACCCCTTCTTAAAATGCCGAATTCTTTCTTCATCATTAGCTGCCATATGTGGACAGAACCACAAAATCTCCATGAACTTAGCTTCATACTCGCTAATGTTCATTGATCCTTTCCTTAATCTCTCAAACTGAGAGATTTTCTCATCTAGAAACATCTTGGGGAAGTATCTACTGATGAATTCTCATCAAAATACTTCCCATCCGATCTCAACACCTGGCCTCTTGCCCTCTTCTATTGTCCACCAGTGGCTAGCACTCCCTTTTAGAAGGTATACTGCATGTCTAACCTTCTCAGCTTCTGGAATATTAAGGATTCTGAAGGCCTTCTCCAGCTCAGTCAGCAACAAGTCATCATATGTTGGGTCAGCTGTACCAACATATTCTGTGGCTCCAACCCGACGAAGTCATTCAAAAGTCTTATCGGCTCCTTGTCCTTCATGGTGAGATGATGCCCTAGGTGCAGGTAGTGGCATCCTATCCACCATATGCGTCATGGTTGCCATGAACTGCCCAAACAGATCATGGAAGGCTAGGTTTTCCAATGCAGCTTGATTAAACTAGGGATGTTTAGGTACTGGTTCTTCCCTATCCTGATCCCTTGCACCTCTTCCTGGTGTAGCAATGCTACTCTCAGTAGCATGTTGTTCGTGTGATCCAGACATCTTTAAGTTCTTCTTCTCCTCCTATATGAGCAGAAGACACTATCAGATATACTGGAAAACACTAGAACAGACTCAACAACCTTAATCCTATGTCTCTATAGACTTCAGTGAACCTAGAGCTCTGATACCACTAATTGTGATACACTATTCAAACAAAACATTATTAACTAAACGGAAGTGAACATCAACAGCAGATTTATTGAAAATCACTAAAAATTAAAACCATTTGCAAAGAGATCCAAACACAGGAAAACTCTTTAATCATGAACCAATGTATTTCATTTACATCTTGGTTCATAAGTACATATCATGTACCGTCTCTTCTTGAGGATTACAAGCATCAACTGTCTTGTTAAACTATACATAGATAGCATAAAAACCTCGAGGCATCAAGTCAAAAATCTCAGATCGATTCATTATAAGTACTAGCTACAAACTCCAAGGACCTGAGAGTACAGAGACGACACATATGACTCGCTCTATACAAAATATGATAGCCAGTGTCTCTACCTGGAATATCACTGTTGTCCCTGTTGTTGCTACTGTTGGTGCTCTTCCCCTGTAGTAGGGTTTCTGCCTCTTCTTCTACGTCTACCTAAAAGGTTGGATCCCACGGGGGTGAGACAATTGAAATTGCCCCAGCGAGAGATATAACTCTCCACCAGAAATATTATTATTGCAAATTAATGGAATAGAACTGAGCAGAGGAATCATAAGTATTCAACAGGAGATAAATCAATTATCTAAGCATATTAGAGCAATGTTCTTCTTCAAAGTATTTCAGCTTATAACTTGATAAAGCAGTATGTCATTTGTCCAATAAGGAATATGAAGAACATCCATAACATTTATCCATCTAGGATATACTAAGCAAGATATCATCAACCAATGATTCTCGTATTTCAACCTTAAGAAATTATGCTACATGGATGATTACATTTTACAATCATACTTAAGCCTTGAGGAGATGAGGTATACCGCTCATACTCCAACCGACCATTGTGAAATTGAAATCGGTACCATACATAGGTCAATGGAAGAGTCAGATTCCCATGACCTCATCTTCCTCAGTCAGTGTGAGGACAAAATGTAGGACATCTTGTGTATCTGCTAAATAGCTTTCCAGGGTATACTGGAAACTTCGCTATAGAGTTACAATGGCAGCTGTACTCTCTTCGCAATTAAGAGATTTCATGTTTATCTCACATCGATCCGGTATTAACATCATCGAGAGATTAGTAATACATCCATCCGACATATATAATGAAGGATTGAGAGATTTAATGTTTATCTCACATCAATTCCTCTATTAGGGCGTAAGGATATTTGTGCCCATAACCCCCACATACTCAACAGTATGCCCTCGAGGAGTTCCCGTAGGAAAACCTATTTCACCATCACCAATTACTGACGATGATGGATCTATGGCCAGGGCTCTACATGATAAGATTTCACTTGATTAATTAAGTACATTACCATATTCTTTTAGCATCAATCAAGTTTTCAAATATAATTTATTATAACAAATGCTACAAAGAATGTGTAATGCTTCTAACAAGTACTTTTCAAAGCTTTATAAACATTGGGATCTCCACCACTTGCCACATCATGGGCATTCTCATCCCTTAACATCTCATCATCAATATTATGGAATATGGGTATTCAAACACTCAATTCATTAAAGAACACTTGTTACCACTTATCAAGTAACTAATACCTTCAAGTCATCTGACCAAGGTAAACATGATACTTGCAATACATGCATCTCACATGTCTCTTAAAGCCCATTAATCTCTTGTTACCTCTTATTAGGCAACAAAGCATATTGTGGCTCACAAGGCCCATAAAAAAATTTCAATAATAAATCATCATAGCTCATACCTGGCTATGTCCAACATCTCATGATACCCGCATGATAAGTGCACGTGATAACAGTTATATCAATTACATATCAGCACTATGCAGTGTAAGAATAGCATCACTATTTCCTTATCAGGGTTAAGATTTCCAAATTTCATATCAATTAGGGATACTCATCCCATTACCCAAATTAGGGTTATGGTTTATCATCATATTACCCAACATTAGGGTTTCATGCACTATAATCCAAAATTAGGATTTCACATACTTTCACCCTATATTAGGGTAGGATTTCATATAACATTACCTTGGATTGAGTTTCATATCACATTTCTAAATTAGGGTTTCGCTTGACATCACCTTTGATTTGGGTTTCACATCACATCTCTGCATTAGGGTTTCACATGGAATCACTCTTGATTAGGGTTTCACATGTCATCACCCTTAATTAGGGTTTCACATCACATCACCCTTAATTAAGGTTTCACATGACATCACCCTTAATTAGGGTTTCACATCACATTTCTGCATTTGGGTTTCACATGGCATCACCCTTGATTAGGGTTTCACATATCATCACCCTTAATTAGGGTTTCACATTACCCTAGATTAGAGTTAGGGTTCATCAACCTTCTCAATTAGGGTTTCATGATCTCTTTATAAAGGATCATACCCTAATTACATATTATATTCATGTTGAGAGTGTTGAGGCTTAACCATTACATATGAATTTCTCTCTCTCTCTATCTCTTCCTTTCTAGGATGTTGATTATTTTAAGCTTGATTAGATTAGGTCAACCGTTCATTCAAGTGCATACATTTAGGGTTAGCATAGTGTATTGAGGCATTGCTTTCATAAGCATCAAAGGCTAACCACTCAAATGGTACTAATCACTTAAGTACCTTGAAGGTACAACCATTGTAATTACCTTTGATAAACATCATTAACAATCATAGGGTTAATTAATCTTTCATAGCTTTGAGACTATTAGATCTCCAAACAGTTTTGTTAATTTTAAACCTTCAAACAGTTTTGACCTCCTTGACCTTCAAGCGGTCTTGAAGACTGTTAGACCTTAAACGGTCTTGGTTCAATTGTATCTCCAAACGGTCTTGAGGTGCTTGACCTCCAAACAGTCTTGCCCTAACTCCTTCAATCAGTTTTAAAACCATTTTCTCAATTTATCATTGAAACCGAATGAACATCAAATGGTTTGAGATCATTTGCCCTCCAAATGGTCTGAGGACCGTTTGATCCCAAACGGTCTCATGACCATTTGGACTCAAACAATCTCAAGACTGTTTGGTCCAAAACATCTTGAAACTGATTGGATCAACTAGGGTTTCCTCCAACCAATCAATTGATTTTAGGGTTTGCTTTATTGAATCGATCATCAATTGAACCATTGAGAGTACATCAAATTACAGCCCTTGGATCTCCAACCATCCATCACAGACCTTGAACTCCAAACAGTCTTGAGACCATTTTCCTCCAAATGGTCTTGAGACCGTTTGGACCATCAACCAAGAAATTGATCCAATTTAATTAGGATTTCTTCAATCAATCGATTAGGGTTTATAATCAATGGATCATCCATTCTGGAATCCATTATAATTAAATCAATTTGAGCCATTGAATCTTCATCATTCACATCAGCAATTAACCCCAAATGGTTTTGAAGTTCAATTTACCCATTTGATCTTGAGATCCATTACCCATTTGGTTTTGAACTCAATTACCCATTCGATCCTGAAGTCAATTACCCATTCGGTCTTGAACTTAATTACCCATTTGGTTTTGAAGTAAATTACCCATTCAGTCTTGAACTTAATTACCCAATTGGTTTTGAATTAAATTACCCATTCGGTCTTGGGTTCAATTACCCATTCCATCTTGGGTTCAAATACCCAATCGGTTTTGAAACCGAATCAACTCAATCGGCTTTGAAATTGAATCAATTCAATCAGTTTTGAAAACTGTTTGCCCATTCCTTTGTTGAGGTGTGTGCTTAATATGACATCATCATATTCAAGCTTCAAACCTTCAAAATCAATTGTGATTCTTATGGTGATTTCAACAACTAATCAAAAGAAAATCGAGAAAGAAGAAAGGTTCAACATAGGATGAATAAATTGCAAGCAATAATGACATTTATGGGTTCAAGTTATAAAACCCACCTTCAAAGCTGAATCCAAGCTTCAATAATCACGTCCTCAATGGTGAATGAAGCTCTCTCAACTTTCCAAGGCCCGTTCTCAAGTCTTTGAGTGAAATGAATGGCTAAGGTTGAAGATTGAATGAAGAAAAGAAGAAATTCAGCATTGAATTTCGATTTCCGCCATGAAATTAAGGTTGAAGATGACTATGGAGCTTACCTATAGGTTGTAGCACGTCCTCCCATTGCTCCTAAGCTCCCTTGTGCATGAATAAAGCAAGGAAAGAAAGAAGGGTCGAAAAGAGTCTTTCATGTGGGTGAAAAATGGGATATATGTAAAGGCATTTCATGAGAGAGAAAGTGATAATTAATTCCTTCAACTCCCAAAATTGGTGCCACATGCTCCCATCCATCCCTTGCATATGAATACATATCCCCCACCTTGTAATTCCTCTTCATTATCCATGAATTAAAGAAAACAAATTAAGAACCTTAATCAATATAATAATAATATCCAAAATTGAGTGGATATTACTTTTTAGTTAACTAATGTGAGTGGGTTCTCCATTCACTTTAGATATTTCGTGGCCTTTGCAAGGAACAAGGACGTTCACACTTATGCAAATTCAACCATCTCATTTTTTTTTAAGGTCACTTCCATTAATATATTTATTTTTGCATTAAATTGAATTAGGGTTTCAATTATGCTTAAATCTTGATTTTTTTAATATCAAGATTTTCTCTCCTCCAAAGTGATTCGAATGAGACGCCCCTCTGATTTTCTTGTCTCTAAATGATACCAAGATACATTTGGGACTCTCTAGAAGTGATATTTTGCATATTGAACCCTAGGTTTTGGGTAATTTGCATATTACACCAAAAGTAGGTTTTAATGCACAAACATTGCTCAATAAGTTCTTTCTTGGTGCTCAGGCTTGTGGCAGCCATACCTATACATCATTTTCATTCTTATGATGCTTCAACACTTGAGGAACATTTTACCATGTAACATTTGCAAGTTAACCCCTCAACTTGGGTAATTTGCACATTAGTCCAAAATGGGCAAAACATTATTTTTCAACATTATTAAAAAGGACTAAAATTCAAACATAAGTTCCTCTTGGGCCTTAATTACTTTTCAAAAGATAAGATCAAGCATATAATTATCTTTATTAAATAAAACATCTAGGGTTAAAGCATACCCCAGGTCAGGGATGTTACACTAGCCATCTCTTGTAGCTACCTGTTCTTTCTCTCTACTACCCCATTTTTTTGAGGTGTACGAGGAGAAGAGAAATTGTTTGAGTAACCAGATTTTTCATAATAATGCTCAAAAATATCATTTTAAAACTCTCACCCATGGTCACTGCGAAAGAAACAATTCGGCAAGAAGCTTTGTTTTCAACTCATTTACAAAATCTCAAGAAAACATCTAGAGTCCAAGTATAGCAAGAGAAATCATCGATAATCATAAGACAATACTTGGAACTGCAAAGCTTTTGAGTTCTCATAGGTATGAATAGATCAATATGAAGAATCTCAAGAGCTCTTTTGGTACTAAGGACTCCTTTGGATTTGAAGGAGGACTTGGTTTTCTTGCCTTGTGTACAAGGTTGGCATTCCTCATCCTTTTCAAAATCCAATTTCGGAAGTCCTCAAACTAATTCCTTTTTGCTCAATTTCTTCATTTGATGCATATTCACATGACCCAACCGGCGATGCCAAAGAGAAATATCATTTTTATCCACAACCAATCATCTATCAAGTATGAACTTTAGAGCCTTAAGCACAATAACATAAAGATTACCATTTATAGTTATCTTATATATGATATTGTAAGTGAGGGAAACTAGAAGTAAACATTCTAAAGAAGTAAATAGAACAAGATATCAATTATCACAAAGTTGGTTTACTCTTATCAAATTATGGTGTAGGCCATCAATAAGCAAAACATTTTTAATACTTAGCTCATTTCCTACATCACCCTCACCTATCACCTTCCCTTTTTTGTTGTCCCCGAAGATCACCGATCCTCCTTTCTTTTTCATGAATTTGTTGAAATGGTTGATTTCACCTGTCATATTCTTTGATCAGCCACTATCAACAATCCACCTTCTTTTGACCTGCATGAAAGAAGGATGTCAGTACCCAACTCAAACTTTGGGATCTGGGGTTAGCTTGGGGACCCATTTCATTTTTGGTTTGGTCCCCTTTGGCTTGTAAGGACAACAAGTAGAGTAATGATCATCACATTTACAATGAGCACATACCATTGGGTTCTTAGAGCGGGAAGTCTCTCCATAGAAGAAAGGAGCTTCCACACTCTTTTTCTTACCCTTACTCTTGTTCTTGTTCTTACCTTTAGGAGCAGTCCCATCATATCCTAAACCACTAGTATCATTTTGTTTGGTAAAGTGTTCTAGGACAACATTCAGGGATTTCTTTCCCGTAAGAAACTTTTGCAAAGAAGCTCTCAATTTAGCATTATCATCACTAAGATTAATGACAGTAGAAGATAAACTAGCAAGATCATCTCTAGCATGCAATAGGTCAGCCTCTAAACAGATGGCTTTAGTATGAAAAGAATCACGTTCTAGAGCAGTGCTAGCTACCTCATTACTTTGCAAAATAGGTATAGATGATAAATAATTCACTTGAGCAAGCAACTTAGCATTTTCTAATTTTAACAAAAGAATTTCTTTTTGATAAGCATGAGTTTCTTGCTTCCTAGCTTCATCAATGAGAGTAAGTTCTACTTTATCAGTTTTAAGAACATCTATCTCATCTAGGCATTTTTGGTTTTCTTCCTTAAGAGTAGCAATGGTCTTAAGGTAGACACCATTCTAAACTTCAACTCCATTGTATTAGAGCTCAAGATCAAGAAATTGCCCTTGCAAGGTATCAATACTATCAAGGTGCAACTTTTCATTTTGATCAAGAATCTCAATCTTAGCATAAAGATCATCTATAATCTTTCCTAACCTTTTCTTTTCAGATTTGCATTTAGTAAAAGATGACTGACAAGCATTAAGCATATCAATAAGAGTTTCTTTGGACAACTCATGCAAATTGACTTCACTTACCTCACTTACCTCACTTACCTCACCTACATATTCACTTGTAGAGGCCATGACATCAAGGTGGCATTCTCCATCTTTGGATCTTGAAGAGCTTGAGGAAGACTCCTCCCAAGCTACATGAGCTACATATTTTCTTCTTCTTTCTTTCTTCTCCTTTCTCTTGTATTTTCCTTCTCTCTTTTACTCCTTTTCCTTCTTGTGGCTGCTCTTGTGATGTCTCTTCTTGGCCTTGGGGCGGTCACTCTTATAATGGCCTTTTGTCCACATTCATAGCATCTAGGAGTTGATGAAGAAGGCTTCCCCTTGAAGTGTTTGCCCTTGGAGTAGTTTGCTTCATGCTCATTTAGGCCTTCATCTTCACTTGAGGAAGGAGTAGGGGACTTGAGTGCAAGTTGTTGTTGTAGAACCATCTCTTCAATTTGAGATTTGAAGGTTGTGTCCTTGATCTTCTTGGACTCCTTCTCTTCTCTCTTTTCTTCTTCTTCTTACTTATCAAGCCTTGGCTCATGAGCTTGAAGGTTGCCAACCAGCTCCTTGGTTGACAAATCACTAAGCTTGTATACTTCTTCAATGGATGTCACCTTGGGCTCCCATCTCTTTGGAAGAGATCTTAAGATCTTGGAGTTGATTGTGCCTTTGTCCATTACACTACCAAGGGCTGCCAATCCATTAATGATGACATTAAGTCTTGTGTATATGTCTGCCACTCTTTCATTCTTGCCCATCTTGAAGTTCTCAAGTAGACCACCAAGCATGTAGATCTTGGCTTCCTTCACTTGATTCGTTACTTCATAGGTGACACATAGCTTATTCCAAATTTCATGTGCGGTGTCCCAATAGGAGATCCGGTTGAACTCGGATGGGGTGAGGGTTGCATAGATGATGCTCACGGCTTTGGCATTGAGCTGAGATTGCTTCATTTGGGCTTCCATCCATGTGGAGATTTCCCCTTTTGTATCTTCATACTTTAGATGAACCACCTTCCACATCTCATAGCTTATTCCTTAGAGATAGAACTGCATTCTTCTCTTCCAATAGAGGAAGTTGGTGCCGTCAAAGACCAGAGGTCGCATGGAGAAGCTTCCCTCCAAGTTGAGAGATCCAAGTGCTAAATCGCCCATCTTCTCCTACTTCTGGAAGTACCTTGGAGAAGACCTTCTCTGATACCACATGTTGGATCAAGGGCTCTAGAAGGGGGTGGGATGAATAGAGCTTCACAAATCTCACAAAATGAATTAGACCACCAAATTATATTAAGTGCAGAAACTTAAATATACATCCAATTTGAAGTCCTAACTAGCAAGTCCTAACTAGCATGCATAGCAAGTGTGAGAGACAAGGAAGAACATACACTTGGATAAAGTGGTTTATAGTGGTTCCACACTTCAAACTAGAAGTGAGTCAGTCCACTACCTAGAGGTGGTTAGGCTCTAGGACTTAGCAATCTTGATGCTCTTATATTCATTCATAATATTACAAGACAACAACCACATTCATCCAAGGACTTAATACCTCAAGTAAGGATCTTCAACCTACCGAAGGAACTGACCCACTTGAACCATGGAGTCTTCAACCTTCAACAAGGACTTACCCACTTGTTCTTCAAGTCTTTAGCCTTCAAGGAATTACCTATCCTTCTTGAATGTCCGCCTTGCCTATCTCCTTCACTTGGAGATCTAGAACACCATGCTTTCTTCAACCATGAAGAACAACAACTCCTTCTCCTTCACTCGAAGAAGATCTTCAGCCTTTTCTTCAATAGGAAAGGGGGTAGGAAGAAGGAAGTGGAGACCTTTACATGGATACAAGGGGTAGCTCTCTTACAACAAAACCTATCTCACTCATACTCACAGATTTGACTTGAAGGTAGAGAGAGAAAGGGGCTCAAAGGTGTGCAACACTCTCAACTAAGAAAGAACCAAGCATATATGGAATGAGCAACCTTGGAATGAACTCCAAGAGGTCCTATTTATAGCTAACGGTGCCCCTTTGAGTTGGGGTACACTTAGGGTCGAATAATATCCATTTTTCCCCAAGGCAATAGATCTATTTTTGCCCAAATAACTCACCAACGATTACAATCCTACAATTTCCGTACAATGCAATTGGTCGAGTTTCAATAAAGGTAACTTGACCGATAGGGTAAAAGACAAACCCAAATTTCAGACCATCGATTGAGTTTTTCCTGAGGAAACTTGACCGACCAATGAAAGTTGTGTTTGGTCAAACTCCCCAAGGCGTAATAAAAGATGTAATACAGTTGTGTAGCATATATGTTTAGGGTTATACACAACATCTCACATTGGATGATAACCCTTGTTTGATCTTCTTATATAGAGATGATATATAGTACAATGAGAGATGATAGATATGCTTATGTTGTAGACGTGCTCATGGTGTAAACCTATTTATGTTGTCAAATATACTAACACAGGTATTTAATATTATGCTTCTAGCAATGTCTAATACTACTAGCCATGCCTATGTAATTAGAAATGCTTAAATTTCTAATTATGCTTATGTAGGTAGTTGTGCTATGATGTTAGTTCGACTTATTATGTAGACTGGTTAACTTTATTAAATATGCCAATATTGATAGCCATGCCATATTACTAGACATATCAAAGATGGTTATACTTCTATATTGCTTGTATTGTTAGTAAGGCATATGATGATAGTCAGATCAATGATAATTATTGTTATTAGATGCAATCTTATGAAACATGAGTAGATATCTGATAAAAGAAATGGATTTATCTGTTACCTATATATACATTGATAATTGTACTTGTTTCTAAGCTTATTTGCTTAATCTTTTTAGCATGCTTGAACTGTTCAATCTTCTCAATTGACTATTAAATAATCCAACCACTTAGTTGTTTATTGTTTAATATGATGTAATCAATATATGTTGGAGAGAGTTATATCTCTCGTTGAGACTGGGTCTCACCTCATGGGTCACCACATTTTTTTATGTGATCGACAACAATGACAACAATATCATGATAGTGAAAGAATCTGAGGTAATAAATCTTAGAGATGATTGTTTAGTTGTCTAGTGTGTCCTAGAGTCGTCTTTGTACTCTGAGGTCTGGATGAAAAGTTTGTATATGATGTTTTGATTGAATCAAGCTTTTTACAACATGTTGATGATTGTATATGTATTTGGATATTGTACCTTCGCAAAGTTCATGTTGTAGCTAAGGCTACATGGTAGTTGTAAAGAATATTGAGCATTTTGTGATGTAAAGCAAGTTGTTTGGTTTTTATATAAATGTTTCTGAGCAATTGGGAATTTTTGAAATCGGTTTTAATTTACCCTATTTTTTGGGTTTGTGTTTAATTAAGGAGTAATCAATTTTTGTGTTTTGAGTAATCTCATTTACTGTAATGTGTTCTCACACCACCTATCTTAGAAGACCAACTGATCAGATGGAGACTGAGGAGGACAAGCGACAATATGAGTTGAACCAATGGGTTGGTGGCCCAATCGATCGACTGGAGGTTTCCAATGGTCATTTGGACAGGAGTCTAGACGATCGAATAGACCAACTGACTGATCAGGAGGTGAACCGACCGGTTCAAGTGTTGAACTGATAAACCCAGATTGATTAGAGCATAGATCTTCATCAACAATAAGTTGCTACATGTGATGTAGAACTTTAGTGGTAGTAATCCCTTGTGGCTCCAAGGAATTACAATTGATATGTCCATAACCAGCTCATGTTTTATAATTGTATGTTTTTGTTTGTGGGTTATAGCATGTATATGCTATGTACTATAAGTGTGTGGTGATTGGATATGTATATGTATTTATATAAAATATGCTTTTCATAAACAACACATTTGAAAATCTTGATCGATAAATCTTAGGTTACACCAAAGCATGGTGCATCGTCTATCTCGCAGAAGTGTGATGGTAGATATGTAGAGTTGCCAAAGAAGGCTATATATTATGTCATGTTGTGTTTTTGGTTAGGCTTAGCTAGGTGATATTAATGATATTAAGTACCTATAAGCACAAAGGTAATAAGTGATAAGGATTTGTGCACACCGTCTCTCTAAGAGTTGCACTTAGATGCACTTGGAAAAAGTTGTTGGTATGTGTGCCCAGAGAGATAATCATATGATGATTGTAACAACATCACTTATAAATGATTTTGATTAATAATAAAGGCAATCTCCCAATTTATTCTATTTGATTCAATTATGAGATAATGAAGTAACATAAAAAACGTCTAGAGAATGATATTACTCAATGATGTATGTCTTCGGGTTGATGATCTAAACAATGAGATCATACAGATGCGAGGAGTATATGCATTCTTGTTATATCCCTAGTTGGATGTTATTGTGGAAGGTAGGTAGACAACAATAACACTAAAGCTAGAGTGTCTGTTGGTTGATGGCAAATATCATCAGTCATGATATGGGATATCAAACCAAACACATGATACTTGTTAGAGAATTGTGTATCGACAAACCCACCATAAGATTGGTACATGGAAATCATAATTGGTAGTTAGAATCATCTCTTAAAGTGTTGGTGGTGATTGTGGTTCTTAGACCTGAAATCACTAGACTCATCACATGTTGTTCAGTATACTTTGACATCATCCACTGTGATTCTGAATAAGGGTTTCCATAAAGATGATGATCGGATACACTATGACACATGGGGATAATTGTGAGTGATGTAGAATGGGATTTTTCCCTCCTACAAGAATATGATATTGACCACTTGATTAGAGAGATTGAGAAATATATGGCCATGCTCATGTGAGTCAATATGTGATATTGAGATTACATATATCTCAGCAATCTACTCTAGTTCAAGGAACATGCATTTAATGATTGAAGATGATGATAATTCCATACCTCAAATTCAATATGGATATTAGTGACAAAGGAATTATACAACACTATAACACCATTCATATATTGTAGGTTGAAGTTCTTATCCAACTTTCCATTTACTTGGGTAGCAATGATGTGTTACTAGATGTCGCTCTTTGCTTGTGATGTCATAAAATGGTTATGGACACTCACTATCAATGTAATATGGAACCTATAGGGTCACACACAAAGGAATCACTCGGAATAGGATTTTACTCATGAATGATAACTAAATTGATTAGTATATTGTTTAGGTATTCAATTTAAACAACAATTGACTGACTGGACTTTGAACTGACCGGTTCAAGTGTTGAACCGATCGGTTGGAGTGTCAGATTGGGAGATTGCATTGGCTGAATTCTGGATGAACCAGGGCATGAACTAATTGGCTCAAGCTTGCCAAACAATCAGTTCATAAGATGAACCACACAACTCATCATTCAATTTGATTGCATCAAGGATTAATGTTGATATCATTTTGAGCATTAATTGGATTAGAATTGCCAATACAATTGTGATTGGTAAACATGATGAAATGACCAGTTCACTGGGTGAACCAATCGACTCACATGACAAATGATCGGTTCACTTGTGAATTGATCGCTTCTCCACTCGTAGGTTGTGAAAATTTGTGAAATTATGGTCCCTTTCACTCCCATACAGAATGGGAACCCTGAACTAACCCTCCTCTAAATAGAGGAGTATTGGGGGCTTCCTATAGACACAACTCAATTTCTTCTAACAATTGTTTGTTTTCTCTGGTTATGGTAACCAAGAGAACCTGTGCAAGTACTACCTGATAAAAGGAAGGATAGTAAGGGAGAACAATTGTGGGAGAGTAAGTTGGTGACTAGAGAAGGGACAACTCCTTCTTGTCCAATCTTCTATAACAACAAGAGTTCCCAGTGGTCCATGTGGATTACTCTAGAGGCATGGAGCTTTTCTCACTAGGAGGACAATGTCAAATTATTATTTGTGGTGATCAACCAAGAGTTGTAGAAGATGTTCTTCAAGTCCAGCTTGAAGAAAGGGAGTGCATTACGATGAGGATATTATCATTGAACTTGCTCCAAGACCAAGTATATCCTCTAAACCATCCTTCCCATTACATAGTTATTGAAGAGATCCATTGACTTAAGGGTAATATGGTAGTTAAATTTTTATTTATGCTTCCTATACTATCACCATATTTCCTTATAGTGGTATTAGAGTCACATCAATCTACTATGTTTTGGGATAATCAATATGATTAGTTTTTTGGTTTGCATTGTTTATTTATTACATACGATGTGAATACTTAAACTGATTAATGTGCATATCATATTAAACACCCCATATCCCTATATATATATATATATATATATATATATATATGGCTAAAAGAATTGTGTACCTAAGCACATGTATCTTATATGTACCCATCTTAATTTATGATGGTTGCACAACTTTACACAATAATCTAGCCTTACATATGTGTTGTATACCCCTTAGATAAGATGTGTATCAAATATCTTCTCAATCCAACATTCTTAGATCATCTAATGAAAGAATATGTATATATACTAATCAATGGTTTGCAGAAATTGTTAAATGATATATTGCTATATCTCATGATACATATGATTGTGATGTTTTAAACACAAGTAATCTAAATAATGATCATGCAATCCATATGGTTGGATTTACTTATTGGATTCCACACATCCAATTTTAATGGGTGGTACACATAACTTACATGTACTGGCCGGTACACACTTCCTTATATATATATATATATATATATATATATATATATATATATATATATATATATATATATATATAGACGTGTTACCCTAAAAGTGAGTTTTAATGGTGGTTGTGAAGCATGGTTATGACCAATAACCCTATATATCTGTGCATGGTTTTGTGGTTAGTTAATCCTTTTATCTTTGTTTGTATACCGAGCCTCTAGCTTATATTCTAATTATAAAAGTATTATTGTCTCCTACCTTTGCTCCCATTGAATGTAACTTGATTTCTCTATAATCATGTAATATTATAATAGTTTAATTTCTTATTATGACAAAGAAGAAGATTCTCAGCACCATACCAACAGCTGTTTCAAAGGTGAGCCGAGTGACTGGAGGACCAAGGAGGACCGAGGAGGATGAGCTGAACCAGTATTGACAGGAGGATCCAGAAGATGGTGGACTAGAGACTAGACGACCGGTGTGACGACCAACCGACTGACCAGGAGGCAAGCCGATCGGTTTAAAGGTTGAACCGGTCAACCCAGATTGGCAAGCACAAATCTTCATCAACAATAGGTTTTTGCATGAGATGTGGATCCTAGGTGGTGGTAATTCCTTGTGGCTCCAAGGAATTACAATAGAATGGTCACAACCATCACTTATGTTTATTGCATGTTTTCATTGTGGGATATAGATTGTATGTGATACATACTATATATGTGGTTATTGGATAATGTATATCTATACATAAATACAAACTCCCTCAATAACATATAGTCTAAGACGCTTTCCATTAGCAACACACATGAAAAGCTTGATCGGCCAAGCATAGGTTACACCAAAGCATGGTGCACTGTCTATCTCGTGGAACAGGGTGCATTATTATCATGCTGGCTTTTGGGTCATTCTTAATTGGGTGTCCTTAATGATATTAAGCACCTATAAGAATGCATGTGATTATGGAAATGAGTTGTGCATGCCATCTATCCAAGAATTATATAAGATGCAATTGGAAAATGTTGACTACCTTAATGATTGATTATGGATGCTAGTGTTGGCCAGGTAATAATTGAATCATTTTAGATCTTGGCTCACTAGAAGGTTTATGCTGTAATATTCCAAATTGATATGTGAGGGATATCAATTTGAATAAAATAGTGGGAGTGATAATTAATTGTCAAATCAAATCAAGTCAAAAGGGTTTTGAAAAATGCAAAGTTTATCTCGTGTAGAATCAAATGGAAAATAAATCATCATTGTAATTAGTCCTTAGGAAGGATAGAGTTAATGGGACAAATTTTGCATGACTAGTTGTGGACTTCAAGAACGACTCTTAATGAAGAGCACAAGCTCTATGTCCTGGAAACACCAGTGTCAAAAATACCTATTCTTGATGCGCCTAGGGATGAAGTGGATGCTTACTAGAAGCATGCCAATGATGCCTTGGATATAAAGCACCTTATGCTAAGCTACATGAACTATGAGTTGAATGAGTAGTATGAAGACATGGGGATACTTTGAGATGATAACACAATTTAAGAAATTGAACCATAATCACACAAAGCAAGAAAGGTACAATATTTCAAAGGATCTCTTTGAGTGTAAGATGACAGAGGGAGACTCAGTAGAGGCCCATGTGCTCAATATGATTGTACATGTGGATCATCTAGAAGAATAGGGATTCTCTTTGAGCCAAGAGCTAGCAATGGATATGATTTTGCAATCATTTCCTGAATCATATAGCCACTTTATTGAGTGTTATCCCTTAAATAACAATGCCATACCTTGTCATATTTCCTTGGCATGTTGATTAATGTTGAAGTAAGAATGAAAGAAAAATCCATGATGGAGATCAGCAGATTTGAGTCCAAGAATGAAAGAAAGTCCATGAAAAGTTATAAGGCTGAGCACAAATCCAAATCTTCAACACTCAAGATAAGGTGAAAGAAAAGTACAAGAGGAATCTATTGTTTGTACTTGCAGGAATTCAGGAAGAAGAATATGGGGATGGTGATCTCCACTTCATGTATATACATTTTTTAGATGAATTTATCTACTTCTTCATCTTGGGTACTTGATACCGGATGCATATCTCATATATGTTCAAATATGTAAGATCTAAAAAGAGTTGACCTTTGAGAAAGGGTGAGGTTCAACTATAAGTCGCAAATGGAGCAATAGTTGTTGCCTCTCCAGTTGGAACATATAATTTATCTCTGCCCAAATGGCTTGTAATTGAGTTAGTGAACTATAATTATGTACATGCCATATATTGAAACATCATATCTACATATTGTATGGACAAGGATGCATATGAATTTCATATTAAGAATGGTTGATGTTCTATTTCAAAAGATGGGATCTTTCATGGCAATGCCCCAATGTTTTCTTTTCTTTATTTGCTAGATATAAAGACATTTTTATAACGTAATTACAAAAAGAATAAAACTCAACAACTCAAGCAAAACATATCTTTGGCATTGTCATCTAGGGCACATAAATGAGATTTGCATATCTAGACTCTATAAAGATGGTTATCTGGACTCTTTTGATTTCAAACCAATAGAGACATGTGAATCTTGTTTGTTGGGCAAGATGACCAAGAATCCTTTCACTGGTAACAATGAGAGGGCTAGTGATCTATTAGGACTCATACATACTGATGTATGTAGCCCTTTTAGAACAACTGCTAGAGGTGGATATAACTACTTCATCACCTTCATTGATGACTTTAGTAGGTACAATTATGTTTACCTGATGAAACATAAGTTAGAAACTCTTGAAAAGTTCAAGGAGTTCATGAATGAAGTACATGACGTACTTGGCAAAAGTATTAAAGAACTTTATTCTGATCGAGGTGGGGAATACTTAAGCCAAGAGTTTGAGGACCTTCTGCGAGCCTGTGGTATCGTATCACAATGGACTCAACCTAGAACACCACAACATAATGGTGTATAAGAAAGAAGGCGTCACACATTACTGGATATGGTGTAATAAATGATGAGTCTGTATGAACTTATGACTTCCTTCTAGGGTTATGCTCTAGAAACTATCGCGTTTACACTAAACTGAGTACAATCTAAATTAGTTCAAAAGACACCATATGAGATATGGACTGGGAAGTGTCCCAACATGTCTTTTATGAGGATTTGGGGATGTGAAGCTTATGTGAGAAAATTGTTTCCTGAAAAGCTTGGCCCTAAATATGATAAATGTTATTTTGTTGGATATCCTAAGGAGACTAAAGGATATTACTTTAACAGCAAATTTTTTGTTTCCAGAGATGTTGCAATCCTAGAAAAGGATTTTATTTCCAAAGAAATTAGTGGGAGAAAAGTAAAACTCAAAGAGGTTCAAGATCAACAAGAAATCATTGAACCAATAGATGAACAAGAGGAACACAGAGAATCACAAAATGTTGTGGAATCTTAAATTCCTCAAGTAACATGGGTGCCTCATAGATCTAGTAGGACACACCTTGAACACGAAAGATTTGGGTATCTTGTGACTCATGAAGGTGGTCAGTTGATCATAGATGATGAGCCAACAAACTATCTAGAAGCTACTAAGGGACCAGAGTCTGAGAAACGGCTTAAGACCATGAGATCTGAGATAAAGTCTATGTATACCAACAAGGTGTGGATGTTGGTGGATCCACCAGAAGGGGTAAAACCCATAGGGTGCAAATGGGTCTTCAATAAGAAGACTCGACATTGTAACGAACCCCTCCCCTGTTATCTCCTATTCGGGCAGACTGAGAGGGCAAGAGCCATTACCATAAATACAAGATCAATGGTTTAGCAATGACCAAAAATAATTAATAAATTTCACTAAATAAAAATGAGTTTGGTACAAAATGAAATAAAGATTCTCCAACACAGTTTACAAAATATGGACTTTCTAAATATTGCAATATGAAGTTATCCCTCTACTATATCCTCCAGGAATTACATTAAATATTTTCTTTTGGTGCCTTTTTATGCGGGTGTCCATCTTTAATCATTAATAGTAAGATATCAATAGATTATCCTAAAATGTCATGAAAAAAAAACACAGTTATTATAACAAGTTATATTGGTATGTGGGGGAAACAAAATATTCACATCTAGTTGTAACAACATATTCACAACAATTACTGTTAAAGAATCAAAATTAACATTTTCTTTATAACTTCTCAACCCATTTTTTTTTCAGCATCTAGGATACCCTTTCAGGGTCTTGTTCCTACATTGGATGCTAGGCCACCTTCTAAATCTAGAGCTAGGTGCCATGTTGGTCATCAACCTTCTCAATCTAGAGCTAGGTTCCATATTGGTGGGCCACCTTCTCAATCTGGAGCTAAGTGCCATGTTGGTCTTCTCAATATGGGGTCAAATATCATACAAACTTCCCAATCTAGGGTCGTGTCACTCTCTTTCTTTCTATTCTCAAACCTCTATAGTTGGTATGAGGGGTTCGAGCAAGTTATAAGCATACAATGTGATATCCATAATTACTTTATAGATTGTAGGACTATATCTATGATCCATTCAAATAAACTCTTATAAAGTCACAAAATACTAATGCGGTTAGTCTTAGGCGTATCCACATACCTTTCTCAGGGGTACTTGATGTCCAAGTAAAAGTCAATAAGACCAACCAAACAGACAACTATCCAGAAATTAAAGCATAACGCCCATGTATTATTATTTGATCTAAAATCTACCATTAAGACTAGCTTGGGTTCCAAGTTAGGGTTTCATGGTCAACTTAGGGTTTCATTATGGTTTTGGCTTTCCAAACCCTAATTATTACTTTTCATGCTCTTTTGGTTTACAAACCCTAATCACATTGTATGCATTTTTAACTCAAGAAAATTCTAATTCATCAATTAATGGGTTATAAATCTCAAACTAGATCCAAGTTATCTTTTTTATCCAAAAAGATCATTCTTTGATTATTAAGATCAATGGATCATATTAAGATCATCAAAACTTAGAATTTCGAGTTATAATGCAGTAAACACCTTAAGGATGGAATATTTAGGTACTTTTTGAACTAGAGGTAGATCTAGGTCTTGATTATATTTTAATTGCATTCCTTGTAGTTTTTTTATCATTTTTCATACATGACATGTCATCATATTATCATCCTATGATTTATTATCATTTTTACAAAATAAATATATGTGGACCAATCACTGACTGCCACCTAGGCAGTGTGCCTCGATCCCAACCTTGCCTACTAGGCCGGGCTGACCAATGGGCTCCACCACCTAGGCTGAGTGATCCTGTGTGGATGCGTGCTCAGCTAAACAAAACATGAAGGAAAAGACCACGATGACCTTACCTGATCTGAAGAGGGGCAAGTGTAGAAGGGTAATTATACATCTTCATCTTCAACCTTTTCTCATTTGTGACCAAGGTTGGGCAGTCAACAACGATGTTGATTGTGCTAGCTAGATCACCAGTGGAGGAACAAAGACCACCTTCACCTCTGTCATGCTCCCACGAACTCAACGGGGTCATCAATTCCTCTGGTGATGATCCGAGTCGTCAGGACAACAATGGGGAACTACGACGAGGAAGCAAGAAGAGGTGGAGATGAAGGACAAGTCTAGAAAAGTAATTGAGACTAGGGAGATAACCACAGAGTTTGGCCAAGACTTTGGGGATGGTTTGCAATCTTATAGAGGGTCTATTCTCCCTATTTATACCCTCCTATGTCGGTAGGGTTAGTTCTAGAATGGTGGAATGGGCGGATCCCCTAGAAGTCTCACAACTAGCTGAAACTTAGGGTAAGTAGATATGTCTTGTTCTCACAAAGACAAAAGGAAAGTTTCTTAGTTTGCTCATCCATTAAATCACCATGAAATCTATTTTTAAAGTCATCAATTTGAGTCCCTGTTTTCCTTGTCTGACCTAGGTAGGTGACAAGCACATCACTATTGGATTTGGGATCCAGCAGTCCATAATACTCACACAACATAAAAGGGTCAGGTTATATGTTGTTTCCAAAAAAGGATAAAATTGTGACACTTATGATATTTCATTGGCAATTGAGTCACTTTAGGATTTATAGAAAAATCCATAACTCATATTCTATTAATCATTTGGATCCCAAATTTTAAGATAAAGGCCATAATGACTTCATCTAATTGTGGGAAAAGTTTGAGACAAAAGTTATTAAAGAAAATGGACTTCTCTTAATATGCAAGTATTCCTGTTATAAGGCACATTTTATGCATTAAAAGAATCCTTTTCTCCTTCCTATTAGAAATGATGAGAAATAGAAATCCAACCAGTAATGATCATCCATACCACTTTCTAGATAATTCCACACAATTCTCTTAAGTACATTGCTTATTATCCATTATCTTTTGCCTTTTTCTTAATATTGTATTTTCTTCTTTTCCTTTTCCCTTATATCCATTATTGGATTAGAAAAAATAGTAGAAACCATGAAATTCATAGCAAAAGGAAGTTTGTAAGGGAAAACTATACTTTCAAAACAAATTTCTAATATGTCCCATTTATTCAAATAATTACAATTCAATTATATAAATACATGCTAAATTCTAGGTTATAACAGACATGGATGGTAAAGTACAAACTTACAAAGGCAGATTGGTCGCAAAGAGTTTCAAACAAGTTCAAGGTGTTGACCATGAAGAAACATGTTCTCTAGTTGTCATAGTTAAGTCCATCAGGATCATGCTTTCTATTGTAGCTTATCATGACTATGAGATTTGACATATGGATGTTAAAACCGCATTCCTTAATAGGAATCTATTTGAGTATGTGTACATGACGCAACCTAAGGGTTTTATAAATCCAAAGGATGCAAATAAAGTATGTAATCTACAAAGGTAAATCTATGGATTGAAGCAAGCATCTTGGAGCTAGAATCTTTGTTTTGATGAGACAGTCAAAGAGTTTGGATTTACTCATAATGAAGATGAACTTTGTGTGTACAAGAAGATTACTGGGAGCATGACTATATTACTCATATTGTATGACATACTATTGATGGGGGATGGCATCCCAACTTTTCAAAAGGTAAATACATGGCTAGGAAATATGGTTTCCATGAAAGACATGGGTGAAGCATCCTATATTTTGGGAATCAAGATTATAGAGATAGATCCAGAAGGCTTATTGGACTAAGTCATAGCACATACATTGATAGATTGTTGAAGAGGTTCAACATGGAGAGCTCAAAGAGAGGAAACTTGCCGATGGCCCATGGAGTTACCATCTCTAAAGCTCAATTTCCTAGTTTTTGTGAAGAAAAGGAACACATGAGTAGGAATCCATATGTATCTGCAATTGGATCCATCATGTACAAAATGTTGTGTACCCATCCTAATGTCACATATGCCTTAAGCATGATGAGAATATATCAGTCAGATCCATGTGATGCTCACTAGACAGTCATGAATAACATCCTTAACTACATGAGAAGAACTAAGGATTAATTCCTTGCCTACGATGGAGAGGGAGAGTTGGTGGGAAAGGGTTACAACAATGCAAGCTTCTAAACTAACAATGATGATTACATATGGCAATCTAGATTTGTTCTTTGTCCCAACAACAGAGCTGTGAGTTGGAAGAGTTCCAAGAAAGAGACAATTGTCGATTCTACTATAGAGGTTGAGTATATTGCCACATCGAATGCAACAAAGGAAGCTATATGGATCGGGAAGTTCGTCTTACAACTTAGGGTTGTTCCAAGCATCAACGACACAGTTGAGCTACATTGTGACAACAATGGAGCTATTGCACAAGATAAGGAACCCATATTGCATCAGCATTCCAAGCATATACAAAGGAATTTCCATCTCATATAAGAGATCATACAGTGAGGAGAAGTGAAGATTTATAGAGTACCAATAGAGAATAATATTGTTGACCCCTTAATAAAAGAACTTCACAGTAGAAGCATGACGGTCATGTTAGATAACTTGGAATAAGATTCATGGGTGATTGGTTGTAAGTGCAAGTGGGAGTTTGTTGGTATGTATGCCCAGAGAGCCAATCATATGATGATTGTAATGGTGTCACTTGTAAATGATTAGATTAATAATAAAGGCAATCTTCCAATTTATTCTATTTTATTAAGTTATGAGATAATGAAGTAACATAATAAATGTCTAGAGAATGATATTACTCAATGATGTATGTCTTTAGGTTGATGACCTGAACAATGAGATCATATGGATGAAAAGAGTATATACATTCTTGTTATGTCCCCAGACTGAAGTATTATGGAAGGTAGATAGTCAAAAATAACACTAAAGGCTAGAGTGTGTGTTGGTTGATGATAGAATCTCATCAATCATGATATGTGATATCAAACCAAACACATAGATACTTGTTAGAGAACAATGTATCAGACAGACCCACCATAAGAGTGACACCTAGAAACTATAATTGGTATTTAGAATCCTCTCTTATAGTGTTGGTGGTGATTATGGTTCTCAGACCTAAAATCACTACACTCATCACATGTTGTTCGGTATACTTTGATATCATCCACTGTGATTATGAATAAGGGTTTCCATAAAGGTGATGATCAGATACACTACGACAGATGGGAATGACTGTGAGTGATGTACATGGATTTGTCCCTCCTACAAGAGTATGATATCCTGGCCACTTGATTAGCAAGACTAAGAAATGCATGGCCATGCTCATGTAAGTCAATATGTAATATTGAGCTTACATATATCTAAGACAGTTTTCTCTAGTTCAAGGAACATGAATTGAATGATTGAAGAGGATGGTGATTCCATGCCTCAAGTTTAATCCATATACCAGTGACAAAGGAACTATACAAAAATGGCAACACCAATCACATATTGTAGGTTGAAGTTGTTCTCCAACTTTCATTTACTTGGGTAGCAATGATGTATTACTAGATGTCGCTCTTTGCTTGTGATCTCATAAAATGGTTATGGACACTCAATGCCAATGTAATATGGAACCTATAGGGTCACACACAAAGGATTCACTTGGAATAGGAGTTCACTATGAATGATAACTAAATTGATTAGTAAAGTGTTTAGGTATTCAATTTAAACAACAACTGACTGACTAGACTCTGAACTGACCGATTCAAGTGTTGAACTGACCAGTTGGAGTTTAGGTTTATTGGAGATTGCAGTGGCTGAATTCTGGATGAACTAGGGCGTGAACAGACTAGTTCACGTAGTGAACTGATTGGCACAAGGTCTCTAAATGACCAGTTCATAAGATGAACTCCCTGGTTCATGGATCAATTTGATTACATCAAGGATTAGTGTTCACGTCATGTTCTACATTGATTGGATTAGAATTGCCAATACAATTGCGATTGGGAAATATGATGAAACAATTGGTTCATTAGGCAAATCGATCGACTCACATGCCAACTGATTGGTTCACCTGTGAGCCGATCGTTTTGTCCCTTGCATGTTGTGGAAATTTATAAAATTTCGATCCGTTCCACTCCCACACAGACTCGGAACCCTGGCCCTAACCCTCCTATAAATAGAGGGGTAATGGGGGACTTGCTATAGACATAACTCAATTGATTATGAAGATTCTTTGTCTTCTCTAGTTGTGTTAATAGAGAGACCCTGAGAAAGTCCTACCCGATAAAGGGAGGGATAGAAAGGGAAAATAATTGTGGGACAGCAAGTTGGTGACTCGTACACTGATGTCAAGGGACAACTTCTTATTCATTCTTCTAGAATGAAAAGATTTCATGGTGGTCCATGTGGACTACTCTACAGGCATGTAACTCCAAGAATAGGTATATCCTCTAAACCATCCTTCCCATTACATAGTCATTGAAGCAATCCATTAGCTTAAGGGGAATGTGGTAGTTAATTTTTTTTCCGCTGCATGTTCTGTCACAATATTTCCCTATAAAAGTTTGCTACCTAAATAATCAAGTTGTTGGTGATCAGAAAAAGCTGACTCATGATTGATGAAATGGGGATCTTGGCTCACTAGAAGATTGTACGCTACAATCTTCCACATTAGTAGTGAGGACTATCAATTTGAACAAAATAGTGGGATCAATAATTAATTAAAGGCCTAATAAATGTCATCAATATTATCAAATCAAATCAAAAGTGTTTTAAAAAAAATACAAATTTTACTCTTGCAGCTATAAATGGAAAACACACAATCAATGTAATTGGTCCTTGAGAAGGACAATCAAATGGGATAAACTTCCATAACTATTTCATGACTTTGAGAAGTGATCTCTATTTTCCTGAAAAACTAGTTCCCCTTAAACCCGCACCTAATGTGCCTAAAGCTAAAATGGAAGCTTACTTGAAGCATGCCAATGATGTCGTAGACATCAAAAACATTATGTTGGGCTATATGAATTATAAGTTGCATAAACAACATGAAAAGCAAGAAGGGTATAATGTCTCTAAGGCAGTGTTTGAGTGCAAACTAACAGAGAGAGAGATAATAGAGCCTCATGTGCTCAATATGATTGGGTATGTGGAACATTTAGAGAGACAAGGATTTCCTTTAGGTCAAGAGTTGGCCACATATATGATTCTGCAATCATATATTGAATCATGTAGCCAGTTTATCGAGTGTTATCACTTGAGTAACTTGGCTAAATTGTTGTCTGAGTTGCTTGACATATTGATACATGTCAAACCACAAATAAAGAAGTACAATCCTATGATAGTGATTAGTAGAATAAAGTCCAAGTATAAAGGCAAGGTCAAGAAGTGCAGTCCAAATCTTCTACACTCAAAATATGGAGAGGGATAAGGAAACCAAGGAAGATGAAGCTAGGGATAGATATCTCTACTTCTGGTATATATGTAATTGAGATTAAATTCACTACTTATTCATCATGGGTACTAAATATCAGATGCGGATCACATAATTTCTCAAACATGAAGGATATGAAAAGAAGTAGACCTTTGAAGAAAGGTGAGGTTGAATTGTGTGTTACTAATCAAGCAAGAGTTGTTTCCAGTGCAGTTGGAACCTATGAGTTATCTCTACCAAGTGGGCTTGTGATAGAGTTTGAGAACTACTATTATGTACCTACCATCAATAGGAACGTCATATCAATATATTGTTTGGACAAGAATGGATTCAAATTTCTCATAAAAAAATGATCGATGTTCTATTGGGAAAGATGGGATTTTTTTATGGTAGTTCCCCAATGTATTATTGTCTATTCTTGATAGATCTTGAGACAAGCATGTATAATATAAATAGAAAAAGACAAAAAATTGACAACTCAAGCCAAACATACCTTTAGCATTGTCATCTAGGGCACATAAATGAAAAATGCGTCTACATACTCCATAAAGATGGTTATCTAGACTCTTTTGATTTTGAATCAATAAAGACGTGTGAATCTTTTTTGTTGGGAAATACAACAAAGACTCCCTTTACTAGAAATAGTGAGAGGGAAAGTGATCTATGATGACTCATACATACTGAATATATGGGCCTTTTAGAACAAATGCTAGAGGTGGTTATTAGTACTTCATTACCTTTAATGATGATTTCGATAGGTATGGTTATGTTTACTTGATGAAACATAAGTCAGAAACCCTTGAAAAGTTTAAGGATTTCATGAATGAAGTACATAACCAGCTTGGTGAAAGTATTAAGGCACTTCATTTTGATTGAGGTGGAGAATACTTAAGCCAAGAGTTTGAGGACCTTTTGTGAGCTCGTGGTATCATATCACAATGGACTCCACCTGGAACACCACAACACAATGGTGTATTAGAAAGAAGGAATCACACAATACTATATATGGTGTGATCAATGATGAGTTTTGTTGTTCTTCTATTTTCCTTCTAGGGACATGCTCTACAAACCAAACTGTTTACACTTAACCACGTAGGTTCTAAATCAGTTCAAAAGATACCATATGAGATATGGACTACGAAGCATCCCAAAAATGTCCTTTTTGAGGATTTGGGGGTGTGAATCTTATGTCAATAAAATGTTTCCTGAAAAGCTTATCTCTAGATCAAATAAATGTTATTTTGTTGTATATCCCAAAGAAACTAAGGGATAATACTTGTATAACCCATCTGACAACAAAGTATTTGTTGCCAAAGATGTTTCATTCCTAGAAAATGTATTTATTTCCAAAGGAATCAGTGGGAGAAAAGTAGAACTTGAAGAGGTTCGAGATCAACAACAAAACATTCAACCTATAGAGGTACAGGAGGAATAAGGAAACTCACTAACTATTTTGGAATCTCAAGTTTCTAATGTAACACAAGAACCTTGTAGATCTAGTAGGACATGCTTTGATCCTGAAAGATTTGGTTATCTTGTGACTCAAGTAGGCAATGATTTGGTCATAGATGATGAGCTAAAAACCTACCTAGAAGCTACTAAGGGACTAGAGTGTGAGAAATGGCTTGAGGCCATGAGATCTGAGATGGAATCCATGTACACCAACAATGTATGGACCTTGGTGGATCCACATGAAGGGGTAAAACCCTTAGGGTGCAAGCGGGTCTTCAAGAAGAAGACCGACATGGATGGTAATGTACAAACCTATAAGGGAAGATTGATTGCAAAAGGTTTCTAACAAGTTGAAGGTGTGCCTATTATGAAACTTTTTCACCAGTTTTCATGGTTAAATCCATCAAGATCATGCTTGCCATCACATCTTATTATGACTATGAGATTTGTCAAATGGATGTTAAAACTACATTCCTTAATAGGAAGCTCCTTCAGGATGGGTACATGATACAACTTGAAGGTTTTATAAATCCAAAGGATGCAAATAAAGTATGTAAGATACAAAGGTCAATCTATAGATTGAAGCAAACATCTCGGAGTTGGAATCTCCATTTTGATGAGGCAGTCAAAGAGTTTGGCTTCAGTCAAAATGAAGATGAATCTTATGTATATAATAAGGTTAGTGGGAGCATAATTGTATTCCTCATATTGTATGAGATGAAAAACTATTGATGGGGAATGAAATTCCTACTTTACATATGGTAAAGAACTGGCTGGGAAGTACCTTCGCTATGCAAGATTTAGGCAAAGCATCCTATATCTTAGGAATCAATATCTATATAGATAGATCTAGAAGGCTTCTTGTCCTAAGCCAGAGTACATACATTGACAAAGTGTTGAAGAAGTTCAGCATGAAAGACTCTAAGAGTGGGAACTTTCCCATGTCTCATGGAATTAGCCTCTCTAAATCCCAATATCCTAGTTCTTGTGAAGAATGGGAACACATGAGTAAGATTCCATATGCGTCTGCAGTTGGATATATCATGTATGCAATGTTATGTACTCGTCCTAATGGCTTGTTTGTATGACACCTCATCACACTAAATAAGATTACTCAAAACATAAAATACAATCAAATACTATCTAATCATATATCCAAAAAAGTGAAAGAACTAAAACCAATTTCACCATCATGAACAAGTTCTAAACCATTTACATAAAGGTCTATCTTTTACCATTACTCATATAACATAACATGTATTTACAACTAAATCTAGTGGTCTTAGTCACATCCTGTATACAAAAGATATATTTCCATATGTACATGCTACATATTACAAACACTGGCATACTATCAAGAACTCGTGTTGATACAAGTATATCATCTACTAAACACATCTCATACTCGGACCTGAGAGTACATGGATGACACTAGGACTCTACTACTATCAACTATAACTGTCCAACCTTTTGAGTCTATAGATCACCAGGCTGCTTCTCTTCTATAGAATGACCTCGACCACGTTGCCTATGGCCACCTACAAAAGATGTGGTGACCCACGGGTGAGACCCACATCCCAGCGAGAGATATAAATCTCTCCAATAGATATTGATTGAAACAGATTAATTAATAATAATTAAACTAAGCAATTGGAGTACTGAATAAGAAATTGAGAAGATTGTACAATTTAAGCATACTAAGCAAGTTAAATAAGTAAACTTAGAAATAAGTATAATTACTCAGATTACATATGATAGCATCTTGTAAGCACTGTGTAGTATAAAGACAAGGCAAGGGCTAATCAACCAATGTGAAACGTATTTAACCCTAGCAAATATACTACATGACTTGTATTACATATTTTATTATTATTCTCTGGGGAGCTTCAGTCATACCACTCAAAGTACAATTGAACACTGCTTGGTTGCAACCAGTTTCGTATAAGATATAGGAGAGATAGAATCCTAAGATCTTTTTCACTTGGCCAGTATGAGTAAACTACATTGACATCTTAGTCAGACTGCCTACAAAAACATATAGTCAAGATGATAACACCTAGTATGTCCTTGGTACATGTCACGACACTAGCATCCAGGGTATACAAACCCTATTATCTGAGGTATAACTGCAACTGTCCTCAAACACAATACACATTGCAAGTATCTGAGAGATGACCATAGCTGTTCTCAACTACCTTGGGATCATGATGTCAAGGATATACACTCACTTGAACTGGCTCATACTCAACATGTTATGTATGTGACTCGGAGATTTCCATAGGAATACTCATTTCACAATCCAGCAAGTTCTAACACTAAAGATAGTTCCACGACACATGGCACTACATGATTAGAAGTTCACTTAATTAATTATGCCAATTGGGTGAATTAAGGCTTCATCATTCAAATGGACATACAAAACCTAATTTATCTCTAAAAAGAGAATAAGTGTTGAAACTTCAAAAGATATAAAATGTTTAGGTATAAATCTTAGTCACATTACTACATGTTATCATTTATTGCAAATTAATGGACCACATTTGCCATTTTACCATTTCAAGGTACCCATTTCTTATCACAAGTTCCAGGGTTACAACCTTTATTGGAACATGAAGAGGATTTCACCTCAATCAGGGCTCAAACATGCCCAAAGGTCATTAAGGCCATCACATAAATCCCTGTAAGATCATCATTATCTTTGAATGCCTTAGAACAAGGCTCAACAGGTCATCAATCACATATGTGTCATATAAGATTAACATAGCAAGAAATATGATGTTAAACTATCATCATATTAAGGTTTAAACAAAATAAAAGAGTATTTCATTGTCACATTTAATCACTAAAGAAGGTTGATTACAATCAATCACTGCCACTTAGCCATTATAGAGTTGGTGTAACAATCCATGTTTCATTAGGGGTACATATCCACTTGTTATGGTGATTTATCAAATATATTCATATGAGGGCAAAGGTGAGACTACAAATTAAGGGCATTGGATCATGAAATTCTCATCACTAGAACCCACATATAAGACTAGGGGATTCATTCTAATCCATTGGATATTGAACCATGAAATCTCATTCATTGGATTGGGTTCATCATTCAAAACCACCAATTTGAGTACAAGTCTAACCATTAAATTAATTGAACCAAGAAACCATTAGTTTAGGATTTAAATGAAGCCACTTGTGCAACCTTGACTCACCATCAGTTGTGGTGATCTAATCCACCATTGACTGTGACACATTGTGTCACCATCAGTTGATAGGATCAACTCTACTATCATTTTTTCACCATTGGGTATTGAACAAATGTCACCATTGGTTGATATCATCATTAGAGCCTCAAACCAATGCTACTTGAGCTTACAAAAGAGCCTAACACTGGCTTAAGGTGTTTCTGTTGACACCATCATTTGTCACCTCCATCAGTTGTCAAGAAGACTACACCATCTGCTCATGTGTTAGAGAAGAAAACATCCTAGAAACCCTAATATGGACCATCATTTTATAGCTACTTAGCACCATCGATTGTCATACCAACCTGAACTAAGTCATATTATACCTTAGGAAGAATGTGCACATAGTTGCAGGCTCATCTAGAACTGGAAAAAAAATAGGGAACACCATAAAAATCAAACCTTAAGTAAGCATATCTTCTTAATGCTTAAATCATCATTTTTAGACAAGAACATCAATTAACAAGCTTATAGTAAACAATATAAGTGAAGAGGGTTACAAAAGTCACCACTAGGGAGAATTTCATACTTCTAGCATCAAGAAACTTGAGCAAATAAGGTAAGAAAACAAAGCTTTAGATCTGAACTCAGCCAAGTAGCACCGTTCTCCACAAGGGAAGCAAAGCCCTAAGTAGAAGAAGTAAGAAAGGTAGATTCTTGAGTTTTGGAACAACTTTTACCATGAAAAGCCATTGCGCCAACTTGGAGGAAGGTAGGAGGAAGAAGAAAAGCAAAATGATCGGAGGAACGAAGGATATACTTACTCTTTTAGGTCAAGATCACAAAGAAGAAGCTTTAGAAACCCTAAAGGAAGCAAAACAAAACCCTAGGTGCTTCCACCAAGAAGGTTGACACCTTGTTCTTCCTTGGACAAGTCCTCTACCTACCAGTAGGGGAAAGAAGAGATATGGAGAGAGAAGAAAATATAGGGGACCAAAGGTTTTGTTTGGGTTCTGAAGGATAGGTATATAAAGCTAAAGGATAAGAGAGAGAAGAAGCTTGAGGTGTCCAAGCAGCTCTCCATGTGTCCATGGCCTAGAGCTTCCATGGACATGCAAGCAGAAGCTTGATCAATTTTCCTGATGCCTAATGTTAGTTCCTTGATGTGTAGAAGGCCATCAATAATTCGTCATAGTATAGCCATAAGTCTCCACCCCTGAAAGGACCATCAGTCATCACATACCACCACAAAAGGGAAAAAAGGTACATTCTGCCCCACCATCGGGTGGGAGCCTTTACCCATCTCAACCATTGGTTGCACCACTTCTAGGTTGAACCTTCAACCTCCCTACATCAAGGGGAAGCATAGGTTGGCACCCCCACCAGGAAAAACCTTTGATCTCCTTGGTTGCACACTTAGCAACTCCTTCATCCAAGAAGGGTAAAGCCCTAACTCACCATTGAAGAGAATCACCACAAAACCAAGGTTCAAGCAAGTGCCCCATGGCTCAAAAATCTCAATAATGATAAGATAATATCTAAGAAACATAGTGCGTGTGAAAAATTGCAAGAAAAACCTCAAATTTGGGTAAATTATTGAAAAGTCCAAAATGTACATAAAACTACATAACTTGCTAAAACAATGTCCAAATTGGACAAATTTGAAACTTAGGCTTGTATTATGATTCCAAAGCATATCACAAGGTTATATTATAGTTTAAAGAACTCGATTATGGTAAGTAGGCTTGTTCAACACTTGAAGCAAGGTCAAGGGTGTTACAACTATGAACCCCTAACAAGGATTTTACCCCCTAAATCCCACACGAAGTGAGATGGGTACTTCCTACACATCTCATCCTCTAACTCCCATGTGGGTTACTCTATGCCAAGTTGATGCCACAAAACCTTTACTAACACTATATCTTTCTTCTTCAACTCTTTCACCCTTCTATCTAGGATCAATACAGAACCCTCAACATAGAAAATGAGTTCATCTAACTCAACCTCCACTGGTTGGATTATTTGCTCTGTGTCTAGATGAAACTTCCTCAACATTGAGATATAGAAAAATTATGCAACTTGTGTAGCTCTGGCAGTAGCTCTAACTTGTATGCTACCTTTCCAACATGAGCTAAGATAGGGTGTGTTCCCATAAACCTAGGAGCCAACTTACCCTTCTTCCAAAACCTCAACACACCTTTCTAAGGATAAACCTTGAGATACACTATGTCTCCCACCTAAAATTATGGTCTATGATGATTATCTGCATAAGATTTTTGTTTGTCCTGGGCTGCTTTGAACTGCTGTTATATCACTTTAATATTCTCTGTAGCGTATTATACTAACTCAGGACCCAAAAGTTGATATTCACATGTCTCATACTAGCAAATATAAGACCAACAATGTCTCCCATACAAAGCCTCTCAAGGAGCCATATCTATGCTTCTCTAATAACTGTTATTGCAAACAAAATTTTATCAGACTCAGATGCATATCCCAACTACCAAGAAATTGTAAGACACATGCCTATAAGAGATCCTCCAAAGTCTGAATAGTCCTTTTAGATTGGCCATATATCTATAGATGGAAAGTTGTGTTGAACCTCGGTTGTGTTCCCATCGCTGAATGTAGACGTTCCCAAAAATTGAGTTGTATTATGTGGACCTTTGTCATAAACTATAGTCACTGGAATGCCATGCAAACTGACTATCTCATCAACATTACTTGTGCCAACTTCTCTACTGTAAACGTCGTCTTAACTCAGAGGAAATGAGATGACTTAGTCAAATTGTCCACTATTACCCATATGGAATCATGACCTTTGGCTATCCAAAGAAGACTAACCACAAAGTCCATAGTAATATGATCCTATTTCCATTGGGGTATTGGGAAAGGTTTTAATGTCCCTATAGGAATCTGGTGCTCAACGTTCACCTACTGACAAACTAGACATCAAGCAATGAAATCTAGCACATCATTCTTTATACCTGGCCACCAATACAATTCCTTTAGATTGTGGTACATTTTGGTACTTCCAGGATGCATCACATACATTGAAGAGTGAGCTTCCTCAAGTACCATTTTCCTGAATATGTCAACATCAGGAACTACTTTCATGTTATGGAAACAAATTGTACCATCATCTGCCTCATGGAAGACATCATACTTTTCACTACCAAAATCTGATCCGATTTTCTATATCTTTTATGCATCACAGATCTGTTGTCTTAAGGTAGGTTTAACTTGTAATTGTGCCAACAAAGAAACTTCCAATTGTAGATTCATCTGGCGAAAAGAGACACTAGCATGTCCCTCTTATGGAACACCAAGAAATATAATTGTGCTTTGTCTTCCATTGATGATGATGAAGATGAATTCCAACTTAAAGAATCAGCTACCACATTTTCCTTTTCTAGATGATAGGCTATTGTGCAATCATTATCTTTGATTAGGTCCATCCATCTCCTCTGTCTCATGTTCAATTTCTGCTTCGAAAAGATATACTCAAGATTCTTGTGTTCGGTGATGATCTGATACTTTTCTCCATAAAGGCAGTGTCTCCAAATCTTAAAGGCATGGATCACTTATAAAAACTAAAGATCATGTGTTGGGTAATTATCCTCGTGTTTTCTTAAGCTGTCATGAAGAAAAAGAAATCACATTCTTGTCCTGCATCAACACACATCCCAACCCATTCTTTGAAGCATCACAAAAGATAATATAGCCTTTTCCTTGTTCTGATAGCACTGACATTGGTGCACTGGTCAAATTCTCCTTCAATTGTTGGAAAGAACACTGACATTTGTCATCCCAAGCAAAAGGAACATCTTTCCTGGTTAGCCTAGTTAGGGGAAACACTATAGAATTGAAGTCCTTGATGAACCTCCTGTTGTAACCTGCCAAACCTAAGGAACTATGAATCTCCATTGGTGTTTCATGCTATTCCCATTCTAGAACAAACTCCACCTTCTTAGGGGCAATACATACACCCTTAGCAGCTATAACATGCCCCAGAAAGTGCACTTTAGACAACCAGAGCTTGCACTTACTAAACTTAGCATAAAGCATGTACTGCATCAACAAAGTCAACACCTGGCGAAGGTGTTGGTCATGCTGCTGACTATCCTTGGATTATATTAGGATGTCATCTATAAACACGACCAAAAAATAATCAAGATAGGGCCTAAACACCCTATTCATCGGATCCATGAAAGTTGATGGTGCATTTGTTATCCCCAACGGCATAACCACAAACTCATAATGACCATACCTAGTCCTAAAAGCTGACTTGGGTATGTCATATGCCTTAATTCTCAACTGATGGTAACCTAACCTGAGGTCTATCTTTGAAAACATGGTGGCACCTATCAATTGATCAAAAAGATCATCACTCCTTGGCAAAGAATACTTATTCTTTATCATCACCTTATTCAACTGTCGGTAATCCATACATAACCTCATTGAACCATATTTCTTCTTGACAAACAACATGGGAGCACCCCAGTGAGAAGCGCCCGGTCTAATAAAACCCTTCTCTAATAGTTCCTGCAACTATTGCTTTAACTTCTGCATCTCCGATGGCGCCATTCTATATTGTTACTATGCTATAGTTTGTGTTCCAGGAGTAAGATTGATCTCAAAATTAATCTCTCTAGGAGGGGGAACACCAGGAAATTCCTCAGGAAAAACATCCTAAAAATCTTATACAACTAGCACCTCAGGGATACTAGGACATCTCACCTTGGTATCCACAACATGTGCTAAGAAAGCTTGACATCCTTATCTCATCATCCTTTCTACTATCCTAGTTGACATAAAAAAATGTGGGAAGAATCTTCCTATCACCTTGGAAGGTCCACAAGACATCTCCATCATGGAATGTTTCTATCTTGGAACTACAGTCCAATATCACCTTGTATTTCTCCAAGGTATCCATTCCTAGGATCACATAAAATACATGCATGTCAAGTAGAAAAAGATCCACTAGAATGATGCATCCAGAGAAGCAAAGAATGCAAGAGGAACATACCTCTTGCAATTATGTGGAACTAACCAAAGGAGTCTCCAGTCGAAGACTATCAAATCTATGATTAATAGGAAGATAACAACTATCTATCACCTCTATGGTGATAAAAGCGTGTGTCTCACCCGGGTCAACTAGTATAGATACGAAATAAGAAGAAGACAAATCAGAATGAAATAACTCCATCTAACCTATCATGACATGTGGATTGACCACTACTTCTGGCTGGCTCATAGCACAGAACCTAACCATTGCCTACTGCCATCCACATCCTCTTCTAGCCTATCCAGTAGATCCTATTTGTGATGCTTGACCACATCCTCTACCACCTCCACTGCTAAATTGTCATTACTGCAAACCCTACTGACTCTGCCTCGACTGTTGGATTACTTCTTTGTCTTTGATGGGGAAAAAACACTTCAAGTGTCCAGGTTTCCCACATCAGTAACAGGTTACACCTTTATTTTGTGGCCTAGATGTCCCTATTAGTGAAACTGACAATGTGCTATGAGTTCCTGTACGTAGAAAATTGTGGTCTCTACCCCTACTCGGGGACCACTATGATGGTGTAAATGACCGTTTCTCGGTAAAATTTGACCTCTACTGCGACTATGGTGGGGAAAACATTAGCTTCTTAAAGTCTCCAGAAGATTGCCCTTAGAACTGAGTTGTTCTTTTCTTAGCATTGGCTTCATGCTTCTCTTTGACAAACCTCTCAATCTGCCTTATGACTCCACAAAGGTGAAAAAAACTTTCTCTATTCTCCAAGGCTGATGATGTAGTAGTCAACTCTATACTCATACCCTTCTCAAATCTACAAATCTTTTCCTTATATGTAGCTCCCATGTGCAGGAAGAATCTCAGAAGCTCCATAAACTTTGACCATACTCATTGATAATCATCACTCCCTGATGAATCTTCTCAAACTCAAAGATTTTCTCATCTAGGTAAGTCTCCGAAAAGTATCAGCTAATGATTCCCATCAAAACTCCACCCAAACTATCACAACTACTCGCTTCTTTTCCTCCACTATGGCCCCTCTAGTGGCCAACACTACCCTTCAACAGGTAGATAGTGTGCTTTACTTTGTCTTCTTCAGGGATGTTCAAGATTTTGAATGCCTTCTCCATCTTCGTAAGCCACATGTCGGCATCTTCTGGGTCTAATGTACCCACATATTCAATTGCCCCGACATGCCTAAAACGTTCAAAAGTCTTCCTGACTTCTTCAGATTCCACATTAGGGACAACCGCCCTGGCTTGAAATGATGGCACCCGATCTACTCGATGTGTAACCACGGCCATCATTTGTCCGAATATAGACCAAAACATAGGGTCGACCATAGTTTCTAGGTCAAACTGAGGCATTGTGGGATTCTTTGGCCCTGTCTCTAGCACTCTCTCTTCGTGTGCCTACCACCTAGAACCACCTCCTGATGCAACATAGCTACTTTCTACATGTTCTTCATGTCCTCCAAACACATCTGCATAAACATATGCTATGATAAGATATGTTGGATTCATAAGAACATACTCAACCCTAAGTCCTATGTCCTTGTAGACTCAATGAACATAAACCTCTTATACCAACTTTACTGTGACCCCTCTTCATGCTAAACGAGATTACTCAAAACATAATTCAAAATCAACTACTAACTAATCATATAGATAGAAAAGTGGAAGAATTAAAACTAATTTCAACAACATGAACATGTTCTGAAACATTTACATAAAGGTCCATCTTTTACCATTACTCATATTGCATAACAAGTATTTACAACTAAATCCAGTGGTCTCAGCCACATCCTGTATACAAAAGAGATATTGCCACATGTACATGCCACATATTACAAATATTGGAATACTATAAAATACTCATTTTGGTACAAGTATATCATCTACTAAATACATCCCATACCCGGACCTGAGAGTACATGGATGATACTAGGACTCTACTACTATCAACTATAACTATTCAACCTTCTGAGTCTATAGATCACCTTGTTGCTCCTCTTCTGTGGAACAACCTTGACCACATTGCCAGCAACCACCTAATAAAGATGTGGTGACCCACAAGTGAGACTCATGTTCCAATAAGAGATATAACTCTCTCTAATAGATATTGATTACAATAGATTAATTAATAGTAAATAAATGGAGCAATTGGAGTATTAAGTAAGCAATTGAGTAGATTGTATAGTATAAACACAAGGTTAGGGATAATAAACCAATGTGAAACATATCTAACCCTAGCAAATATACTACACGACTTGTATTACATATTTTATTATTACACCCTGGGGAGTTTGACTCATACCACTCAAAGTCCAACTGACCACCACTTGGTCGTAGTCAGTTCCATACAAGATCTAGGAGACCAAGAATACTAAGATCTCTTCCATCGATTAGTACAAATGAACTACAATGATATCTTAGTCAGACTGTCAACAATGACATATACTCAAGATGATAACACCTAGTCCATCTTGGGTACAGGTCATGACACTGGCAACCAGGGCATACAAACCCTATTATCTGAGGTATAATCATAGTTGTCCTCAAACACAATACACATTACAAGTATTCAAGACATGACCACAACCGTTCTCAACAACCTTGGGATCACGATGCCAAGGTGTACACTCACTTGCACCCGCACATACTCAACATGTTGTGTATGTGACTCCAAGCTTTCCTTAGGAATACTCATTTAACCATCCAACAAGTTTTGACATTGAAGATAGTTCTACGGAACATGACACCACATGATTAAAATTTCACTTAATTAATTATGCCAATTGGATGAATTAAGGCTTCATCATTCAAATGGGCATAAAGACCCTAATTTATCTCTAACAATAGTATAAGTGTTGCAACTTTAGAAGATATAAAATGTTTATCCTTTCTTTGGTAATATTAGAAGGTGAGTTTTGGAGGTCAAGGATGATGCTAGGGTTTCCTAGATGTGGTGGCGGCCGCGGAGGCCGTGGCTCCAGACGTGGAACTCCTCGTGATCTCTCTGTCAATGATGTTCTGGCATCACCTGTGGATGCCAGCCAACCCCCTCCGTCCTCTGTTGTTCCTGACGTCCAGATGGACACACCCCCTCTCCCCCCATAGCAACAAAACCCTCAGTCATACAGAAAAGCAATGATCGGAAGCTCGACAAAGGCACCTGCTTCGCTCACACATGTCTCCGCAGACCTGTTAACCTCTGCGGACATCCGCTTAGACACCGCAGGCGTGATTCCCGCCATCTCCATCAACCCCACTACGCTGTCGCCGCTACTCGAACCATGGAAGTTTGTCGTTGTCATCAAATTTATTGGTACTTCAGTGAGTTTCCATGCCCTCATGAACCGCATCCCAATCCTGTGGCAACTAACGGATGAATTTCGTGCCATTGATCTTGACAAGGGCTACTACATCATCCAACTCGCCAACAATGATGACTTTGTCTGCGCTCTCATGGGAGGACCGTGGATGATCTTCAACCATTATATCTCTGTGCAATCATGGTCTAAGGACTTTCGTCCCTTCGATCCGATCCCCCGGAAGCTAGTCGTGTGGGTAAGGATCCCCGACCTCCCGTTACACCTCTTCCAAAACCAACTAATGTCCATCGTTGGAGACTTGATTGGTAAGACAATCAAGATCGATACCACTACTCAGTCCGGCCACCGGGGCAAATTTGCCTGCATAGCTGTTGAAGTCGACACATCGACGCCGCTCCTGCCTGCGATCATGCTCAATGGTGAGCATTTCCGGCTGGAATACGAGAACTTACCCACCTTCTATTTGAAGTGTGGCCGTCTTGGCCACACGGAGGGTGACTACAAGTTTTCCCCTAGCTTCCCGAGTGTCGTGTTGCCCTTGTCATCCAATGTGACGCTGGCATTGTCCACATCGTACTCCACTGAGATTCATGCTAAGATGCCAGAACGTAAGGCCCCCAAGGGTAAGAAACCTCCTCTGACTGCCGACGTGAGTGCGTCTAGCAAAGCCAAGGAGGTGGCGGCCGAAAACCCTAAGGAAGCTCCTGTCGCCCCTGTGGCTGAAGACGCTGATGACCATGGATGGGAAACGGTGGTCTCCTGTAAATAGAAGAAGAAGACTGGGAAGTCGAACCAAGCCCCTGCATCCCAGGTGGGTGGTCGGCCGCCACCTGCCCCTACATCATCCACAATATCAACGCCGGGAGGGGGTGACAACTCGGTGATCACTCTGGTTGATGATGAGATCAGTGAAGGTTGAGTCAGCAACGCCTTCGTCGATTCCTTCAGGTTTCAAGCAACAACGGACCACAGGTCCCAGGCAGCAGACCTGCAGAGTTTTTCTCTGGGCACACAAAGTGCTGGTAGCGGGGTCATCCTGCGCAACCGGCGTGTAGTCTACCAAATTGTAAGCCCTGGGCGGGAGCGCAAAAAAGGTAAGCTTGCACTCCTAGTGGGAAACGTCGACTTCACTACCAACACAAAGCGGTCACTTAACCTAGTTATGGAGGATGCAGACACTGATGCGTCAATGGAGGTAGTAGCCGATGTGCCAGGACTACTGGATGCCATCAACTAATTCCATTCCTGCTTACCACCCACTCTTCTCTGTGTTTTCTGTATGACGAATATCATCTATTGGAACATCCAAGGAGCTTGGTCCAAGGATAAACTGACCCTTCTGAAGGGATATAAAAGGAGATATAATCTTCAAATTCTAGTTATTGTTGAACCTCAGTGCAGTGGTATTAAAGCTAATGGCATTATTAAGAAACTTGGGTACTCATCCTCTCATAGAGTTGAGGCGCTGGGCTTTTCTGGGGGCATATGGGTCCTCTGGGACAGTCACCGTTGCACTATTGACATTCTATAGAGTCACCTCCAGTACATGCATTGTCGTATCAATAACTCTTGGTTGTTAACCTTTGTCTATGGCAGCCCTAATCCCCAAAAATGAGACCTTCTGTGGCATAGGCTCACAACTCTGTCCTCCCACATCAATGAAGCATGGGCTTTGGTGGGGGATTTCAACACCATGTTGGACACTTCTGAGAAAAGAGGCGGGCATGGTTTTGATAGACGATCAAGCCTTAAATTTCACTCGTTCCTTGCCTCATCTGGTCTGAAAGATATGGCCTCTTTGGGGCATAGCTTTACCTACAAGAAAGGCAGGCTTCTTGAAAAACTTGATAAAACCATTGCCAATGAGGAATGGTTATCAGTGGAAGGGGGCATGGACGATCAAGTACTCTCGCAGCTATACAGTGACCACAATCCTATCTTATTGTTCGAGCATCACCATCATCGGCGTGGCCACTTCTTTAAAACAAAGATGAGATGGAATCTTATTCTGGAATTCAAAGCTGACCTCCTGCCCGCGTGGGACAGTGCATGTCCATATTTGGAGGCCATGCCCACATTCACAACAGCTGCCATCAAATGGGAAGCTCGCCATTTAAAGCAACAACACAAATGAAAGGACATTCTTCTACACAAGATTGATAGATTCCAGGTAGCATCCTACTCATCTCCTTCTTCTATTTCAAACCAATTGCGTGCTATTGATCTCCAGGAATAGCTGAGTACCATCCTCCTAAGAGAGGAAACAGACTGGAAACAATGCGCGAACATCAACTGGCTTCAGTTTGGTGATGACAACAACAAAGTTTTTCACACCTATGTCAAGTCTAGACGGAAGCATAATAAGATATCCAGACTTCGTGACGCCAATGGGGACTGTATCACCTCCCCAGACCTCATTAAGTTGCATGTTCGGGACTTCTTCAGATGTCTGTTCTGCCCTCCACCTCTAGGTCCTTGGATCGGGTGGCCATCTGTCAATATGTGGGTCAGTTTCGGCCCATTGCCCATGCTCATCTCCTTGGTCGTGTCCCTGAGGCTGAGGAGATCAGGCGCACCCTCTTCCTTATGGCCCCAGCCAAGGCACTGGGCTCGGATGGTATTCACAATAGCTTCGTGCAGAATTATTGGTCTCATGTCGGCGGATCCTTTGTCACTACTGTCCAGAATGCCTTTACCAATAGTCAGGTGGACCCACGCATTGCAGACTCCTTATTAGTTCTCATTCCTAAGGTGGCAAATCCCCAACGCTGTTCGGATTTTCGCCCCATCTCGCTGAAAAAATGATGCTTCAAACTAATCTCCAAGATCATTGTGGAGCACCTCAAACCCTTTCTAAATGATTGGATCTCAGTGAACCAGTCTAGCTTCATTCCTGGTCGCCATATAAGTGACAACATTCTTCTAGTCCAAGAGGTAGTACATTCTATGAGAAATAAAAAAGGTAACAAAAAATGGGTGGCCATCAAGCTGGACCTCTCTAAGGCCTTTGATCGCATGAGCTAGCCCTTCATTGCTGACACACTCTCTAAAATGGGGATTCCTAAGAGCCTTTCCAAGTTGGTTATGCATATTATTTCTCAATGTAGCACTTTGATTCTTTGGGAAGGTTCACCCTTGGACCCCATAAAATCCACCCAAGGAGTGAGGCAGGGCGACCCTATTAGCCCCTACATTTTTGTGCTATGCATGGAACGCCTCAGTCAAGCTATCTCCAAGTCAGTTACTCAAGGTACTTGGAAGCCGATTATGTTGTCTAAGACTGGTCCCTCTCTTTCTCATGTTATGTTTGCAGATGACATTCTCCTAATGGCTGAGGTGTCCACTTCCCAATCCTCCAACATTAACAAGATCCTAAAGGAGTTCGCCCTCGTTTCTGGACAAACTATCTCTAAGGAGAAATCTTGCTGCTACTTCTCTCCCAACACAACTATACCCGAGCAGGATGCCTTCTGTCGTCGTATGGGCATACCAAGAACTGACAACTTGGGTCGCTACTTGGGAGTACCTATCCTACACCACCGCCTCAACAAGTAGACGCACTCGCATATTATCAGCTCTATTAGGGGTCGCATGGACAGTTGGGCTGCCCGTATGCTATCCTTGGCGGGTCGTATCACGTTGGCAAAGTCCTCTCTGTAGTCTATTCCTTCCTACACATGAAATCCGTCAATCTTTTGCCTTCGCTCTGTGATGACATTAATAAACACATCAGGGACTTCATACGGTCAGGCGGCTGTGAACAGAAGAGGATGGCTCTGGTCTCGTGGGACAAGCTAACCAGGAGCAAATCATTAGGTGGGCTTGGTCTCATGGATGCCAGGACCCAAAATGAGGCACTCATGATGAAGAATGTTTGGCAGTTTTTGAACAATTCCCCATCGCTATGGGTGGAGGTAATGAGAAGCAAATATGTGTGTAATGGAGTGTTCTCTAAGAAGCCTGGATCCTCTGTGTGGACTTTCATCAAGGGTCACATTCCAAAACTTGAAGTTGTCTGTCATAAAACTATCAACGCTGGCCAAAACACAAATGTCTGGCGAGACAAGTGGCTAATGGGCAAGTCTATTCTTGACATTACTCCTAATATATTTATCCCTAAGGACCTTCTCGATCTCACTATGCATTGCATGTCCCCAAGTGTAGGCCAGTGGGACTGGGACATCATCTATGCCTACCTTCCTCCTGAAGTTTGGCCCTTCGTTCAGCATACTGCACCACCCAACCCCGGCGCAGGCATGGACTCTTGGACGTGGCCTTGGGAACCCTGTGGTGAATTATCGGCCAGCACGGCCTACGCTTGGATGTAAGGAAGGATTGCCCCCCTCTCTCCACGTACTGGAAGGCGTTGTGGGCACTTCCTCTGCCGCCTAAATACAAAACCTTTCTTTGGTTGTTGAGACACCGTGCCATTCTTACAAATAAGAAGAAGGTACATCACCACATTTCCATGGACGACGTCTACCCGGTCTGCTCACAGGGTGTAGATTCACTTCTTCACTACCTACGTGACTACCCTATTAGATAAAAGGTATGGCGGCTACTGGGTATGGAGCCAGATTTCTTTGCATTATCAGAGGATGCGTGGATTAACCATATCATTCATGGTACTACCAACATCGGTGACAAAACTCTACGATGTGTGGGGTGCTGGACCATCTGGTGTGCACACAACGACCTCATTCATGGAGGCAAACACATACCGCCTCAAGTCCTGGCCTCACAGATTCACGGAAGCTCTACGACAGTCCTCAACCTTCTGAAGCATGCCTCGTTCGCAGTTGTGTCTCAACGAAGTCACCCCTCTCAGTCGTCCCCACACCAGCAGGTGGTGTTTGTTGACGTTGTGTTCCAACTCCACACGCTTAAGATGGGCATTGGAGTCCACGTCACTAAGGGCAATGTTGCCTGCTTATGGGGCCATGGTACTTTTGGATATGCCACCTCAACTTTGGAGGCAGAGATCAAGGGCATCATCCTAGCTTTGAATGTTTGTGTCCAAATAAATTGGAGCTCACCGGTTATCCTTTCCGATTCCTCTACGGCCATTGATATCCTCTTACATGGGGAAAGACCCACCTCCAAGTTCCAACCTTTAAGGAGAGAATACTGCCACATTCTCTCCTTACTTACCAACCTCAAGCTTTCCTTCATTAGTCAGAAGCACAACTCCGTAGCAGATAGTATTGCAAAACACTCCTTGTACTCTACTTCTCAGTGTACTTTTTCCCATATCAAACCTGCCTGGCTCCCCACGGATATCAACATCCGGTTTTCTATAATTTGGCTCGAACTAGAGATCGGGGTGAATAATAACTAATCTCTACGGTTTCAAAAAAAAGATATAAAATGTTTGAGGTATAAATCTTAATCACATTACCACATGCTATCATTTATTGTAAATTCATGGACCACATTTGCCATCATACCATTTCAAGGTACCAATTTCTTATCATAAGTTCAAAGGTTTCAACCCTTACTTGAACTTGAAGAGGAATTCACGTCAATAAGGGCTCAAACATGCCCAAAGGTCATTAAGACCATCACATCAACCCCTGGAAGATCATCATTATCTTTCAATGCCTTAGAACAAGGCTCAACAGATCATCAATCACATATGTGTCATATAAGATTAACATAGAAATAACTATGATGTTCAACTATCATCATATTAAGATTTCAATACAAGAAAAGAGTATTTCATTGTCACATCTAATCATTAAAGAAGGATGATTACAATCAATCACTACCACTTAGTCATATTAGAGTTGTCGTAACAAGCCATGTTTCATTAGGGGTACACATCCACTTGTTATGGTGATTTATCAAATATATTCATAAGAGGGAAAAGGTAAGACTAAAAACTAAGGGAATTGGACCATCGAATTCTCATCACTAGAATTCACATATAATCCTAGGGGATTCATTCTACTCCATTGGATGTTGAAGTATCCAATCTCATTCATTGGATCGGGTTCATCATTCAAAACCACCAATTTGATTATAAGTCTAACCATCACTACTACAAAAATGGCTTATGAAGTCACTTTCTAGGCGTCGGTTATTAACTAAGTACCGACGCCTAAAACCTACAGCGTCAGTTTAAAACACAAACCGACATATATTGGATAGGAGTGGCCAGACATGGGTATCGCTTTCTATTTAGCGTCGGTTCAAGAATAAACAACTGACGCCTATAAACACCCGCCAAATCCAATTTATCCAACGAAAAAATTAGGTCCAAAATTTAACTAACAGTGTCAGTTATTAAATACATAACCGATGACGAAAACCTTTTCGTGTGGGACATTTTTATCGTCGGTTATATTCCCAAAACCGACGCTGATTTGTTTACCCGTGTTGTCCGCGCCAAAATTTATACACCCCTATGGCGTCGGTTTTTTCTTAGTGACTGACGCTGTTATGTTGTAGCATCGGTTTGTTAAAGAACTGACGCTTAAGGTTAACTTAACTACACCCACATGAGGGACTCTTCCCCTTTCTCTGTTTCATTCCTGATTCTTCAGTTCGTGTAACTAGGTCCGGCGATTTCTTCTCTGCTGGTGCCGCTGCCACTCGATTGCTTCTCTGCTGGTGCCACCGTCGCTCGCTGCTTGTATCCTCTCCTCTCCTCGCCGCCGCCCCCGCCGGTGGCTGCTTTGGTCGCCCGTATGCTCCTCTCCTCTCCTGCTAGGTCTCTGCTCCAGGTCGCTCGCTCACCGCTGCCGCCCGTTTGTTGCTTGCTGCTCCAGAAACCCACCCTCTCGCTCGCTGCCGCCGCCGCCCTCTTTCCTACTCGCTGCTCCTACATGTATATCCTTTTCCTCCTCTTCTCCGCCATGTTGTGAAATCGCAGGTCGGCACGGCCGTGCTGCGTAGCATGGCCGTGGTGGCTGACTTTGTGCTATATTGCTCAATTATGTGTGTATATTTGTGTATTTACTATTTTGTGCTATTTTGTGCTATTTTGTGCTTGCATATATTTTTGTTTAGGGTTTAGGGTCACATGTGGGTCTTCTATTTCTAAATTGATTATGTGACCCTAATTAATACATTATAACAGAATTGAATCGTGTATTTTTGTTGTTGTAGGTGTTGTTGACTTACTGTTCAAATCTTTGATATATGGAATCATGGTTTATTTACTGTTTATTATTTACTGACAAGCATGATTAAATGATGTTACACAAAACTTAGGATATGAATGATGAAACTAGGATTGTACGTATAAGAATGACAGCACATGTATTAATTTGTTGGCCTAGAAACCCGTCCAAAATTTACTCATTAGGAGTAAATCTTAGATAGTCCCCAGTTTGGGACTGTTCTTGAACACCTAATCTCACTTAGGATGTAAGTGTATAATGTGTATTGGATTTTTGAGAAAATTTTAGTAGCATTTCCCTGTTTGTTCTCTAAGTACATATGTACTTAGAGAACAGCAGGGAAATGTTGCCGAAATTTTCTCAAAAACCCAATACACATTATACACTTACTAGTGAGATTAGGTGTTCAAGAATGGGATAGGTGGTACACATTTATTATATATAAGAATGACAACACATGTATTTGTTGGCTGAAGTTTTAACCATGCAAAAACTCTAATCTGTTAACCCTAGACCCTAATCTTGTTGTAATATATATTTGTTTTTCTCTTTGATCATAGAATGGATAGATCATGGATGTCCATTCACAATCGATGCACCCCAGAGTTTATTTCTGGTCTTGACCACTTTATTAGATTTGCCGAGGAACATAGGAAACAACCTGGAGATAGGTTCTACTGTCCATGTAGGCATTGCGGTAACAACTTGAAAGTCAGCACTGGTGATGAAATCAAAAGTCATGTCATGTGCAACGGGATTGTACAAGGCTATACAGAATGGCACTGGCATGGAGAGATTGCAAACCCGAAACTAGTGGATGTCGATAGTAGTGCTTGTGTGGAAGAAGAAATTGCCTATGATGACGTAGATGTGAATGAACCAGTTCCAGTAGACATCGTTGATGCGATGCTGGATAGTTGTGGGGTAGAGCACACCGATCCACCTCCCATTTTTAGAAACATTGTGCATGATGCTGAGATATCGTTATACACAGGTTGTACTAAGTTTACGAAGCTTAGCGCTGTGTTGAGATTGTATAATCTGAAAGCTAACAAAATATGGAGCGACAAAAGCTTCACGTCATTGTTGTCTTTGTTGAAAGAAATGCTTCCCGAAGGAAACAAGCTGCCAATCTCAACATACCAGGTAAAGAAATTGTTGTGCCCAACGGGAATGGATGCCAAGAAGATACACGCATGCCCGAATGATTGTGTATTATTTCAAAAGGACTATGTGGATTTGAAAGATTGTCCAAAATGTGGTGTGTCACGGTATAAATTGATGACTTCGGGGGAGTCCAAAACTGGTTCTCCTGCCAAGGTGATGTGGTATCTACCTATAATATCATGGTTTCAACGCTTGTTTGCCAATCTGATAGATGCGAAGAATTTGAGGTGGCATGCAGATGTTAAGAAAAATAATGATGGGATCCTACGACATGCGCCTGATTCCCCACAGTGGAAGAAGATTGATCTATTGTACCCTGAATTTGGTGAAGAAGTCAGGAATCTAAGACTTTGGCTTTGTACAGACGGGATGAATCTGTACGGGACATTGAGCAGCCAACATATCACTTGGCCAGTCATGCTTGTTATATACAATCTTCCTCCCTGGCTGTGTATGAAAAATAAGTACGTAATGTTGTCGTTGTTGATATCGGGCCCTAAACAACCTGGAAATGATATCGATGTTTATCTTGAACCTCTGATTGATGACTTAAAGAAACTCTGGGGTGAAGGTGTGATGACCTATGATGCTTCACGAAGAGAGACATTTCGTTTGCATGCTATGTTGTTTCGCACTATTAATGACTTTCCAGCATATGGGAATTTGTCTGGATATAGTGTCAAAGGAGCTAAAGCGTGTCCTATATGTGAAGAGAATACTGATTCAATAAGACTAAAACATGGCGGTAAGACTGTATATCTCGGTCATCGGAGGTTTCTTCCAAAATTCCATCCGTATCTTAGGAAGCGCAAAGCATTCAATGGATTGAATGAGGAACGGAGTGCACCTAAACCTATACCAGGGGAGGTTGTTTATGAAAGAGTAAAAGACTTTGTCAATGAATTTGGTAAGAGATCACAATGTACTATGGCCACACGGAGTGACAAATCTTTATTCAAGAAGAAGTCAATATTTTGGGATCTTCCTTATTGGAGTTCTTTGACAGTCAGGCATTGTATCGATGTCATGCACATTGAGAAAAATGTCTGTGATAGTGTCATTGGTACTTTGTTGAATATACCAGGTAAGACTAAAGATGGGATAAAATCCAGACTGGACCTACGTGAAATGGGAATAAGGTCAGAATTAACAGAATTTCATGAAATGGGAAATCGGAGAACATACTTACCTCCCGCTTGTTACACATTGTCTAGAAAGGAGAAGAAAGTTTTTTGTGAATGTTTGGTAAATGTTAAGGTGCCACAGGGTTACTCATCCAACATCCGTAGATTGGTATCAATGAAAGATTTGAAGTTGATAGGTCTTAAATCTCATGATTGTCACACTCTAATGCAACAAATATTGCCTGTGGCAATTAGATCTATATTGCCGAAGCATGTAAGGTTTGCAATCACCAGACTTTGTTTCTTTTTCAACAATCTGTGCAGCAAAGTTATTGACCCTGATACTCTCGATAAATTGCAAAGAGAAGTGGTTGTTACCCTATGTCAGCTTGAGATGTATTTTCCTCCGTCATTCTTTGATATCATGGTACATCTTGTTGTCCACTTGACTAGGGAAGTGAAAATGTTGGGACCAGTTTTCTTGCATTGGATGTATCCCTTTGAACGATACATGAGCATTTTTAAAAGTGATGTTTGAAACTGTTATCAGCCTGAAGGGAGTATTATCGAGGGTTATGTGGTGAGAGAGGTTATGGATTTTTGCAATGACTTTCTCAGTGGTAATGACACTCCTGATAATGACAAGAATATTGACGAGCAATTTGGCAAAGGAATTTTAGGATCACGTGTGAAAGTAATCAGCCGTGAGCAGTTGGAACAAGGTCACTTGTACATTTTACACAACATGGACAAAGTGAACGTTTATATCGAGGAACATACCAATTTCATCAAGAGACAATATCCTCGAGCCAATACAATGTGGCTTGCTAGAGAGCATAACAAGACATTTATTAAGTGGTTTGAAAATAAAGTCTTACATCAACTATCTCAAACACCAGATGATATTACTGAAACTATCAAATGCCTCGCCTTTAAACCAAAACTGATTGTTATGTCTTATGAAGGGTATGACATTAATGGATTCACATATTACACAAAGCGCCAAGATGATAAGAGTGTCGTCCAAAACAGTGGGGTCACCCTTCAAGCATCGACTATGTTTTTTGCAAGTGCAAAGGATAAGAGTCCATGTGAAGCTAAAATGTCATATTACGGTGTCATTGAAGACATATGGGAGTTTGACTACATAGATTTCAAAATTCCGCTTTTCAAATGTAATTGGGTTGATAACACCAAAGGAGTTATAGTGGATGAATTGGGTTTCACTTTAGTGAACTTTGAAAAGATTAGCGAGAAGGATGAACCATTCATATTGGCATCACATGCGAAACAAGTATTTTATATCGATGATCCTGCAAATGATAAATGGTTGGTTGTTCTTCATGGTAAAAGATAGTTCATTGAAGATCCTATAGATGAAGAATAGTACTATGATAAGTATGATGACTCGAGTCCGTTCTCAGTTGGGTTGCCAACACCAGCAAATATTGAAGCTAATGATGACTTGTATGTGCACGGAGATCACAATGAAGGATTGTTAATTGATAAAAAATTGCAATATTAGAGGCATGTTTATATAATTTTTTTTATATGTTTTATTTTTCTGAATGTGAACTTTACAATGTGAATGTGAACTTTACAATGTGAATGTGAACTTTACAATGTGAATTTTACAATGTGAATTACTTTATAATGTGAACTTTACAATGTGAATGTGAACTTTACAATGTGAATTTTACAATGTGAATTACTTTATAATGTGAACTTTACAATGTGAATTACTTTACAATGTGAATGTGAACTTTACAATGTGAGCTTTACAATTTGAATTACTTTACAATGTAAACTTTACAATGTGAATGTGATTTTTCAGATGGCTCAGCATTCTCCTGATGACCGTGCTGATGATTACCGTGAGGGTGAGGACATCAATGCGCCGCCTCACAATGTAAGTTTTAAAAATATATCATATATTTATATCTATATGTCCATTTATAGTTATATCTTGTAAATGTGTTTATTTTGTCAAATTTTAGGTTGATGATGCACATGTACCATCTGAAGGACTTGAGGCACTTGATCAGCAACACCAAAAAGTTGACAGGAGAAGGGGCATCACTATGATGAAGAAGTTAATAGCGCAAAAGGGCAATGGACCCAAACTTGTTGTGGATTTTGATAATGCAGGAAATGCATCTGGTGTGAATCGCAATTCATTTGTTTCATATCTTGGGTATGTTACTCGTAGCCATTGCGGTTGTAAGATAGATTCTTGGAATAAAGTTTCTAAGGAGAAGAAAGACGTAATATGGAAGGATTTATGCATGAGTTATTATTAATTTGCAATTATATTTTGTAGATTACTAATTTTTTGGATACTAGTTAATAGAAATTCTAATTTGCAGAGTATATTTGAATTGGATGAAAAGTTGCATCGTAAATGCGTGATGCAATGTTGTGGGAGAGTCCTAAGGAACTATAGGACAAATCTCACCTGAGAATACATAAAAGAAGATGACAAGAGGAAGAAGACAACCACTGAACAGTGGAACTTCCTGGACAAAGAAGAATGGGATGCGTTTGTTTCTTCAAGACAAACGGATGAATTCAAGGTATTAGGCGTCAGTCCCAATCTCATTAATATATGTTGTATTCACCTATTCAAGATTAACATTTATTGTTACTAACCAAATCATCCAAATCATTAATGTGCATACTAACTAGGCCCTCACTGAGGCACAAAGATCAAGGCGTGCACTGAATGTGCATGACCACACAATGGGTCCAAAGGGGTATGCAGGCATTTGCCAAAGACTACGTACAGTCTGAGGCTACTGCTCAGTCTGCTGCTACTCAAGAGTCCTCCACTGTAGGTAGCACACCTCTGCCTCGCCATGATATCTGGATAGCTGGGAGGCAAAATAAGAAGGGAGAAATAAGGAAGCCCGCAACTGCTGAGGCGGCTGCAAAAATGGTAAAATACAACTCTTACAGCAATCGTTCAAATATTGATTATTTGTGGTGTTTACTTAATTACAAATTTTTGTTTTGGAGATTAGCGGGAGCTGCATGATCTGAGGAAACAAGGCAAGTTCATCCCTGAGGGCACAAGGGATGAATTGACAGTGGCTCTGGGTAACCCAGAGCATCCTGGACGTGTTAGGGCTGCAGGCGCTGGTGTGGGCATAAAATCTATTTTTGGGCCATCCCAACGCAAACATGTCCCAAAAGTGGGACTTTCACAAGAAGAGGTAACACATTCTTTCTTTATAATGTTACTGTAAAAAGAGAATTCAATCATTAGAAGCTAACGTTTCTTTTATCCATGTATAGGTAGATAAGCTAGTTGATAGGAAACTGGAAGAAGCACTAAAAAAGTGGCAGGCATCTCAGACTGCCACTCAGCAGACAATACCTATCATATCATCCCGCTCTACTCCTACTGCAGAGGTTGGGAGTAATCATATAGACCCACCACCTAGCACATCCACTGTAAGTATTTTTATGACATAGTAACTAGTTTTTTAATTCAAGATGATATGTATATATGTATATAACATTCTTTACACAACAATTTGTAGGGTTTGAAGCCATGTTGTCTAAAAGTTAATGAATATGTCGCAGCAGAGGCGTCGGCTTACCCATCCCTACCAGGGGAAATGTTTCATGGGTCTCCATTACCAGCTGGTTGGATTCGTGTGAGCCTGGTACATATATTCCTCAAGTGGATGGATCTTCCATTGCCATATGCCCACCCAGATTGTGAAACACTTGGTGAGGCTTTAGGCGGAGTGATATTGTGGCTAAAAGCGGATATCATCTTTACTGAAATTGTATGGTAAATTTACATTATGTTAAATTGTTAGTGTGTGTATATGATGTCAGTTGATCTGAAATTATTATATATATATATACAGGTTAAAAAGAAGACACCCACAACATATAGGCCTCCAATTCCACCTCCTACATTACCCAGTTGGGTTCCACATGACCTAACTATCCCGTTAGGTCCTAACTGTAGGGGTATGGCAATATGGTTAGGCGAACATGATATAAACTGCCCTATAACTGTTTCTATAGATTCAGATGCTGCAGGTCAATCATACAAAAGCAAACTATTTATATAAGATATTTTGGAGTTGTTTCGATATGATTGGCTAAATACATCTGTGATAGAGCTATGGATAAGGTGAGATCTTCTTTATACATCCATATACCTTGTGTAGGATCTGGTGATCTGGTTTCTTATTTATTAATGCATGCATAATTAATACATATTTTGCAGCTACTTAGACAAGATATGTGCAGATTTTGCATTCGAACATGTAGGATTTTTGATTCCATCTTTGATTAGTCTAGTAGCTAAAGACCCTCCGTCAGTTCAACAATACTGCTGTGAGGCTTTTTCAATTTTTGCTCAAAAAAGAAGACGATGATAATGGCTCCATTCAATGTAGAGTAAGTTTACTTTGCTTATTAAGAAAATTACATTTTTATTGTGGATTTTGAGTTATTAATTTTTAACTTTTTTACCTCTAGTGGTATGCATTGGGAGTTACTGGTTATTGTCCCCGAGACGTTCACTGTCTATTATCTAGATCCTAAGGGGAGTAAATTGAATACAAAATATGGACACATAATGAAAATGGCATTATTCCGGTGAGAAATATTTTATTTTCATATCTGTTAACGTATGTTATTACATTACTATTTAATTATGCAATGTACTGTGTTACATTAACATGTAGGGGTTTTGATGAGTTCAAAAAGGCTGGAGGAAAGGTCCCCATGAAAAAGAACCAGCCAATAATTTGGAAGAACGTGAAAGTAAGTTCCCGACTGCAATATATGTATATATTATTTATGTGAACAGTGCTTAATTAGTTGTATTTTTTAATATTTTTTATGTTTTAATTTATAGTGTGTCACACAAGACAACGGATGGGCATGTGGATACTACATGATGTGATTTATGCACATGATTATCAAATATGTCACAATGGACATCAATTGTATTGCTGAGGTATTATATAGTCTCATTAGATAATATGAAATATATCAATCTTATTTGTAGCTCATTAATTATATATATACATCATTCTCTTTACAGGTGTTTACAACTGACCACACTACAGGAAATGCCTTACCAGATGTACATGCTCCCTATACGATGGGAGAATTAAATGAAGTAAGAGAAGAATGGGCAACAGCCATACAAGTAGTGGTGGATTTAAGATATAATTGGGATTTTGATAGCGAATAATGACTAAAGAATGATATTTTGTAAATGAATTTCTGAATTATAATATATGTGTGAATGTTTCTACATGTCTGTATGTTTCTACATGTGTCTGAGTGAAAATGAATGAAACTGTTGGTTGCTATATGAATGTTTCTATATGTGAATGTGAAAATGAATGGAACTACAGATTGCTAGCTACATGAATGTTTCTAAATGTGTGAAAAGCAAATGGAACTGCATGTTGCATTGCTAAATGTGTGAATATCTTTCTTGTTAATTTTGCAGGTTTGTGGCCTGTTGTTGGTTGATATCAATGGATGTCATGAAACCTGCAATTCATAACTGAACTGCAGGTTTCTCATCCTGCGACCAGCCATACAGCAGGTCTGCAGACTGACAGAAAAAAAAAACAAAAAATAGGCGTTGGTTATTTGTATAAAATAGACGCCACATCATTACAGTGTCGGTTTGTATCTAATAACCGACGTCTATGTACTTAACACCACGGTCGTGCTGGCCAGCATGGCTGTGGCAGCGGACCAGACACCATGGTCGTGCTGGTCAGCACGGCTGTGGTAGCGGACAAGACACCACGGCCGTGCTGGTCAGAACGGTTGTGGCAGCGGACCAGACACCACGGCCATGCTGGCCAGCACAGCCGTGTTGGGAGTGATATGACGTCGGTTTTTATCTAATAACCGACGCTAATAGTGCCCAACATGGCGCCCTTTCTGTGGCGCGAAGGTATATGGCGTCAGTTTCTTATCTAAAAACTGACGCTTATAGTGCCCTGTTGGTGCGTTTTCGGTGGCGCGCGAAGGGTTGTGGTGTCGGTTTTTGAACCGATGCGTAACAGTTGGGCTTTTAGCGTCGCCCACATAGGTGTCGCTTAGAAACCAACACTAAAGGCCTTAAATAACTGACACTAAAGGTCATTTATGTACTAGTGCATTGAACTAAGAAACCATTCATTTAGGACTTAAATGAATCCAATTTTGCAACCTTGACTCACCATCACTTGTTCTAACCTAATCCACCATTGGTTGTGACACATTGTATCACCATCGGTTGATAGGATCAACTCTACTATCATTTTTCACCATTGGGTATTAAACTAGTGTCACCATTGGTTGATACCATCATTAGAGCACCAAACTATTGCTCATTGAGATTCCAAAAGAGCCTAACACTGACCTAAGGTGTGACCATTGGTTGACACCAGAGGTCATCACCTTTGGTCACCTCCATCGGTTGTCAAGAAGACAACACCATCGGGTCATGTGTTAGAGAAGAAAACAGCCTAGAAACCCTAATATGGACCATCGTTCCATAGGTGCTTAGCACTATTAGTTCCCATACCAACCTGTAAAAGTCATCATATACCTTAGGAATAACATGCACATAGTTATAGGTTCATCTAGAACTAGAAAGAAAATAGGGAACATCATAAAAATCAAAACCTTAAGTAAGCATAGCTTCTTAATGCTTATATCATCATTTTTAGAAAAGAACATGAGCTAACAAGCTTATAGCAAGCAATATAAGTGAAGAGGGTTATAAAACTCACCTCTAGGGAGAAGTTATGACTTATAGAAGAAAGAAACTTGAGAAAATAAGGTAATAAAACCCAAGATTTAGGTCTAAACTCGGCCAAGTAGCACCTTTCTCTACAAGGGAAGCAAAGCCCTAAGTAGAACAAGCAAGAAAGGTAGATTCTTGAGTTCTAGAACAACTTTTACCATGGAAATACATGGTTCTGACCTAGAGGAAGGTAGGAGGAAGAAGAAAAGCATAATAATTAGAGGAAAGAAGGATATACTTACTCATTCAAGTCAAGATCACAAAGAAGAAGCTTTAGAAACCCTAAAGGAAGAAAAATGAAACCCTAGGTGCTTCTACCAAGAAGGTCGACATCTTGTTCTTCCTTTGACAGATCCTCCACCTACCAGTAGGGGAAAGAAGATATATGGAGAGAGAATAATACATAGGGGACCAAAGGTTTAGTTTGGGTGCTTAAGGATAGGTATATAAAGATAAAGGATAAGAGAGAGAAGAAGCTTGAGGTGTCCAAGTAGCTCTCCATGTGTCCATGGCCTAGAGCTTCCATGGACATGCAAGCAGCAGCTCGATCAGTTTTCCTACTACCTAACCTTTGTTAATTGATGCCTAGAAGGTCCATCGGTCATCCAACATGGTATAGACATCAGTATCCACCCCTAAAAGGACCATAGACCATCACATACCACCATAAAAGGGCAAAAAGGTTCATTCGGCCCCACCATCGGTTGGGAGCCTTTACCCACCTCAACCATGGGTTGCACCACTTCCAGGGTGAACCTACAATCTCCCTATATCTAGGGGAAGCATCGGTTGGCACCCCCACCAGGTAAAACCTTTGATCTCCTTGGTTGCACACTTAGCAACTCCTTCATCCAAGAAGGGTAAAATCCTAACTCACCATTAAAGAGAATCACCACCATAACAAGGTTCAAGCAAGTGCCCCATGGATCAAAAATCTCAAGAATGTAAGATAACACCTAAAACATAGTGCATGTGATAAATTGAAAGAAAAACCTTAGATTTGGGTAAATTGTAGAAAAGTCCACAATGTACATAAAACTACATAACTTGCTCATACAATGTCCAAATTGGACCAAATTTGTTAATTAGGCATGTATTATGATTCCAAAGCATATACCAAGGTCATATTATAGTTTTAAGCACTCAATTATGGTAAGTAATCTTTTTCAACACTTTAAGTAAGATGAGGGGCCTCATAGTATGCCTTGATCATGATGAGTAGATATTAGTCAGATACTGGTGATAGTGAGTGGATTGTCATAAAGAACATCCTTATGTACTTGAGAATAACTAAGGATCAATTTTTGTTTATGGTGGCATGGAAGAGTTGGGTGTAAGGGTTTACACCGATGAAAGCTTTCAAACTTATTAGGATGATTATCAATCATAATCAAGATTTGCATTTTGCCTCACCAATGAATCTGTGAGCGGGAAGAGTTCCAAGCAAGAGACAGTTGTTGATTTGACAATAGAGGCTACATGTATTGTTGCATCCAATGCAGCAAAGGAAGTTGTTTGGATCAAGAAGTTCATCAGTGAACTTGGGGTGGTTCCAAGCATTAGGAATGCAATTGAGCTTTATTATGACAACAATGTGAATATTGCACCAGCTAAGGAGCCCATATCACATATGTGTTCCAAGCACATACTAGGGAGTTTCCATCTTATATGATGGATTGTACAATAAGGAGATGTGAAGATTTGCAGAATATTGATTGAAGGTAGTGTTGTTGACCCCTTGACAAAAACACTTTTTCACAATAGAAGCACAGTGGACATGTTAGATCACTTAGAATAAGATTCATAAGTGATTGGAATTTAAGTGAAAGTTGGAGTCTATTGGTTTGTATTCCTAGAGAGTCAACCACATGATGATTGTAATATCTAATGATGTAACTGATTTGATAATAACAAAAGGCAATTCCATTTTTTCTATTTTATTCAGTTATGAGATTATGTTGTAACATAATAAATGTCTAAAGAATGTTGATACTCAATGACATCTGTCTTCAAGCTTAGGACCTAGAAAATGAGATCATATGTATGATAAGAGTGTATACATTCTTGTTATGTCCTTCGTCGGATGTTACTGATGAAGAAAAATAGACAATAGTTAAACATAATACTAGAGTGTGTGTTGGTTGATGACATAATCTCATTAGTCATGATATGTGATATCAAACCAAGCACATAGGTACTTGTTAGGGAAAAATGTACTGGACAGACCCACCTTGAAAGTGATACATGAAACCATTTAATGGTAGTTAGAATCAACTCTCATAGTGATGGTGGTGATTGTGGTTCTTAGACTTGAAGTCACTACACTCATCACATGTCTCTCAATGTACTTTGATATCATCCATCATGACCCTGAACAAGGGTTTCCATAAAGGTGATAGTCAGGTGCATTGTGACACATGAGGATGACTATGAGTGATGTAGATGGGATTTGTCCCTCCTATTGGAGTTTGGTATCCTGGCCACTTGATAAGTGAGACTGAGAAATGCACGACCATGCTCATGTGAGTCCATTTATGATATTGGGATCACATGTATCTTATACAGTCTGGTCTAGTTTGAGGAACATGGATTGAATGTTGAAGTGGATGACAATTCCATGCCTTGAGTTCAATCTAGATATCATAGATAAAGGAACTATACAATCACTATAACACTAATCACATATTGTAGGTTGAAGTTGTTCTCCAACTTTCTAATTACTTGGGTAGCAATGATGTCTTGCTAGATACCACTCATTGCTTGTGATGGAATAAGTTAGTTGTGGACATTCACTATCAACACAACTTGGAACCTATAGGGTTACACATAAAGGATAAACCTAGAATGGGAGTTTATTTATGAATGATGTTTTAATTGATTACTAAAGTGTTAGGTATTCAATTTAAACAACAATGGTTGAAAATTGACTGAATGGAGTGTGAACCAATTGGTTCAAGTGTTGAACCAATCAATTTAAGTTGCATGTCAATTTGAACCAAGATTGACAATCAGGACTTTGAAACAATCGGTTTAGCAGCTAAACCGATTAGGTTATATGTCTAAAGCAACTAGTTCAGGTTATGAACCGACTGGTTCAAGTTGTGAACTGATCATTTGGTTGATCAATTATTATCAAGGATTGATGTTGATGTCATATTGTGCATTAATTAAATATTAGTTTCCAATATAATTGCGACTGGGAAACATAGTGAAAACACCATGTCAAGAGTTGAACTGACCGTCTCACTTGTGATCCGACCAGTCCAGCTGTGAACTCACCGTTTCAATGATTGTAGGTTCCAAAAAAATCATGAAAATCTATCTCTTTGACTCCCAGATGATCTGGAAGCCCTGACCTAGCCCTTCTATAATTTTAGGGGTACTAGGGGGATTCTAGAGACAAAATAATAAGATTTGACACTTTTTGTCCTCTCTGGTTGTTGTAACTGAGAGAGACCGAGTAACTCCTACCCATTAAAGGGAGGGATATCAAAGGAAAGACAATTGGGAGAGCAAGTCAGTGCTAGCACATTGACTAGAAGGTACAAATCGTTCTTGTTCATTCATCTAGAATGACAAGAGTTCTCGGTGGTCTGTGTGGACTACTATAGAGGTGAGGAGGTTGTTGCCACCTGCTAGGAGAATGCAGTTGACCTCCATTGGTGGTGATCAACAAGGAGGCCATTGCTGACAGTTGTCCATGTGTAGCTTGAAGAAAGGTGCACATTACTACAAGGGATTGTCGCTAAACTTGCTCCAAGACTAGGTATAAACCTTGTCACCCTCTTTCCCATTATTTAGTTGTTGACGTGATCTATTGTTAAGAGGAATATGTAAGTAAAACATTTGTTTCCGCTTCCATATTTGATGCCATGTTTCACAAAAAATCCATGACATTGAGGAGTGGGTTGTAATTGGAGGATTCTCACCCCTTAAAAGAGGAAATCTGATGAGGTCATTGATACAAACTCAGAAGAGATAGTTGAAAGAAAAAGGAAGAAGTATGCTAGTAGTTCTAACAAGGTGACTCTTCTAGAAAGTCTAATGACCCTTTTCCTCACATGTTTAATAGTTAGAAGGATGACATTAAATTCAACAAGTTTATGGATACTCTGAACAAGCTTTATGTAAATCTTCCATAAGTTGGAGTTATTGCTAAAATGCCTTTTATGCCAAGTTCCTAAATAATATTTTGACAACAAAAAGGAGACTTGCTAAAGTTGAAATGGTAATGTTTTCTAAAAGAATTAATTGTATCATTTAGAACTTGTTTCCAAATAAAATTGATGATCTCAATGCATTCACTCTCCCTTGTAAAATTGGAGATTTGACTATTGGCAAAGGACTAGTAGATCTTGATGCCAGTATTATTTTGATTCCTTTATCTTTATGGAAAGGATTAAATTTGGGAGATTCAAAACCCACCTCAATGGCAATACAATTAGTTGATCTATGTCTTAAATATCCAAGAGGTATTATTGAAGACATTCCTATGCAAATAGCAAAGTTTTACATTCCTTGTGATTTTATAGTCCTAGATATCCATGAAGACCCGACAAATCCCATTTTATTTGGAAGATCATTTCTCAGAACTTCTCAATGTAATGTAGATGTGAGAGAGGGGAAGATGACTGTCAGGTGGGGATGAAGCCTTAGTATTTTCTATTTATGATGTTATGAAAGCATCAGGTCTTGGCATTTATGTCTGACGAGCCAATCATATGATGATTGTAATGGGGCATCATATACTTGATTTGATAATAATAAAGGTAATTCTTTATATTATATTTGTCTCAATCATGAGATGATGACACAGACATGGTACATGTATAAATAATGATACTGCTAAATGACATATGTCTTTAGGTTGAGGACCTAAAGAATGAGATCATATCTTTGATAAGAGTATATACATTCTTATTATGCCTCTAGTTGTATATTACTGTGGAAGCAAAATAGATGACAATATTACATAAGACTAGAATGTGTATTGACTGATGATAGAGTCTTATTAGTCATGATATGGGATATCAAGTCAAACACATATGTACTTGTTATGAACAAGAGTTGTGGATAGACCCACATTGAGTGTGATACATTGAAGAGAATAATGGCAATCATAATCAAATCTCAGTGTGACATTGGTGATTGTGGCCCTTAGACCTGTAGTCATTACAATCATTGCATGTTGTTCTATAAAAGTCGTGCTTAGGTGTATTGTGACACACGTGGATCATTGTGAGTAATGTAGATAGAATTTTTTCCTCCCATTGGAGTGATATCATGGCCACCTAGTGAATGAGATTATTAAATGCATCACCATGGTAACATGAGTCAATATATGATACTGAGCTCATGTGTATCTCAATAGTATACTCTAGATCAAGAAGCAAAGATTGAACATTAAGAGGATGATGTTTCCATGTCTCAAATTCAATTTGGATATTATAGATAAAGGGATTATACAATCATTATTACACTGGTCACAATACTAGGTTAAGTTCTTATCCAACTTTTCCAATTACTTGGGTAGCAATGAAGTCTTGATCGATATCAATCATTGCTTTTGAAATCAAAATTTGATTATGAATATCATTGCCAACGTAATTTGGATCTTACATGGTTACACACATAGGATGTACTAGAATTGGAGTATACTTGTGGACATGATTGGAAATATTTCGAGTCAAACTGATAATAAAAAATTTATGTAATATGTTAGAATAATGTTGTAATATAATCTAATTTAATTGGTTAAAATGTTTAAGCCATTTAATTGTACTTAAATTGTTAAGTCGATTGGATAATCTCGGGTGATTGACTAGAGTCGGGTGATGGAAAATTAGTTAATTAATTAATATGATTAACTAGTTAATTATTTTATCGATTCCAATTTATTCTAGTTGTCTTTTTTATAGTCCACGAGTGGCTCATTTTAAATGCAGTGTAGCTTTTTGTTTACCAGAGTTTTTGGGAATAGGAAACTCTGCTTCCTTTCCTCTCCTATTAATAGGAACGTGAGGGTGAATTTTAGAGACACGCTCTTGTATAGAAACCCTAGATGTTATTCTCTTTGAGAGAGAGAAGGAAAGCAACTGTGATTCTAGCATGTCATCAAGAAAAAGGCTTCTCCCTCCCATCGAATGAGGAACCATAATGAGGAGTTTCGGTCCATCCTTGAGGACTATGTAGAGATGCATCTTGACCTAAAAATTATACATTGTCCATATTTTAATGATGACTTAACCATTCCATTCATATGTATTAATCTGCCAATTTGAGATCAATTTCAGGTATTAGTTACATGAAAAGAATGAAATCAAGCAAACCCTAGCTTGATGAAAATAAGTCAAAAATAATGCAAGTGCACTATTGCGGAAAAGGCATTAAATCTATTAGAAAAATTTTATAACTAAGTTGAGAAAAATATAAAATGGACTTACGTTGAATGTTTAAATACTTTTAAGGCATTTATCAAATTTCATCACAAATTTCTTTGTGGATCCAGTTTGTCTTGGAGACAACTCGACCGACAAGCTGTTTGAAGCTTGATCAATCCTAGTGTTGGCCAATTTTGTCCTAGTAACAACTTGATCGACACCCTATAAACACAAAATCATTTTAAATCGTCAGTCAAGTTTCATCTAGGATAAACTCGACCGGAAACTGGAAGTTGTTTTGTCACATAGTACTATCAGTTGAATTACCTTTATGGAAGCTCGACCGACAACACCATATGGAAAGGGCATAAAAAGTATCTCTAACCATTGGAGTGTTGGAAAACTCAAATAAATATCAATTGCAACACCACAAATGGATAGAATTTGTTCCTAAGTGCATCTACTAGCTCGTAGACACCCCAACTACAAATAGGGTCCCTTAGACTTCATTCCAAGTTTTCCTTCTTATGGTCCTAGCTATAGTTGAGTGGTTTATTCTACAAAGAGCCCCTTTCTCTCTTAATCTTTCTACATATCTACATCAATCTAAGTGAGATAGGTTTATTGTGAGAGGATTGATCTATTGTACACCTTGTGAAGCTCTCAACTTCCCCTTCCCAATCTCTTTTCTCAAAGAAAAGATGGTGAAAGATTCTCCTTGGTGAAGTTGAAGAACAAGTCTGAAGATCCAAGTGAAGAGTGGGTAATTCCTTCAAGGACAAAGACTTGTTGCAAGAGTATATATCCTTTGTGAAGGTAGCTAGCTCATTACAAAGCGGGTAAGTCCTTGTGAAGGTAGAAGACTCTTGCTCTAGGATGGGTCAGTCCTTGTAAGGTTATTGGCTCCTTTGATTATTCAAAGGAATGCTAGGTATCATTAACCGTGGAATAGGGTAGTCATATTGTATCTCATATGATGGAATATAAGATGTGTGCAATGGTTGCAAATCATAGAGATTGACCCCTTTAGGTAGTGGATGTACATCTCCTAGTTTGGAGTTTGGAACCACTATGCATAGCTTGTGTTCTTGTGCTTGTTCAACCTTTCTCATCCTTGATGTGTATGCTTAGTGGCACTCAGATTCCATATATGAAACCTTATCTTGTGATATAATTTGAAGGTCTAATGAATTTGGTTTAAGTGTTCTAGATCTATCACCCCCTCTAGAGCCCTTTGATCCAATAGGTGGTATTACAGAGGGTCTCATCCAACCAAATTCTCCTACGAGACGAGAAGATGGGTGATAATTTGTTGGGTCCCTTAACATAGAAGGTGGATTCTCTATGCATCCTTCCATATTCAATGACACAAAGTTCCTCTATTAGAGAAGAAATATGCAGTTATGCCTTCAAGGGATGAGATACAAGAAGTGGAGAGTGGTTTCTTCTCCATACAAAGAACCGGAGGGAGGTATGGCTACTTGGAATGAAGCTGACAAGAAGAAGGATCAACTAAATGCCAAGGTGATAAGAACCATCAATTAAACCCTCACCCCCACCAATACAACCCAATATTCACTTGGGATACAACTAATGAGATATGGGATAAGCTTTGTGTTACATATGAAAGAACCAAGCAAGTCAAGGAGTTAAAGGTATACATGTTCAATGGATTGCTTGAGAAGGAAAGAAAAAATTCTAAAATGTATGCTAGACTCAACACCATTGTGAATAGGCTTGCAACTTTGGGAAAACCAATGGACCAAGGTAAGGTCAACTCAAAAATTCTTAGATCTCTTCCCAAGAGGTAGCAATCCAAGGTAACCTCCATTCAATAAACAAAGAGCCCTAGTGATATTCCTACCGAAGAACTCATTGGGAATCTCTAAGATTTGAAGTGAGGCTTGACACTGAAGAAGACGAGGACAAGCTATAAGAGAAGGAATCCAAGAAGATAAAGGATGAAACTTTCAAAGCTCAAGTGGAAGCCATATTTCTTCAACAACAACTTGCTTTTCGATCCACTCCTCGCTCTAGTAAAGATGAAGCCCCTAGTGAACTTGAAGCTCATTACTATAAAGGGAAACACTTCAAGGGAAAGCCCTCTGCCTCCTCTACTCCTAGATGTTATCAATGTGGACAAAATTTACATTACAAGAATGATTGTCCCAAGTCAAAGAAGTCCCATCACAAGAGCATCTTTAAGAAGGACTACAATAAGGAGAGCAAATTAAATAAGAGGGGGTGAAGGAAAGAAGATGCAAAGATGTTGTCCATGCCGCTGGGGAGGAGTCTTCTTCAAGTGATTCCAGCTCAAATGAAGTAGAGTGTCATCTTGCACTCATGGCCTCAACAAGTGAAGACATACACTAGTATAGAAATGA